>SSNR01000049.1:2893452-2979231 GCA_006937965.1 Callopanchax toddi | reverse complement strand
CTTGTTCTCCCAGAAGCTTATTTTCTGGAAGCCATCCAAGCGCCACCTCATATTCAAATAGGCTGACAGGTGAAAAAAAGAAGAGTCGTGGCAGCGAGGGTGGGGTGGAGATGTCTTGATTGATGGGCCAATGGCACGCGGCACTGGCTGGGTTTATGAGCCAGAGCAAATCTGAATATTGAGAACACGGACATGGTGTCACGCTGGACATATTAAGAATTATTTGACAATGCATTATGGTGGAGATGTGTCACGTAGAAAAGATGAGCATGCCCTCCCCTGCGGCTGAAATTACAGCCTGCGGTGCAGTGAGGAGTAGCTCCCACTTTGTCAAATCTCTGTGGACGAGCCTGACGGGGGGGGGGGGGGTGGGGGGCTGACCCGGGGGCTGCTGCTAACTTACTCTCTTAAACATTAGTTTGCACAGATTCCAGTGTCAGGTTTTGCCTCTGATTTACACTATTTAAGGCTAAACCTTGGGCATTTCTTGTAACCATAAATAAGCTTTTAAAATTCTTAGATGTGGGTCAAAAGTGTGATTTTTGAAAAAATAAGCACATACTTCATACACCAAGTAATCTAAAAAGCAGCTCTTTTCCCAGATCTGTTATGTGAATGGAAATAATCTGTGTTATGTCAGCTAAGGCCCATCCCAAGGCTGTTTTACACTTGGACGTGACATGGTGCTAACAAATGGCTTCCACCTGGTCCTACTGGATTAGGATCGCTAATCTTAGCTTTATAAGCGGGGTGTGACCTTTTCTGACCCTCGAGGCATCTTCATCTGGTTACAGGGAGCCTTTCTTAAGAGCTTTAACCTTTTAGGAAGAAGTTTTTATTTCTATAACGCCTTTCAAGATGAGGATCACAAGGTGCTTCACGAATATAAACAAATTAGACAGAGAGACTGTTAATGAAATAATACACAGAAAAGGAGACAGCAGAATGTATAACTGTTTTACAGGAGTTTTTGAAAAGCCAGTTTAAACAGATGGGTTAAGAGCTGCTTTTAAAGGAGACCACTGAGTCCACTGATGTTCCAGATTCTGAGGGCCACAGCAGCAAATGCTCTCTGGTTTTTAGCCTGGTGCATGGCACAACCAGGAGGCTCTGCTGGTGGTGTAAGGATGCTCCCTGATCACTGATGTCAGCAGGTTCTTGTCCATGTAGAGCACGATAGACCAGAACCAGGAGCTTGAATTTCTGTTCAGGGCACACTAGACTGTATACATTATGATCTGTGTTTATCAAAGTTGTTCATTACCTATAGTTGTATATTTTGAATAAATAGATTCAGAAATACACAATCTAATTACCAGAACAGTTTTTTTTATAGCAGAAGGTTTCTGATTATATGAACCCTAAAAATCTAGAGTTCACATTTTAAGGAGACTGCAGACACTGATTAACAGGTGGTGCTTTTTAAAACTTATAAATTATAGAACCAAAATGACTTTTATTACATTATTACTAATATATGCTATCATTAAAATGCCTAACATCAGTCCTATTTAGGATAGAAAGCCACATTTTCTATGTGGTTGATTAGTCATATGAAAAACCCAGACAGTGCTGCTGTAAAAGCTGCTACGGAAGACCAACTCTCCAAACAGTTGATGCAAACGTGTGCTTTTTACTTAAGGCTTATTCACACCAGGGACGATTCTAGGATTAGAGATTTAGGGGTGCTAAGCACCCAGAGAGCTGCCCAGCCAGGTGAGTTAAATTTAACAGTTTTTCCAATTTTAACACAATTTCAAATCAGATTTTTAGTATATTTAAATGCTGAGCCATAGCAAAAGTGAAATTGATTTGAATAAATAAATAATTAATATAAATATTTAATCAATTATTTATCTTCTTAAGGAAAAATAATAATGTTATCTCCTGCCCAGGCTAGGCTTTGGACCCACTCCTCCCATGTGAAAGACTGACTCTTTAGCACTGCACCACAGATCCAGTTGGTCCTGAACTTGCTTTTTGTCCTCTGTAACTTATTTCTTCTCCTCGGGTCCAATGTAACCGTGGAGTAGAAATAACCATAATAACAATACACTAACCTGAAAGAGCAACTTCTCTTATTTCAAAAACCGTTTGAACTATTTTTTACAGCACAAATCATTGCGGAGAGCAGAAATGCTTCAAAGAGGAAGCGCTTGGTGTTAATGTCAGGCGGACAGTGGCTCAGTTTCTGTGGCATATGAAGATTAAGGTAAATATGGGACAATCCTTCACAAAAACAGGACATCTGGTCACCGAGGTGCCAGATCAGTTTGGAGAGCAGCAGTGTGCACATCTGAAACCGAACCGGACAGAGCTCAAATGATTCCTGCAGCGCAGCGAGTCTGGGAACGGAACAAACCATTTCCCATGCGGGGAGGTTTGCTGTATTTTAGATTTTTAAAATATAATGTTTCAACTATATACTGTATGGTTCTTTTTATATATTTACTAGGGTTTTAAAAAGAACATGAAGTCAAAAGTGAAAATCTCAACTTTTAGGGGTGCTGCAGCACCCCCAAAATGGGCTAAAATCGTCCCTGATTCACACCGCCTCCAGAATGGATGAGGTCTGGTTTCTGTACGGCTTCTGCAAGGACAAAAAAAACATGAGTCCAATCAGAGCATCCACCCCGGCTCCGGTGTGGCTGCGGGACGGAGGCTCCATTAACTTTTTTGCTGCATCCAGATTTTTGTGAAGTTAAAGAAATTACATGCACCAAACAGGAAGTGAGATGCGAACCAGCCAGGTGCATCCAGTATATTTCAGAATAAAACCTTTAGCTATGTTGCTAAAGTTAACACGATTTGGATATTTAAAAGACAAAGAAACAACATAAGACTTAATTAAGCATAACATTAAACTATATAAAAATAAAGTGTGCTTACCCATTGTAAACATGCCAAGTAAATAAATGATCCTCAACAAACGTACGAGAAGAAGACATGTAGCTTTTGTTTACCTACTCCTTATACACGTACAGTAGTTGTTATTTATCGCGTGAATCTTGAAGATTTGGTGCTCTCCCTCGAGCAAATTTCCAGAGGTGTTCTGCACCAAACTGCAGGCTGTGTTAATTACAGTCTGTATAGAAGCCATATGGAAACTGGACTCCATCCGTTCCGGACCCGGTGCTAACTAGGTATTATAGGATGCTGCACCAGGGAACATATTGAAAATAACATAACAGGTGTATTTTTTCATGCACGCCACATGACTGGTTTATTTTGACCCTCTTCTTGGTTCTCATAGGAAAGAGATGAACATGTGTGTCATTCAAAACATAAAACAATATAAGTGCATGCTTGTAAAGTGTTTTAATGATCCATTTTTTATTAGTTGCATTAGGTTTGTGGTCATTTGGAGCCTTTAATTGCACAGCCTATTAACAGTTTGGCACTGTGTGGACATTTTATTGTGGGCAGTTCTTTCTCCTGCTGTGTGTATTTTTTTCCACCTAGCGTGTGGACTCAACATGACAACATGAACCTCAGTAACTCCAAGGTATTAATCTGATATTCATTTAGATGTGAGCCGTGTTCCTCCAAATGTTGTAGGAAATAAATCATTGGCCCTTTAATGATAATCAATGCCTAATCCCCCACCTACCTCCCATTCCATCTACTTTCCCTCAGTATCATCTGGTGTGGTGTTTGTGTGTGTATTGTATAGCGTGTGGTGTTATCTATGAGCTATGTTTTCCCTCTGGGGGGTGGGTCTCTTTGGCTGACCCCCCGACCCTTCTTTCTCTGAGGACAGCCAGCTAAGAACCAAGCAACATATCAAAGAGTGGGGGGGTACAGCCAGGCCACTGGGTTTCTGGCAAAATCATCTCAATAAATAAATATCACAAGACACCGCTGGAGGGGAAAGCTTTGATGTGAGGGGGGGTTGAGCCCCGTTCTCTCTTTTCGCTCTCACTCTTTTGCAACCTGAATACAGGCGCTTCTCCTCTGGTGTCTTCACTCACCGCCAAACCCTCACCGCTTGCTCCGACAAAACGTCTCATGTGAGCGCCTTTATACGCATCCCAACACCAACCCAAACGTTTGGGGGCTTGTAGGCTTCCTCTCTGAGAGGGTGAGAGTTCCAGAAGAATGGTTTTGGTATCGATGGATACAGGATTGGTTAGAAGTACTTGGCACCAGTAGAAGCTGAGAAAAGCTTTTATTTTCTTGTACGAATGCTCAGGTGAGCAACAGATTTAGTGTTTTAGGAGGAGATCCTTACTGGAGAAGATGTCCTGATGTAAGTGTCCTAAAAGTCTTCAAGGGAGTTTCAGAACTTCAGCCAGCTGTTGCCTCAGTCTGTCACCAGAAAGACATTCTTTATTCTTTTTCTTTTTTAAACAGAGTGATCCTTGGGGATGAATACAGAGGAATAAATACACTCTGGACAGAATAAGTGATTCTGTTCTTGCCTCATGCCCTTATCTGCAAACACTGAACCTAGAATTTAAAACAGCTGACGACTCAAATATATATTCCCCAGCACTTTCCAACAATACATGTTTTTATGAGCTGTACAAGCAAAATTTGTAACGGAATCCCATTTTTTCAGACAAGTTGTTAGAAGGTTTATCACCCAGTTTAAAAATGTAACTTTGAATCTAAACACGATTATTTTATATTCCAAACTTAACCATTAAATCACTTAATTCTGTCATAAAGATTGTCTAAGTTTTAGGAAATTTGTCAGAGGGAATTTAAATAGAAATGAATTATTATTTGCAAAATTGAAACATTTGTCTTCATTCTGTCTAATTATCATAAATATATTCTGTGTAATTAATTTTACGTCAAAATAGGAAAAATAAGTGCGTTCATAACAATGTCTGACAACATTTACAGACTTACTAACTTCACCTGGAGAAAACCTGTCATATCCTGTCCATTACACGTCTACTGCCCTCTGGTGGAGGATACACAAGAGGAGAGTGCCAGTTTTATTTTTTAATGCTGTTAAATTGTTATATATTAACTTAATAAAATATAAATTCTATAGTTTCTTTTATTAGTCTAAGCCAGTAAATGGTTATATTTTATAAATGAATCATGTAAATATATTTGTTTGATATTTCAGGCTTTAAAGGGTTAAGTCAGTCCAATCCATTACACTGAAACAACCTAAGAGCGTTACCTTTTTTGGGGGGAGGGGGTGTCTATGTAATTGAGTTTAGGTTTGGGTTTGTTCTCATTTTCATTAAACTCTATTTCTCCCTATTTAATGTTCACACCAAGATTAAAAAAATAAAATAAAATAATGGAAATTTGTCATTTTTTTTGTATTTTTATTTATTTGTGGCAATAAGACCTATAATATGACATAAATTGTTATTAGATAATATTAAAGTCATTATGTTTAACTTTTTATCCAAACATCCATATTTAGGGGATTTTCTTGTTTGTTTGCTTGTTTAGCAGGGTTTTTTCCCAATTAAATTCAGCTCATGCTTCAATAAGATGTAGGGGCTAAAATGAGCTCTGCCAAGTGACTGAAGTGCTTATCAAAGAATAACCAACAAGAAAAAAATCATTTAATGAACCTAAATATTTCATGTTATACAACCATATTTTTTCAAGTTAATCAAACATGCATTTTTTTTTGTGTGTATCCTCAATAATAAATCACTCCTGCTAAAAATATCTCATGATAGTAAGGCACAGCCTAAAAAATGTGTTAATGATTCTAAATATCTTTTTGTATTTGCCAAACCGGTATGTATTTAATCAAGTAACACAGTGAAATGGATATTAAACCACTGTTTTGGGGTGTTCAGATAATGAAAAAACCTGGATAAAATGGATAAATCTGAGTGAGAATTATTGTATTATAAGAAGGTTTATTAAATCCCACATAAAGTAGACAGTAGTGCGATTAGAATGGGACAAGGCATCAAGGAGAAGACGTGCCTTCTAACAGCAGGCTGCAGTTTAGGTTTTCACTTTAAAACAGTTTAATTAAAAAAATACTGTAAAGAATTTTGTGTTAAGTTTAATTAAATAGTTTAGATGGACTCATCCATCCCAGATATAATCAGGCAGGTTTACTTAGTGTGATCATAATTAATAACAGACGTCATGTGTAGGTGATGTTTAGAGGTACTGAGTGGGCTGTGGGTCAAATGTGTGTGTTCATTTTTATTAAACCTCTTCGGGATAACGATTAAGATGCTAGGGTGATCGCCCTCCGTCTCTGTTATTCTACAGTGTTCTGCTGTGTTCCTGCAGTTCCCCCATACATGAACATCCACTTTGGCTTTTAACATAAAAGTATGTTGACAGAAAATCTTCTTTGCACCCAACTTCCTTTACCGGTGGCACTGAGCGCAGTCATTATTCCCAGTCTTCTCTTCACATGGGTTGTAAATGTGCCTGTGTAGTTGATGTGCCTCGGCTGAGGAAGTCAAACAGCTGAGTTAAACAAGAGGCCTCATTGTTAATTTGAGCATCCTGGCTTATTAGTTTGGTTTTGATCTATCGGAGGCGGCTGGGTGTCATCCCATTGCTTGTTTTCCTCTCCCACTTTGAATGGTGCAAGTGACAAAAGGCCTCCCACACACAGTAGCTGGCGCAGTGTGATCACTGCATGCTGAGACACAGGGAGGTGTCAGCACTAATCTCCTTTAAAATGGCTCTCTTGTCTTACATCCCGCGCTCACAGCATCGCCTCAACACTGTAATTGTGTCTACTCGATGAGACTTGCCGTCCCACTTTCGCGCCACTTTTTTTTTGTTTCATACAGTCGAGCGGGTCTCACTGAAGTTCTGATGCGCCGCGCTTGACTGAAGAGTTGGAAATTCAGAGGGAAATGTTTTTTAACCTGCTATTTTCAGCTCGCATCAGTGCGACTTGTGCTTTCTAATCTCCCATCACTAAAAGCCGTAATACGAAGTAATATCCGACAACAGCTAGCGCTCCGATCGGGATGAAACCGCCTGGTTAGGAATACGATTGGGAACTGTTAAGCTTCTCAATACTCAGGCATGCTAATTGGTAAACTGTCTTTTTCTCGAGGGCTTATCGGTACGCTGCAGGAAACAATTACAAGCAGGTTTGGTGGCGGGTAACGCCATTTTTAATTGTGAAATATAAGGGCAACCTTTACAACCAGCAACTTGTGTCATTTTCTCCCACCAAATAAAAGTATTTAGAGCCACAGAGCACACATGAAGATAGAAACTGTTTTATAAGCTGTAATATGATAGTTTCTAACAAATAACAAACTTATAAATCGTTTGCATTTGGTGATATTTTTACATTTTAGGACAAAACAGATCCTTTCACTGTTTGTGTCCCTTTTGAAAATTCAATCTCTTAAATATACAAGCTTATTTGAGTAATTATTGTCCCATTTTGAAACAATAAGGCATCTTTTGCATCCTAATAAACCATCAGAGCGATTTGTTGAAACTTATTTACTTCATTTTTATTTAACTTTTCATTTAAAATTAGCCTTTTTCTTTAAGTTCTTTTTTTTTTCCAGGTACGGTTGCATACATATGTCATTTATGTGCAAAGCTGCACTTTATTTTCCTTCTGCATCTTGTTGAGATCCGTTTTTAGAAGTTACATTGATTCTCATCAGAGTCCCTGCAGAGAGACCAACAAGCTGCATGTGACCTGAGACATCGTATGAAGCAGCAGAGACATCAAAATGGACTCATCTTTACATGAAATCTTTTTTCCAACTTTTCTACCTGCAGAAGAACAGCAACGTTCTGGATGACGAGAGAAAATGAGAGAACGTTTTTATTTAATTACTTTCTTCCACCTTGAAATAAACTAATGTATTGTGACGACATTTTCTATCCCAAAACTCAAGTTTCCTACTTAAATCAAAATTAAATGGCCAAATTCTCATGCTTTTATTTTGTAATATTGACTCAAATTCAAGAGTGAATATTTTATGACTTTTTGTACTTTTTTTTAGGGCTCATGAGGACAACTGGTCATATTTTGTTGAGTATTTATAGAGAAGTATTTATGCAGAATTAAACAAGTCTCAAACATTCACAAACCCTCTCTGCTGTCTCGTGAAGCGGTCTGGCTTTGCTCACATTATTTATCACTTGGAAGGTGGACTGCTTGGTGATTACATTTTTCCTGCAAAACAAAAATAATCTGATTTTAATTAAACTTTGTTGTTAAAGCAACTTCATGCTTTCTGCAGCTCAGTTTGAAGAAGATTCTTTTTTTTTTTTCACGCAACTCAGAAGATTTTCTACACCGACAGTAGAATTTGTGCTAAAGCAGAACGGGTCAGGGTCAGTTCAGCACCTCTCATGGAGGAAGGAGAAGCTGTGGGATGATGGGAGCTGGGAGAGATGTAACCACATGGCTTTGTTTTGTCTGGAATTTTCTGTTCCTAATCCCCGAGTTGTGAGCTTGGCTGCTGTCTTTCTGCTGTATTCTCATAAGTATGAAAGAAGAACCACAGCTGAGGTAGCTTTCCCAAGGTCATTGCTTATATGGTGAGGAGCAGATGATCCATCTGGTCTTCATTACAGGAGGCTGGAAAATGCTCCCCTATCGCTCCCGCTATCTGCTGAGAAAGATGGAAAACAGCCACAGAAATCTAACTCAGCCCAGGTCGTGTTCCATCTTTCGTCATGTTTTGGGGTTTTGCCCTTCCATCCTTTCTTTCCCCCCCTTTTTGTTATTTGAACAACTTCATCTTCATCTCTTTGTCTGCCTCTGAAGAGCTGTGTGTTTATGCAAAACCCATGTTTGGTACACTTGTCAAGATTGAAGTGAAGATGGAAGCGCTTGTCAGTACTTTCACTCGGAGTCTGCCTCACTCGGATGATTCCCTCATGTTTCCCCCTTTTTCACTTTGCTCAGAAAGTTTCTTTTTCCTCTCCCATGCCTCGTTGTTGCCCCGGAAAAGTCAGAACTCTCCCTGTCTCACCCCCAGGACAGAGAGCACCTAGCCACATGCCTTGTAGGCTCGCCAGGAGCTCAGTGCCTCTGAACTGACTGATTGCCACTCAAAAAAAAAAAAAAAAAAAACCTCCCACACTGTTGCCATTCTCCCATTTGCTGCCACACGTGCAAACACGAACTCGCATCAAAGTACGTATTCACCTTCATCAAGCCGTTTTCTTCGCCCGCTGTAATTTTAGCAGATAAGATCAAGCAAATTCTTTTTTAATAGATACCCAATCTCAATATATAGTCTCTATTATGGGAAATAATGTACTTTTTTACCTTTAAGTCTAGTAATAATAAAGGGGGATTTTCTAATTACAAAACATCTTTCTGGTTGCATCTTCCTCCTTCTGTATCCTGTAATTTACTGAAATAAAAAAGCCAGCTCCTTCTTTACGAATGACACAAGAACCCACATTCCTGTCTTCATTTGATTTGTCATTGCTGGACCTTATACCGTATCAAGAAACAACAGGGATCCATTATTAATACCTGGCAGCTAAGTTGCATCACCTTGAGAGTTCCGAAGGTGAATAACCGCAAAGCAAAGCACAACTGGGTGTTTTTTTTATTTTATTTTATTATTATATTTTCTTTATTTATTTTTGCTTCCCTCTAGTGAGATGTCACTTCAAAAACACCCCGACCAAGGAACGTTATTATGCTGAGAGAATGTCAGCCAGTTACAATAGGCTGCTTAATGAGGTAGTGTGGCAAACTTTCAGGCAGGCCATAATATGAATTATTTGT
The DNA here is from genome assembly GCA_006937965.1 of Callopanchax toddi. Lineage (NCBI taxonomy): Eukaryota > Metazoa > Chordata > Actinopteri > Cyprinodontiformes > Nothobranchiidae > Callopanchax > Callopanchax toddi. The sequence continues at coordinate 2,969,549 of SSNR01000049.1, read as the reverse complement.
CATTGGCTCTGTGTGTGCATGTGTGTGTCTTTGGAAAGGGCCCAGAGTAAAGCGGGATGAAGGCAGGCCTTGATGGAGAGATGTGGCACTAGCCTGGGGGCTCGCTCCACTGTGAGGGTAGTTAGCTTACTGCACACCACCATCATTAGGGACTAAGGAACTTGTGCTGGGAAGGTGAAACACAAGCCTACATTCAGACAGTAGCACCTGTAAATACGCTGCTCTTCCTCTCTGCAGGTTCTTCAAGTATTTCTGCTTTAAAGCTCCTATATGAAGCACTGATTGAGTTAATGTCACTGATTTGGTTGCATAACGATATCACCGTGCAGGAAGTCTGGACTCAGGTCTGGATCGTGACTATTTGACAATCCAGCCACCAACAAAGTGCATGTTTACTACGTTAAAAACATATATATTTTTTAATAGTGTTGACATTCTGGGGAGGCTTAATTAAAAAAATATATCATGTTTTATATGGCTGTTCAGGTCTAAACTGAAGTTATATCTGTGGTAATGTTCATAATATTCTGTGTCAAAAGTATCTGTCCCTTAAACACTTAAATGTTTCAGACCAACCAACCTGGCCCTATGTGAAAAAGTTATTCCTCCCTAAAACTAAGTCACGTTTTCCAACATGAACAGCAGCAGCCCCAGACCATCACACTACCACCACCATGTCTGACTGTGGGGATGATGATGTTTTAATGAAATACAGAGTTAGTTTTACTCTAGATGGAACGGGACACACACCTTCTACAAAGTTACACTTTTGTCTCGTCAGCTGACAGAATATTTTCCTAGAAGTCTTGGGGATCACTAAGATTCTTTTTGCCATGTGAGACGAGTCTTTGTGTTGTTTTTGGTCAGGAGAGCTTTCGGCCTTAGAACTCTCTTTAGGTGTTGTTCTGGGTTATTTTGCTCTTGGATTGCTTTATAATAGTTCATGATGCTTTTTGAGATCTTTTAGTCTACATCATGTTGATCTATATGGAGAGGTAGAGTGAGAGACCTGCATCCTCTGAGTCGATGTCATTATCAAAGGAACAGCAACATTTTTCATAAACTGCAGATCACATCATCTTTTACTGTAAATGACTAAGAGCAAAACAAACTTTTTTTTGGTTGGAAGTTTAGGTAATTTAATCAAAGCAATTTGTTTTATTATTAATTTTTCTGAACCTTCAACCTCATCTAGAAATCTGATTTAGATCTTAGTTAATGTCTGCTGTACAGGATTATTAATATACTCCTTATGGAGTTTCCTAACAATAAAAGTGACATAAGCTATTTTGGAATGTAGACACATGTTTAATATACTTTATAAACAAATAGGACATTATATAAAAATATAATTCCAAAAGTTACTTTATCTAAAATAATTAGATTTTTATTTCTGACTTGTATTGGTTACATAAGAATACAGATAATAGTTTCTGCTTCTTAGTGTTTCTCAGCCAATCACGTCCTCCGAGTGCAATGAATCCTTACCTGGAGAGCCAGAAAAACGTTGCTGTATTTGCGTCATATCATGCCTCGTTCTCTTGGTCGTGACTCACACCAGATATCAATGGATGTCTGGCCCAAAAAAGAAGCCACAGCTGCTGTGTGTGTTTTATGGTCTAGATTTGGTTTTAATGACAGTGTTGACTTTGGCTGCCTAAACCCAACCACAGACTATTTATTACACCCCAGGTGAAGCACAGTTAGTAACATTTGAACTATAAATGTATAAAATGAGACAAAAATGAATGATATCCAAAATATGAGCTGAGATCTGGGTCTTGTTCAGGGTTGTCTGACAACTCTATGAACTTGACATTGTTTTTATTATTATTATTATTATTATTATTATTTATTGTTTAATGTGGGATTTCAATTTTAAAAGAACTCCACAGGTTCAGAAAAAAGAACAATATTTTCTTAAGACACAAAAAGCTGTAGCACAAACTTTTTTATTGATGTAATTTTTAGTTCCAGTCCTTGTGATGTCATTTTCATTGTTCCTTTGTTGTTCCTACAATATGGTTTTCATCTCTTATAAACACAATTTTTTTTCTTTTGCCAGAACACAGTGGACTCGAGATATGTTGGAGCTTATTTGTCTTTTCTAGATTAAACTTTTTTATGAAGAAAGAAGATTTAAGTTATAATCTACGATTCACATTTTTTAAATCATCCTCTGATCATGTGTGATGGGATGTAGCAATGCTAAAGGCTTTTTCCCAGCGTGTTGTTCAAGGCTTTACCACAATATTATCTGAAACATGAAAATCTCCATTAAAATTTTTTTTATTGTGCACAAAAAATGTAGCAAGAAAATATGTATGGCGAGCACTGATCTGAAGGTTAACATATGGAAAAAAATGTTTTAAATTCTTCCAAGAAAACTTCCTATTTATCATTCACCACCAAAATGCATTTGTCTTCAATCAATCAAGTCATTGAACCAGCGTCCTGGTACAGCTAAATTTCACGTTTCAGTACAATCTTTCCCAAGATCAGACATACAGCACATAAATACGTAGACAGGGTCAAGTTTAGACTGTGGTCATGAGCCATTACAGCGCTCCTGTAAGTAGGGAGTGGGAGAAAAAACAGGTCCCCCCGCTCTGCTCCGAGGGACCAGAGATGGGGAGCAAGAAGCATAAAAGCACAAATGCACATGCGGTAGGTGGGGTGGTCCTGGATCTCCATACAGCCGGAGGACTAATATAAATACATCTGACTCCATAATTTCTGCTATAATGGAATCCTATTAATGTCATAGAACTTAACACATAAAAATTTGTTTCCTGAAAAACACTTCTTAAAAAAATCTACAATGAAATGGTAGCTCTTGTGAGATTTTACCACATTTTCTGACACAAGTCCTGCAAATTGTGTTTAAATTTTAAACCGAAGTGCTTTCTTTAGTCAAACTTTACTGTAAATACATCAAATTACTTAATTTTCATTGATTTAGTGTAAAAGATTTTTTATATTTTATTATTTTTAGAAAGTACCAGGTGCATTTTGAAGTGATTAGGAGCCACTTTTACACACAGGAAGGACGTCTTTGTCACAAGACGTGTCATTTTCTTCTAGAGCGAGCAAACTCTTTCCTCTTATGCTTGTGCACCGAGTCAGTCAGAAGTTGAATGAAGTGCATGAAGGAAGAGCTCAAACTTGTAATAAGTATTGACATAACCTGCACTTTTTTTTTTTTTTTTGCTTTTTGTATTTATTTTTACACAATTCAGCAAAAACCAATAGACCACAGTTCCTTTTTAGACATATGACTTGAATCTCAATCTGTGAGAGAGGGTCAAGAACGGTGCAGAGAGGGCATTGACTCAGTGTAGCCATTCCCAAACAATTACTCAAGAGCCTTTTGAATCCATTAATTCCAATAGCTGTGTTCAATTCAGGCTTCTGGAGAGAGCAGCATATAAAAGTGCATGAGGAATGAAAGGAGGTTTGCTCTTCCCTGATGAGGGTCACAGCAGGCCTGCAATGCGCTGGAATTGGTTTCAGTCTGTTCCTTTGAACTAACCGTGCAATTCAGGCTTTTTTTTCTTTCCATTTTTGTCCGTCAAGAGCGCTACGAGAACTTTTTTTTTCCACAAATAGCAGCAACGCTAAACTAAAAAGCACCTTTGAAAAACATGTCTGCACAGAGAAACCGAACAGCGACCCTCTCCTATCTTTTCTTTTAACTTCACATGAGATCTAATTGGGATCTAAAGACGAATATCATTATGTTGGAGGTGAATGTGTATGAAAATGTCTTCCTCGCTGGAGGAGAGCGAGGGTGGGTTTTTAGTTTTCTTCTTCCTGGATGATCTGGGTCAGGGGTACACGTCCTTTTTTTTCTTTCTATATCACCCAAAACAAGATCTTTTGTGTCTTGTTTTGTGTAACCCGGGAGATACATTTAATGTTTTGCTATGTTTTTCTGATTTGTATTCTTGCCTGCAGCGGTGGCCTTCAACATTGTTCCTCCATGCCACGCTCACATCAAAACATGTCATTTCTTTAGTCAGGTACACAAAGCCTCTCCTCCTCTAGAGCCGCCTCGGACACTTCAACCTTAAATGATGATGTTCAAGGATATATCCAACGCATTAAGTCTGCATACTGTTTACGCTGAAACGGAACAAAGTAAATCACACAGCTGATCCTTTCGTTTCGACTCATCTTTACTTTATATTCACTTGATCCACATGCAGGTTGTAATTTAACACTTTTGAAATCTGTGTTGCTCTCTGCCAATTAGTTTGTGTGAATCCAATTTATTTGTGCCTCTGACACAAAGATGAAAGGTAACAAATATAATGACCTTATAGCAAAAAAAAAAAAAAAAGAGGGAAAGCTTTAAAAATCATATTTTTTCATGTTAGTTTTGCACACGTTTATTTTAGTGATTTGTGAAGTCTTAGGGTTTGGCATTTACCAATTCCAAAGAGCATAAAGGTGAATTGTTGCTGCAGGCTGCAAGGTTTCACATAAACATTACTGATGATTAAGGACAATGTTGTTATTTTCTGCAGCTTTTATGCTTTTGCCTTTAAGATTCAAACTCTTCACCATTTACACAAGCATACTTGTGTATTTTATTGGGAGGAAATTGATTTGTTTTGTTAAGTAATGTCTGAAGGTTTTAAGAAAAAGTGTGGAAAAAATGAGATCCTGTGATTCTCCTCTTATTTTGACACTGTATCATAAGATCATTGTCCTGCTGCAGAAAAAACTCTGAGCCAATTAGGCACCTCTCTGATAAATGAACCAACTTCCTGCTGTCTTGAGTACCAGCCACCATTTTCCTGAATTTCACCTCTACGTCCTTTCCACATGTGAAGTTTAGGTTTTAGGCTTCAGTTCTTCCATAAAGACCATCTTACTTGACAGTAGATGAGTGTACCCAGGATTTCTGCAAGTTCTGATCTGATGACATCTGATTTTAAAAGGGTAAGCACATTGTGTCTTTCATCTTTCCCAAAATTCTTTGGTCTACATTTATGATGCTCAAACGTTGCCTGTTTCTTTGTGCCACTTGAAAAGATCTTGAACTTCATGTTGGAACCTCAGACTGCTTTCTAATATCCGCCTGGGAAAGATCTTGTTGATGTAGTTTCACTTCCTGGTTGTCTTGTTGTTGTGCTCCGTCTTGCCATGGTGACATGAAACCATCTTATACAGCCTCACATTGGTAGTTTGGCTCTTCCTCACCTGGTTTTAAAAGCAGCTGCGCTTCAACCTACATTAAAGCGGCTCTCTGGAGCATTTTTCTCTGTATCAAAGTTTTCTAAATGTTTTAAATGATATTTCAGGTCTAAACTATGATCTATGGGTTGAGTTCCACAACATCTGTCATTCTGATGAAGACCCTCCTTCCTCCTAGAGACCCCTTTCCATTATTTCTTGCCGCCGACATTTTTTAGCCAATGAAATTCAAATGTCTGCATTCTCTCAACATGCACGCGCATCGACCAAACCTGTACCAGTAGGGGGCGCTGTCGTACAGGACGCTCCGTGTGTTTCTCTGTTTGCGTCTCAGCCTCACGGCTCATTTCTACTAAAAACCTACCCATTCCCCAGCTAAAGATGGATTTATTTTTATTTTTAAACCTTTCAACTCACAAGGCTTGACAGGATTACGCGTTTATTTTGGTCAGAAAGTTCATCCAGGGCCGAGTCAAGTTCAGCTTCAGAGTCCAGCAGCAGCTCTCTGCTAACAGAGCTAATATCAGAAGCAGCAGGGACAGAGAGGGCTCTTCAGACCCTCGTAGTGTTGTTGGAATAAGAGTTGTGAACTGTGAGTGATTAAACCCTACACATTGAGCTGTACAGTTCATGCCCGCAACGTATATGCGCCGTGTGCACGCGCGTGTCGAGATGTTTTGAGGAGGAGCCTTTGGACGTTAGATTCAAAAACTGCTCTCTTGATGAAATCCTCCAGAGTGTGGCTTTAAGTAGCGCTGGCTTGGTAACGGTGGTTAATCACACACCTGACGACTAACCTGAGGAAGGAAAGTTTTCAAATGATTTAATTTATTAAGAGGAAAGAAACTACCAAAGCTAACCTGGCCTTTTGTGAAAAAGTCCTACTCTGAATTGTTTTGACTCAGCAACATTAGAGTTTCCCATCATGAAGTCACTTTAAGGTCAAAGGTCAGACATTCTCCTACAGGATTGTGTGCTAGACAGCAGAATTCATAGTTTCATCAATTACAGCAAGCAACCCCAGACCATCACACCACCACCACCACCACGTCTGACTGTTTTTCTGAAATAGTGTTATTTTTACTTCAGATGGAACGGGACACACACCTTCCAGAAAGTCCAGCTTTTGTCTCATCAGTCCACAGAATATTTTCTCAAAAGATCTTTTTGGTAAATGTGAGACAGGCCTTTGTGTTCTTGGTTTTTGCCTTTCTTATTGTTGAATCATGACATCTTACCTTAACCCAATGAGGCCTGCAGTGCTTTAGATTTCATTCTGGGTTATTTTGTTTTGTAGAATCTCTTTAGAACAGGGCATGACGTGTTGCTTTTTGAGATCTTTTAGCCTACTTCATGTCAGACAGGATCTATTGAAGTGATTTAATTCTACATTTCTGACAGTAATTAGGCCTGGTTAGTGGCACAGAACGCTTTCAGAAACATGTTAATCAGTTAAGATTGATTAATGATCAGTTAAGAGTTGGTTTGGATAACTTTGTTCTATTAATAAATGAAAACATTTTTGTATTTACTCAGGTTTTCTTAGTCTGCTGATCTAAAACATTTAAACGTGACAAAAAAGGCAAAAACTTTTCCACAGCACTGCATCTCCTAATGACACTACACAGTTCAACAGTCATACAATAAAAAAAGCTAACTTCTTCTCTTTTAATGTTGAATAAAAGAAAAATCCCCACAGATGTGCACATACTAAGTTGCTTTTATTAATACAGAACTGCATGCTACAGAGACTGTACAGCATAAACATTTATTCATTACAAAAACATGGTTTTAGAACCATTTAAAATAACAGGAAAAAACAAACAAACAAACAAAAAGATAAGAGCATAAAATAGAACAGGAACATCACAGCCGTTAAGGAAACATTCAAACTATTTATCATTAGCATCTTAATAAACCAGAGAAGAAATCGACAGGTTACAGTCGCGTCATGTCAACTACAATGGCACCGAGTGGATGATTCTCTTGTAGCTTTTTTTTTTACAGCCTCTTGCAACATCAACATGCCTATTTTTTCTATCTACCTATATGTAGTAGTGTACTTAAAAGTGGCAGTTTGTGTATTTTTTTGTATTTAATAAGTTTTTTTATGAACCTCCTAATATACATAATTTGGCCCGTGTGGGTTTATACAGTATGATGTCCGTCTTTTTATTAAGTTTAAATTTTAATATTTGACAATTTGCTACCAAACACATTTGTTATAGCAACATTTATACTACATACATAGCAATCTATGTAACGTCACAGCAAAGAATGGTATCAAAAGAAAAGAAAAACAAACAACAACGAAACAAAAGATCCCTACAGCATGGGTTGTTTTTTTTGTTTGTTTTTTGAAATTTTTTGAGGGGGGGTGGGGCAGAAAATTATCACAAAATTTGGCACGGAAAATCTGTACACGAATCTAGAGTCCGAGCGATGTGACTGTGCAATAAAAAAGAAGGGCTTTAGACACGTTTCCATCTGCTGAAGACGCCGTTTTCACTGCTGGGGTTCAAGTTTTTTCTTTTCCTCTTTTTGTTTTTTTTTTTGTAAAATGGCTTTTAGACACATTCCTTGAAATGAAGTTGTGCATACTCCTGTTCATGAGATCTACACTGAGTGGAATCCGGGTGTTTCAGCAAAGGGGGGAAAAAAAAGAAGAAAAAGGTTCAATTTTTAAAACCTCCTTGTAAAAATGGATCATTCATATAGTTGTTTACCTTAAGAAAAAATATTTGTACAATGTATCAAGAGGGGGAAAAAAAAGAGACACGTACAAGATACAACAAGCAATCTCTAAAGCAATAAATACTACTGGTCCTAGCGTTGTGACATTTGTGAATTTTTAACCCCAGAACCCTCCCGACCCGACCCTCCCTCCAGCCCGCCCAAACTTTCCTGACTCCACCCCCAAAAGGTAAACAACAACGAAACAAAAAATAAAGACAGTGGAAGAATGCATATTTAACACATTAATCCCCCCCTCCCTCCCCCGATATTCTGTACATTTAAACAAGAACAAGTAACATCACAATTAAAAGTTTGTTCCTCAGAGGTGTCGCCACGCAGCCTCGTGCCCTCCAAGAGTCGGATGTTGAACGATTGGTTCGCGAGCTCGTATTTAATACAAATAAAGAAGGAGAACCAACTCTTTCAAGGAAAAAACAGAAAAGGGCTCACTGAATAATCTAGCTTTTTATATCCGTCTTTTACACATTTCAAAGTGGATCTAGATATTTGTTTTTTCTGTTTGCACCGTTTAACACTACAAAAGAAAATAACAAAATTCATAAAAATTTTGGCAGATTCACAAAGCTATACTACAGCTCCTCGTATCATTTCTTTATAATAATTAGATTTGTTTTTTCTTCCATAATGAGGGGTCAAATATTGACCAATGAACTTTAATAAAACAAAAGCTAAAATTTCAAAGCCTCACGGCACAGAAACGTAAAGAGAAAACAACAGACGGCAATATATAGCAAAGAGAGGGCCTCGAAAGGTGTGTGGAGCTAAATAAAAATAAAAAAGGAGACTATTCTATAGACTTGGTCACTAGCGACAGAGGCTGGGGGGCCGTGGAGGAGAGGAGCGAGTGGGAATGACACAGCGATGCCGAGGGCCGGGCCATCGAGGACGCCACAGAGGAGCCCAGCTGCCGCGAGGACGAGACGTCACTGTGCTCCAGAGCTCCGTTGTGGGAGGAGACGCCGGGCGTTTTGCCGGCTGCGGCCGAGCTGTCCAGCTGAACCAAAGATGGTGGTGGAGGCCCAGCCAGGAGGTGAGGGTGGTGGAGTGGCTGGTGGGCCGGTTTCATAGTCAGTGAGAGAGGTTGCATTTGTTCAGTCTGAGGTTTGGACTCTTTTGAGGAGGGGGAGGGAGCCACGGAGGAGGGGGAGGATGGGGGGGAGTCTAGTAAGCTTCCGTCCGTAGAGGGAGGACTGGCGCAGCTGCCTTCACCTTGGATGTAGCGAATGCACTTTTTTTTTCTCCTGAGGGACAAGGCGAGAAAAGAAAAGAAACGTCTTTTAGCATCAAATGTTTAAACTTCGTGGCCTTCTGGCACCGATTGGCACTCAAATACACCTTTATCTTTTGGAATCAACAAAACATGAAACACGATGAACGAGGTGCATTTAAGTGTAAATCTGGTGCTAGAAGGAAAAGAGATGCTAAGCCGTCAGACCAGAGAGACATTAAGGATAGATCAGAGGTGAAGCACCTGAACAGGAAGCAGGAGGGGAATGAGAAGCACACACACACACACACACACACACACACACAGATGATGACAGAATGATTAGACGTGAAGTTTGCTCTCTGAATTTAAACTTCCTTTCTTCTAAAACCACGTTGTCCCATCTCGTTCTTTTACCTCCTCTACCCACGCTCTCCCTCCCTCCTCCTGAGGAGTCGGGATGAAGATCCTCACTAGCCTGGATCTGCCCCTCGGACACGAGTGGAAGTTTGTGTGAGGGGTCAAGGCATCATGTTTACATCCCTGCCCTGGGTTGCATCCCCCCCCCGCCCGCATGCTGAGTCCTAAGGCCAGACCCGTTACGCTCTGTGGAAAGCGATGAAGTGAGGGGGAGTTTCGCTGCATTTATCTGCAGTGACTGTGTTCAGATTTGTTTAAGGGGAGGGGGGAATCTGCCCACCTTATCTTTGCTCTGACCCTACTGGTAACCCTTCCCCCCCCACACCCTCTGTTCTATCACAACCAAGCCAGAGGCCTTTAGCCCTAACAGAGAAAACCCTGCAATTCCTAAATATGTAACATAAATGCAGAGAGCGTATGCAGAGAATGAGAACCTGGACCGGCCCACTTGATCACATGCTGGGTGAGAGACGGGGCATGCATTTCTGATGAAGAGCAGGAAAGAGGTAAGGATGGGCTTTTAAAGTGCAGCCTGCACCGATACCGCAGCTCAGGATGGTGCCGAGCATCGACCGGGAATCAAAAACGTATCATTTTGCCGCTACGCACACATCACCATCTCCGTAACTGTCCGTCAAACTGCAACAAATGAGCTAATATCCATTTTTTAACAGACATATTGATTTATAGTATGTGCCCGTGTATGCTATTGATTCTCCGTCTCGAGGGAAATTACACCAGATGCATCTTTTAGGAAATGGAGCCTAGAGAGAACTTTTAACCTCTCTGGCTGAATTACAGCACTTTTCAGTCTCTTGATCTCTCTACTTTAAGGAAAACTGTTTAGCGAAAATCCTTCGAATTCGACCCCGAGCCCATCCGAGAGTGCGTTTTTTTTTTTTTTACAAAAAAAGGATGCAGGTGAAACAGCAGAAATGTGATGGTTGCAGACACAGAGAAGGGTTTTATTTAGCAGAAACAAATACCTACCATGAAAATATTCCCAATTCAAAGACTGCTTGTGTCAGAACAGAAAGACAACAGGTAGGGGCTAAGTAAGGGTTATTGAAGAGGAAGGAGAGGTGGAGAAGGAGGAGGAAGAGGGCACAGAAAAGAGTGTCACTCAACAGGCCCTCAGAGGAAGCAGGGCTAAATTTGTAAGCATTACATTAGCCAATTAGAACATACATGACATTAAAAATGGGTGGGAATTATCAAAAGCTAGGGCAAAAAATGGATTTCAGATATACAATTTTGACTATATTTATAAGTAATATTGATTTTTACTTCTAGAAAAGTTCGATTTTGAAATCCATTTTCTGCCGCAGGGCTTGAACTGAGTTCAACGAGGAAAAGTGCAGGAATTTAGAGGAGCAGGAAATCTCCCAGAGAGGGGAAAAAAAGGAGTTTTCCATCTGTCAGCACACTGATGGAGCTGTGTTTCAGGAAGACATTTGAGCCAATGATCAAAGAGGAAAAATATAACACAAAGCTCAAGTGTGGATGTCTTTCCTCTGATTGGTACTACAGCAGTTTTTATACCTGCATGGTTTGCACCATAAACTCAGCTGGTCAAGCCCGAACAAGGCACGACACTTCTTTGGGGTATTTGCATCTGTTAGCCAAAGAGGTAGACACAAACACAGACACAAAAAAAAAAAAGAAAAGAAAATGTACACGTCATTGCACAGACAAAACAAAAGTAGCCAGGGCTTAGATTTAGGCTGGCAAACACTAGGATAACCTCCAAATAAGCCAAGCCATCAGACTCCAGATACTCCGAGCCCCGACCTGCCAGTTCAAGACTCAGTGAGGCTTACTGTGTCCTGCAATGAAACCCCTCTTCACATTCACACAAACACACCATTTGTTCCCACAAACACTCCGCCATATGCTGTTAATATCCTCCCCCCAAAACAAGAAGTTTAACTCAATCAGCGAGGAACCCAGAGACAGACCGGCAGGGCGTGGCTGGAGGAAGCTGAAAGGTCACGACAGCCTGGCGGGACAGACAAGGGAAGGAAGGCGAAGAGGAAGGAGAGCAGCAAAGAGCGGAGGACAGGAGGAAGTCCCAGCGTACAGTTTTAGAATACCCAGCCTTCACCTGGCCCCGGCCAGTGCAAGCACACACCATACACACCTGCACGGGCCACACCAGTTATTCTGTTGGTCGAGCCCAAAGCGCGCTCGACACTTCTTAGGAGCGCTCAGGTCTGACGCCGCAACAAGGAAGGGAAGCCAGCAAAGAGGAGGGATAGAACCAGTGAAATAAGGAAATCAAGATAAATACAGAAGAAAAATAAAAAAACAAGACACCAGTGAATCTATAAAGCAAGAATTTCCCTCAAAACCCATAATACCTTTAAAAAAATAATTAGTCCAATCAAAATGCATGCAGATAAATTGTGATCTGAACTCTGAAAGAGCAAGAATGCAAGGTTTGGTTGAGAGGATATAAAAAGCAGCGAAAGCATGACTGGATTAATTTGCTGTTAGATGCTATCAGTCCACTATGGTTTCAAAATACAGGGTGGCAGAGCTAGTAGCAGGTTGCTAAAACAGCAGGATTTAGTCCTAGCCCGGGGAAGGATTGAAAACCTGAAAAGGGGAATCTACTCCTCAGACCTGGCATCAAACAACTTCACTCGCTTTTATTTGTTATCAGAAATACAGAGCAGGATGAAGGGTTTGAGTCCAGGTTTCATCGGAGTAGAGGTGTGATTTTTGTTTAGATTTTAAAATCAGGGCCAAATTCATGCTGGCCGAAAGGCACAAGCGCAGCTACTAAAGCCGACAGATTAAGGAGGTTTACCCTGACGTTACACCGTTTACTTCACAATAATCATCTAACTTTATCTCCTCAGTCCCTAAAGCACATTGCATAAAGACTTAGCAAAAATAAAAGATATATAATCTAGCTTTGGAGTCAAATGAACAAACATTTTTAAGAAAAGAAAAGCAGCAAACAAAGCAAAAAGAGCATAATTCAGAAAGAATTTCAGAATAAACCTGTCCCATACTGCACATACATTATTTAAAAATAAAAGAAAAAAATTTAATTAAATAAACAGTTAATGATTTAATACTCAAAATGACATTAGCACCTGTAATCGGAGGGAGTGAAAGGCAAGGGTTTGGAAAATATTCTCTGTGTTCTGAAAAAAAAAAGAACAGATAGAGAGCCTTCAAGAAGAAATCCGTCACCAAAACGAGTGTAAAAATACACAAACAACAAGTCGGCACAGCGCCTCACATAATGATCAGAAAAATCATGGATATAAAAAATAAATGAAATATGGATAAATCACAGAATTAAGCAAACCTCCTTAATTTTAAGATGTGAGTGATTTGGTTTTAATAAAAGCATGCACGGAAGCAAGCAAAATACATGCACACATTCACATGCATGCGCGCGCGCACACACACACACACACACACACACACACACACACTGTATAGTATTGCAGGCGATCTGCAGGGTACAAGCAATATAAAACAGGGGGCACACACACACATACAAAACAGTCAAAGTTAATGGATCTCACAATGCTTCAACTTCTTAAAAACATGTATCAAAATACCAGGGGGCTAAGCGCCTGGGCAGGGTGGGAGAGAGGGACTGTGGGGGGTCATGCATATTCAGTTAATATTAGCTAGGGAGAGCTGGGGAAGGAGGAGGAGAGAGGGGGTACAAGCAACTCTACCATTTAAACACTGCGTTTGGTAACAGAACTATACCAAGAAATTAAAAAAAGCCAGGCACAATAAAAAAAAAAAAGAAAAACATAAAAAAACAAGCTTGACTTTTATCTTGTAACATGTCACATCTGCCTGACACATGATGGGGCTCTTCTAATATGAGAGATAATTGCAGCTCACTTACCATTGCTCTCTGCTTGCTGCTTTTCCCTTTTTCTCTTCTTCCTTTTCCCCTGTTGGTTAGCCGCCAAAAATATAGAAAGAGAAAAAAAGAATAGACACAGACAGGAACCTTAGTTATTATATTGCAAGAATGCCCAAAACATGAAACAGAGAATAGGACTCATCTTTGTATTTACTTATTTATTCATTCATTCTTTCTCTGCCTTGTTTTTTTTTCTTGTGTTTGCCCTCCGGTTTGTAACAGCCACTGCAGGCCAGACAACAATTCTCCCTCCTCTCTCTGTTTTCTGCTCTCTGCTCCTCGTTTCTGTGTAATCTTTTATTTTTTATTTTCTTCTGTTAACACGTAGACATCTTGACACACTTCTGCTTTACGAGATGGATTTCTCTGCGGCTACTCGACGAGGACTCCTATGGTCAGCTTCATCTAAAAACCCAACAAATCTAAAAAATCTGGCCTTTATGTATCAGAACGAAATGCTCAAGATGCAAAACAATCACCATTACATATAAAACCTTAGCTTCAAAAAGGATTTCACAGGGCGTTTATAAATGAACATTACCAATATCATTTCACATTCTTTACACAGTTACCATCACCTTAACTATTTTGAAACTTCCAGAACCGTTTAACAAAAAAATACTTTCCTGTGTACAAATAGTCCCAAAAGATAAAAATATAACAAAGCTTTTGGGAGAAATAACTTTCAGTACAAACTTTGATCAAAGCGAAAGGATAGACTGTGCTCTATAGGTCAGTGGTTCCCAAACATTGGAGTCTTGACCCCACTGTGAGTTGAACTGTAGGTAACTTATTAGACAGTAAAGCTAAAATTCTACTGATTCCAATCACTTAACTATTGCATCCATAAAAACAACAAATAGCCTCATTACTTTAATCTGAGTTGGTCAGCAAAGAGAACCACTGTGTCCAAAATGTATAGGTTATTGAAGCTAAGTGCTAAAAAGAGCTTCATGTAGATCAGAATTTACTAGAGGTGCACCAAAAAACTAGTGAGTGATTGGAATTCCTGGTGATCAAAAATCTGATGATGTTTTCAGTCCCTGAATGCACCATTGCCAAGCAGCAATAAAAAAATAAAAAAAATCCAACTCTTTTCCCAGTTCATGAACTCACCATTGCTAATAGCTAATTCAGATCTTTTATCTGGACGTTTTTACTTCCAGATTCCTAATTTTCAAAAGATTCAGAAATTGACAAAAACCATATTCTGTTAATTATAGTTCTCTGTGATAAATCGCAATCGGCCTACATTGATATAAACAAGTAAGAGCTGCATAAGAACCATAAATCAAAATTAGTGCAGCTCTAGAATTGACTGTTACCCTTTTCATTTGATTTTTTAAATTAAATCAAAACAACAGTGCTGTGAGATCTTTAAACATGCATAAACATGTGCAATAAGCATGGTGGATAATGTTGTTCAGAACATGGTGATTCATTTTGCAACCACACACTAAAGCAAATAAAGCTCACTAGTATGTAAAAGGTTCATCCAGAGAAGACACATCAAAAATGACCATTATCATCTAAATGACAGAAAGACTTGAGTAGAATATTGAGATGTTTTGGGGTTGAAATTCCTTCAGGTGGAGCTCAGCTGACATACAAGCACTCAAGTTGAAGTATTCTAGAACATTCTGTGTCCAAAGATTCTTCAACATTCATCATCAAACATCTCAGGTCAACAGAAACTTCATCACACAAACAAAAAGCTCTTCAGAGTAAACCAGTTCATAATCAGAACTGAGGATCAAGAAAAAGTGAAGATGTCAGCAAAAATCACCTAGCTGCAAAACACATGATAAAAGACGTCTTGTTTGACCTGATGTGTATCCCCCAGCGACTTCTGATCTCTTAAACTGGAACAGCAGCACTAACGTTTAGCAACAGGAGGATGAGCTCTGATGAAGGCTCTGAATCTGCTACCCTGGACCACCTGTATCTCTAAGAATACCACAAGAGGGGGAAAGAACAGGCTGTTACAACTTGTAAACCTAAAAACTTACATAGTTGTCTCGTGCTGACCAGCCGGGGTACAGCTGCATGTGGAGCTGTCGTTCTTTCCTGGCCAGCTCGTAGTACTTTGCCTGTTCCTCCCGCGACAGCGCGTGCCACTGTGAGGAGACAAGCAGCTCAGGACTTAACCGTAGTCACTTTGGGTGTGGAGAATAACTGAGTGGTACTTTTAGTTCAGTCTGCAAGTTTTGTGCATCCGTTGAGTTGAGACTTACCCTTCGCCCTAGGATCTGATTGATGGCAGCGCTTTCTTTCAGCGTGCACTCGGCCACCACTTTGGCCCTCATCTCCTTCATGTAGAGCATGAAGGCGTTCAGAGGCTTCTTTATGTGGACCTGCTTCTTTTTCTCCTCTTCCTTTTTAGCATCTGTCTGTTTCCTGTGTTTGAGAAACAGAAGGTGGTGAGTTGAGAAGGACGAACCAGAAAACGACAGCAGAATGAAAGCATTAAAACGACTGTTTACTCACGAGCTGTTGAGAGAGCTAATGTCACTGTGGGAGGATTCCTGCTTGACGTTGGGTGTGACGATGGCCGGGTGAGGGATGCCCGTGGTGTGCAAACTGTGGTGGGGGGGCACCATGTGTGGGGGGAACCTGGAGGACAGAAGACTGTGTAAATCGTCAGAATGGACACGGGTGAAATGAGAAGATGGAGCACAAACAACAAGGCTAAGCAGCTGCAACTAGATTCCATTTTTACTTTTTACACATCAAAATATACATCGTTTAGTTGTCTTTAACAGAAAGGGAATCTGCTTTTCATTGTAACAGTAAACATTTACACATGCAGACAGGAAAAATATGTCCAATGCTGATTTCTGTGATTGACATGATCGTAAACCAGACACAGAATTCAGCCTGGATGGTTTACACAAAAATATGACAAAAAATTAGACCAATAATCTAATTATTAATCAATAATCTAATAATCTAATAATCTAATTGAACTGATCTTCAATTTGAATAACAAATTAATAAATTAGTACACATTAAAGACATTAATGAACTGTGTTTTTCTTTTTTGGGGGTAATAGTGCTCCAAATAAGACAAATATGAGTAATGTAATAGTTTGCTATAAAACAAGTTGTCTTGAAGTTAATCATACTTTTTTTATTCCTGTGTAAATAAGATTTTTTAAATTCGATTTTGGATCCATGAAGATTGAATTTTCCTTTCTTATCAAGAAATATTGCAAAGTAGGTGAAACTGTCTAGCTATCACTCCAAATTCCCAGTCCCCCGTTTGCTTCCTTCCACTCTTTTCTGCAACTTCAGCACTGTCAGCATCACTGACATTTTTATCCTCATAACTCTTCACTCCCATCATCATTTTGTAATCTCCAACTGCTCCACATATCGAGGCCAGAAACCCTTATTTAAGGAATTGTTTCTCTGACCAGAGCAGCTATATGTGTGTGTGTGTGGTTTTGTGTACGACACTAATTATCCGAATGCGTATATGTGTATGTTTAAAGGCTGTGTGACCACACACAAATTTAAGGGAAGAGAGAAGGATGAAGGAGAAGAGGAAAAAAGAAGGAATAATTCTTTTTTTTTGTAAAAGCAGCTCATTATCCGGCTGTGTCTGGCTGCATGGCTCCGAGCCAGAATATAATGATGAGGATAAACTCGCCAGGAACAACTAGTTTCTGTTGGAGGCCATCTCAGGGGAGTACCAGCGCTCCCCCCTCAAACTCTTTTCCTCTTTTTCTCCTTTCCCCTCTTCTCCCTTCATCACTGACACATTGGTGTTTGTGCCATGTCATCCGTTGATGGGGAGCTCGGCAGCAGTGGCTGCATATCGCCCATCATTAAGGCTGCATTTTCTTCACTCGCTCTGTTTCCTTTCTCCCTGTTCACCCTCCCTCCTTCTCTCTCTGTGCACTTGTTAAAATTTCCTCTGTTCCAAGATCTATTTTTTTTCTTCTTCTTCTCTACTCCTCCTTGTCCCCTCGTCGCCTCCACCCTTCTTCGCTTCCTCCTCGCCATCCCTCCCCTCGTCCTGCTGCCACAGCGTGGCCCAGGTTATGGTTAAAACATGACGGCCATCTCTTTGAAGCGTCGGGGCATTATCATCATCATCGGGCTCATCAGCAAGCGAGAGCCGGCTCTGACCAATTTAAGTAACACAGAGAGGTGGAAGCTGAGGAGACCCCCACCTATCTGCCCACTCTGGGGCTTCTACGTCTCAATCTGAAAGATAGGAATGGCTGGTGGGGTGGAGTAAGGAGGCCGGGGGGGTGTTAGTGGGAATGGGTCACTGGCGCAGCAAGCCCAGCGTCAGCCAGCGCCATTTAATTGCCAGAGAGAAGCAGTAGCCCCCGCGCTTGTTTAATGTATAATGATCTGGCCGTTGCAGTTCTTCCCGTTCCCAAGGAAAGAGAGGGAGCAGCGTGACAGGAGAACATATCAAAGGCCAGACTTCAGCAGAAGGGGCAAAATGGCCTCCACATACACCCACCTGTCCCACATACACACGCGGTATGGGGAACTTGCACTATCTCATACCCTATTATCAAAATAATGTCTAATTTGCTTTACTGGATGTATCTTTGCTCTTTCCCCCCCCTCCTTTAATTCAAGAATGTATTTTTTAACAGGTGGTAAGGTGTCCATAGCGGGACTACGAGTTAGTGGCGCCATTCCCTGAATCCTGATTCGCTTTCTGCACAGGGGACAGACATCCAAGGCTCCCCTGCAAAGAGCTAACTCCTGACAAGAGTACAAGACCTAGATGTCTTTTCTCTGAGATTTCATCCAGTCAGCAAGCTTGCTACAGATCATTGGAGCTATCACAACAGACTGGCCCTTCCTTTGAACAAATCCAACTCACTGAAGGCTATGTATGAAAGGAGTCTTATTTTGTTGACACAATTAGACCAATTGTTGGTGGATTTTTGTCAGCAGCTAGAATTTTCTCCTCTAATCTGGTAGTTTGAGGGTGGGGCAGTGTGCTAAAACCCCTCCCATTCTCTGGAGAACTCCCAGAGCTCTTCATCTATTCAGTTATACTAATTCAATTAGGGGCCTCATCACAGAGCATTAGCTCTT
The DNA here is from genome assembly GCA_006937965.1 of Callopanchax toddi. NCBI lineage: Eukaryota > Metazoa > Chordata > Actinopteri > Cyprinodontiformes > Nothobranchiidae > Callopanchax > Callopanchax toddi. The sequence goes on along the minus strand of SSNR01000049.1, from coordinate 2,950,989 downwards.
CCTCATGGCCAGTCCCCCCCCCAAACAACCCAGCCGGTATATTCAATTAGCTCCCCTGGAAATAAGATGATCACATTGTAGACGCTGTCATTAAGGGGCCAAATTAGCAGTCGCTTAAAGCCTGGGTTGGCTAGGAGCTGCTGCCAGATGCCAACGTCTGGACAGATCCAGCATCTCCAAATCAGACTGGGATCGTCAAATCACTCACGTTACCCAAGAATAAGCCTTATTTTGGGGGATAACATGTAAAGAATTGAACCAAGTCAGCGTTCCCTGTTTTCAGAGCTACGATTTAAAAAATATACATATCCATCCCCCAATTGGTGCCCCTGTGCATACATGATCCATCACTGTCACAGAGGTCTAAACAAGCCGCCCTCAGGAGCTGCTTTACCAATCAGGCTGTAATTAAACTAAAGCCTGGCTTCATCCCTAAGCTCTACGGTGGAGTCCCCCGCTGCAGGGGCACATAGAGGGAGGGAGGGAGGCAAAGAGAGTGAGAGGCTGTTTGTTGTGTGTCTGTGTGTGTATGTGTTTGTGTTGCTCTTTTGGCTCGCCCAAACCCAAAAATCACTGGCCTTTAGGCATCCAAAATTAATTAAGTTCCCATACCGCACTATATAAAGGACACGTGTTCCTCAAGGGAACAATAAAAGATAAAAGTGACACACACACCACCCCCACGGGGGCATTAATGTCCACAGCAGCACTTGAACTAGACCCTAATGGGCTGGACCAAAGCACCAGCCAAGTGTCGGCTTGCATCATCTTGTCACCTTCAAAGTGTTGCTGTTTGTTTATCTGTTTAGCTGCTCAAACTCACAGCGAGGACGTGCCCCAGCTCATTTCAGATCTGCCTGACATGCAGTGGGGGTAAACGTTCTTCAGGGGCCTCATTAGGAAATGATAAATATAATTAATATTTGAGCATGCTAGCTGGAGCTCCCACACTAGAGAATTGGCCTTTTGAAAACATAGATGGGGAGTGCGAGCGCTCCTTAAGGGAGAACTTTCTGCTCACTGACTGTGTAAGACAAACACAAACCAGTATGAGTGAGGAAGAACTGAGTGTGTGTGTGTGTGTGTGTGTTTAACACCTTGGGCTCAACTCACCTTGACATGGATGCGTTGACAGTGAGCGCAGTTGGGTAGGGGTGTCTAAAACCCCCTGTTGTGATTGGATAAACAGGTTGACCTTGCCTAGGAAGAGGGAAGAAAAGAAGAAAGAAGAAAAGGTAAGGGAATGAGGTTGATGGAAGAGGAGAAGCTAAAGCCCTCTGTCTCTCACTTCTCCCCACCGTGGGCCTCTTTATTCTCATTTGATCAGGACAAAAATCTAGGGGATTGCAGAGCGCAGATCAAAGGGAGGAAAACTCTGAACAATTTGAATGCCACAAATCTTGATAGCGATGGCTAATTAAATTTCATAACCCTTCGCTCTGTGTCGACAGAGTGGGGCCCCGTTCCTCCCCGAGCTGGAACTAGGTGTTTTGTTGTGATAATTAAAGACGAAGCGCGGGTCCCTTTAATGGAGCCATCACGCTAATTGAGGTCTACACATCCAAAGACAAACAATAATGAATGTAAATTTATACCAAAATAAAGTGCAGCAAATCAAAGGGCGCCATGACTGCGCTCAGGGCCTCTCTCGGTATTTAGATCGCGGTGAGAAAACATTAAATTAACAGAGCTTAATTTGTAGCCTTTTGTCATATTAACAAGTGTTGACAAGAGTTACCAGGGGAGAGCCCCTATGAGGAATTGTGGGTAAAATACTAGCAATCACAGTTCATTACTCTAATTGAACCAAACACAGACATGTGAAATGGTATTTGCCAGAAAATAGCAAAAAGGGGTTGGACTAAGAAAACTCCGGTTTTGGCGCAGGAGTGAAAATGACATTTTCTGCTTTTTGTGCTTCATATACATGTTGTGCTTATGAATCATTCCAATATCCCGAAACACAAAGTTCACAAGAGAATATACAGGTAAATGGAAGAATAATAAAAAAAGGTTGCTTACTGTGGTACTAACCATCCTAGCGGATGGGGGATCTGGCCGACAGTGCCAGGTGACAAAGGGTAATAAGGAGATATATCTGGAGGGTGAGGAGGCCTCGGAATTCCTGTGGAAGGAGCAGACAGGAAGTGGACAGACAGAGAGACAGAACCACACCTTTGTCAGAATTTATTCCATCTGAACAGGGCAGACATCACAGGAGTGCAGATGGGAGGAGGAGGGCTTGTTGCTCGCATGTACACGGTGCTAAATCACACTTCCTGATCAAAGGCCTTTGAGGCGGCACAATGTGTTGGAAGAGGCAGAGGGTAGAGAGAGGAGAACACACCAACACGATTCTTGTCACATTTGTCTGGCAAATCAGAAGATTAATGATATAAAATGACTGAGGTTTAGAAGTTGGTAAAACAAAGTGTTTTAATTAAAAGCTGTCTCTGTGATCAGAGGGCTGCCAATAATAGGATAGCACTGAGTCTGCCGGCTGACTTTCACCGGCTACCTGATGAATCCATGAAACACTCATTAGTAGATATGTTGAAAAGTTTATGAATTGTCACAGGCGTTATACATGTGGGTCAGTGGTTTCCATTCTGTCGAATAATCCCCAGGTTTGACATAAAAAAAAAACATCTGTGGATTTTGTTTGTATTTCCCCGCTGACAAACGGTGACAATGATGTCTAATTTAGGGACAGATCGGCGAGTGATCGCAGCACCCACAGCAGCGCCTTTACTTTCTGCTACAGCTGACAGGCGGAGAAACGGGATCGACGAGCTGCCCTGAACGAACGCCTTGAGAAGGTCCCGAACACAGCCGAGAGTAAAAATAACTCCCTCTCTCTCAAGACGAACTTGAAACGAGGAACACTAGGATTGTGTGAAAGCGCAGCGGGGAGGGAAGTGCCCTCGCTAGATCAGAAACGCTATTTCTATTCACCAATTGTTGCAGGTGTTTTAGCCAACAAGGCTGCACTAGATGAATTTAGGTGTTATATGTGCCTTTTCATCTCAACTTTTCTTGGAATACCATTTTCCACACAGAAAAGGAAACTTCTATTATAAAGAAAAACCCAGGAAGCATTATCCCATCGCCATGCAGCGCTCAATACCTAATATAACTCATTAATTAATTAAACACTGTGCCCAATTAAGCAGCCCCCATTAAGCACTACATTAAACAGCAGCTGGCACATTATTTCCCCTTTTGTAAGGGCCATCATAATAAGGGAACATTATTACCTAAAACACTGCCCGAATCCACCAGAGACCACAGAAAAAGCACAGAATTATTCACCACGCTGAAAATGCATTAACCCAGAAAGAATGGACTGAATGACAGTTAACAAAATTAAGTGCTGGGTCAAGATGCTTACGAAAATGAATGGAATTACCTAAAAATGAGCACTTAAATGTTTGTGGGAGAAGCTTGTATGAAGTCTAATCTGACAGGTTCAACCTGGACTCAGAATCTGCAGAATCAACAGGCTGTTGAATAGAATTCAAAAGCTGAAGAAAAAGGTGCTTTACTCCGAGGAGCTTGATCCGGTTTTTACTCTGTGTAAAAATAACCTCCAACTACTGTGGTCACCTTGTGTTTAGCAATTGGATTTGCGGTCCTGGGAGTTTGAGGATGTTTGCCGATTTCTGGGATTTCCGAGAAACTTATGAGTTTAGGTTTTTGTTTTCAAATAAAAAAGGTGGTTTCCACTAAAAGCCAGATGAGCTGAACTAGTCACAGGCTTGTAAAAATGGTAGTCACATTTATGAAGTCATTGTGCAAGATGTTATGAAAAAAACAAAAAACTTTACATAAAGAGAAAATATTGCAAATACAACCAGCATTTCTTTCCTGAGATCCAGTTTAAAGTCTTCTAGTCCTTTACAAACAGACTCTTCAATGGCATTTTGGTTGGAATCAAATACTGCTACCTGAGAGTCTACTAAGGGTGCTAAGTGTTGACAGTGTTGACAGAATGGAAAAGTATGTTGGGTTTTACCTGTTTTGGGATCCACGTCTGTTTGTAGGTGAGGAGGTGGGTTCCCTGGTGTGAAGTGCTCATTGCTGTAGGTGATCAGAGGCGTGAGAGGGTGCACATGGTGCGGGTGCTGTACCACTGGAACCTTATTAGACTGTCAGAAAGAAAGATGCAAAGAAAGACAGAAGAAGAAAATAAGGTGTTAATATTTTGGTTTGAGACTCAAGGCGCCTGCTAAAGAGTTACAGCTTGAAAGTTCTCAAAAAGAAGAGCCATCAAATTCTGAGTATCCTCGAGGTGCCAAGCCACCAAACCACAGCAAAAATAGCAGGGTTTGTAATTAAAAACACTTCTGTGGTGTCACACTAGAATTTGGTAACACAATCTAAGAGGTTTGTGGGGTTTTCAAGTTGCATTTGGGTTTGATGTTTGATGAGACACTCTTAAGCAGTGAAGTAATCGATCATCTGTAAACCACGAAATCAAGGCAGCGTGTGTAAATCTACAACCATTAGCAGCTCCCATCCCCTTCCCCATTTACTCTCATCCATTCCCCCAGGGCCCGAGTCATGGAGGGTATGGGAGCATTGTAATAAAGGGCTAAGTAGTGGAAATCCATTTCTGCATTTTTACCAAATTAGTTTTAGCTATGTAATCTTCTTTTTATGCTCCTAAGTGGTGCAGACCCCTTTTTTTCAATTATCAGTAGATTACAGTGGAGCTTTAGGGGTGTGCTGCCCAGGGCCCTCGTGTTAACGGCAGCTCAGGTCCTCTCATCGGGCCAGGCCGGGACAGGGACTAATACACACAGTCCCTGAACACGAGATAACCAGATTAGGCTGGTGGCTGAGGCTGCTCTCGCCTCTTTACACACACATCCTTCTGCCCTCAGCAGTCAAAGAAGCAGCACTAATCAGGCTTATCATAACATGGATGATATGTTCAGGGGGGTGGGAGAGGAGTAAGACACCAAGCTGCTTGTGCATGTGTGTTCAGTCTCCTCTCACACAGGCCACACACCCTCATTAGTGACTTTAAACCATGCAAGAAAGAAAGGAACCAAGGCTCCAGTGTGGCACATTTCCAAAAGACTTTGAAAAACATTAATGGGTCTAGATGTTGGCAGGGGGGCTGCACGCTTAAGATGCACAGTTGCCCGGCGCTCATTGACAATACAAATGCAAAGCTGTGGGCCCAGGGCAAGACAAACGTGTGCAGGGCTGAATGCTGCAAACTCTCAGTCTGCTCAGGCTGTTAGTGGCTGAAGTTATTAAAGACGCTAAAACATCAACAGTCCATTAAGAGCTACGTTTTCACCAGGTGGATGAGGCAGTATCTGCATGGTTAGAACAAGCATGGCCATCCAGACCTTGCTCACAGTGGTGGTAGTAGTGGGGGAGAAGCTGGTAGTGTGTGCGGAAGAGCGATAGGGGGGGTGGGGGCATTCCCTATTGCCGTGGTCCCAATGAAAGATTAATGAACCCCAGCAGAACTCCAGGGAGGCCGAGAGACTCCTGGGACTCATTCACAGCCCTGAGCTGAAAGGGCTAGGGAGTTGGGAGAGGGAGGTGGGTTGGGAGGGGTTTGTATGTTAGGGTAGAAGGAGGGTGGAGGTGGGGGCTTCCTTAAAAAGAAACACAAACTGAGATACTCATTTGGGATCCAGATCTGATTTGAGATACCAGAACTGAGGCATGAAAAAGGAAGAAAAGTTTGAAGAAAACAATCGCGATTGAGGTTATGGCAGCTACCAAACAACTCAAGAGTCGGTATGAAGGTAGCACCACATACCCCCTTAAATCCCTCACCTCCTAACCTCCTCCTTCACTTATCCCTCGAGTAATGATGTGAAAGAATGTTGTCGATTCTTCATCTCTCTATACTGAAATGCTTTAGTGGCCATTTAAATGAGTTCTTTTGTCCTGGGACAACGGCCATTGAGAGGATGGTTTAAAATGTCCATCCGCTGAGTCCACGTTTACAAAGAGAGAGGGGAGCTGGGAGAGAAGTTACAGGCTTGGACGATTCACAGCACTCACTTTTGGTGTGAGAGTGATGCAAACAGCGATGTCTGATGCTTCCAGTTAACTCAGTTTGAAGAACTAAAAGCAGGGTTGTAACAAACTCAAGTTGTCTTTGTGAACCAGTTTATATTACTGCTTCAAAAGTAGAAAAGTTACAATCCTATAAAGGCTTTCATTTTAAAAAATCCATTTCAGTAAAAACGCACACCCACGATGTGTGCTGTCTGCAGTCAGCGCTGCATGTGATCATCACACTAACACAGTAACATCCACTGTGTTTTCAGCTGACATCAAGGCAGCAACTGGTGGTCCTCGTGGAAAGGAGCTGCAGCACCTGCCCTGTGTGGCCGGTGTGGGACAATGCAAGCTCCAGACTTCTCATCTGGCAGGCTGCTGGGTGCTTCAGCCGCACAGAAACAAACAAACAAACAAAAAAGGCGCTGGCAACGTGGGAGGCTTCTTCACAAAAGCCAGGGGAAAAAAAAAGAACACTTCCTGCCCTTACACCCCCACTGACTCACATCCTTCCCATCACCTCTGTCCTCACAACAAAAACGTAGTGGAAGATGCTGCTCTGTAGACGCAATGACCGCATTTTCAAGCCTCAGAAAAAAAAGAAGCTGCGTTCAGAAGCCCCCTTAAGAAAAATTTGAGGGCACCCTCTTGTATGAACATCAATGAGCACATTTACTCTCTCCACATCCAAGACTCATACGGCGCCTGTTGCTGAGAAAGGCTAGCGCTGTGAAATCCATGCAGCACACTTTAGCTGCAGTAGTTGTTGCCTCTGGTTATGTTATTGATATCACCTCTTTTCTTTCTCATATGCTCACAGGAAAAAGAAGCCTATAATAGAATACCTCTTCAATTCCTGCAAATTTACAAGCATTTTCCCCTAAATTTGTAAAATATTTACAATGCCAGCAGATGATTTATGCTGTCACCACCACCATGGGAGAAAAAACAAAAAAGAACCTTTTGGAAGTGGACAAATAAATGAGCTGCTTTAAGTCAAGCCCCTGAGGAGTGAGCGGGAGGGGGGAGTGGAGACAAAAGCAGACCGCGGAGAAAAAAATGACAGCAGGACAGAACAAGACAAAGGGAGGGAGACACAGAGGTGGTGGCCGGACAGGAAAAAGCTGTTGGCCTTGCATTTCCGCCTGGTGGCACCTCGCAGGGCCAATTTGAGCCCTAAATGTGAAGGTGGCGACCTTGTGGGCCCAGTGGGTGGCTGGGTAGGGGGGTAGCCCCCGTCTTTCTGCTTTATGTCATGATATGATGAGTTGTCACAACAGCTTGCGGAGCGCTAATGAGCTGTAGTGAGGCCGGGGCAAGGAAAGGGGAGGCTGGGGAAGACATGGGGATGACAGTGCTGTGATGGATTAGGGATCGTCAGAAATTCCAAAGCAAGCAGAAAAAAAGCTGCAAGAGCTCTGGCTGTCCTCATATATCTATATATCTATCTAGCTATATATATATATATCTCAGAAAACACAAAAAACAAAACAGAAAAAAGATTTTTTTTAAAGAGCATCATGTAACAGTTAAATTACACTTCATTTGAGTGTGCAACAAAAAAACGTAGTACAGTGATCTTATCTGGCATCACTCAGTGTTGTCATGTTGAAATCTGTTTACACACAATTGTTGTTGTCCTCTGGGAGGTGTAGAGTGCCCCCTCTAGGCAAAAGATCTTCATCAAACTCCATATCATAACACACATGTGGTGCAAGAACATCAAGCAAACAAAATAAAAGAAAATATTACGCCATAAAAGATGAAAATAGACAAATGCTTACCTGAGCTATAACTATCAAGCCTACCTTGCTTATATATATTTTTTTTAAAAAGGGACACACACACACACACACAATATCAAGAACCTGCTAATTGCTTCAACAATCCAATAAACAAGATGTAGCTGATAAGTTTTCTCTTGCAGAGTACATGCGTCTCTGAGGGTAAGAGGCTCCCGAGACCACCGTATATTTAAACGTTAATCTATTCACTTTGCTGCAGTGACATGCCGACTGCTTGATCAGAGCGCTGAACAAAAATATTATGTGGGCCAGAGCCTTTGCTCCCCTTTCCTCCTTGCTCTCTTTGCTAGCACTCAAGTCGAGCATCACCATTTATTTTCCTGCTTCCCATCTTTGATAGTCGGCACATCAAATAGAATCGCAGAAAGGACACGTTCAGACATGTCACAGATAAATAAAATCCGCACAAATAGCTTAAATATGAAGTGGTGTTTTGGCAGAGCTGTTGTGTTCTGTGAAGACAAATCGTCCTCTTAAGACAAGCTTGTGTGTTAAAGCTCTTTTCCCTTTTCAGGGTAAACAGGCTCTTGAACTCCTCGTACCTGAGTTTGAAGGGGGCTTCTCTGAGAGGTGATGTTGCGTCATGGCGTTAAGAGCCAGACTCAATCCTGCCTTTTGAAATGCAATCAGCCCCTCAGAATTTCAGCTGAAAGCCAAGCAATTAGGAATTGGAATTGAGAGGCAATATTAACAAAGGAATATGTTAATCTGTGAGGTTATTGAAAATCTTACTTTCCATTTCATGGTTGAGGCAGGAGCTTGATCAAATAATGTTTTTGTCAAGTAAATAACGCTCCTCTTCAGAAAAGCACTTTTAAAATGCCTTATAATGTGTTTTTAACGTTTTATGTTTTCAGTTTAATTGTGTGGCTAAATAGTAAGCAAGTGAACACAAAATCAGTTTGAAAAACTGAAGATTTTAGCATGTTCTTTATCAAATTCCTGCCTAGACCACCAACTTGCATCAAGTTAGGAACTTATAAAAAAAAAAAAACTCCTCAAAGTGGCCATAATATGTAGAAAGAGCAAGGAATCATGGGAGCAGAGCTGCGGTACTCACCCAGCTGCTCAGATTCAGGTGCCAGCAGCCCACCTGCTGGAGGAGAAAGAACCCAGGGCCTAGTCCTGCCTTAGCTCCCGACTCCTCCGGCCTGACTGGATCCCGTGGGTACATGACCCCTCTGTCCCACCCCCACCTCTCCTTCTACGCTGCAGAGAAACCCTCTCTTCTTCTCTTCCTCCTTACTTCTTTGTCTTTTCAACACCTTCCTCCACCCTGTGTGAATGTTTGTGCACGTGGTCGCGTCCAGCTGATCATTGCTCCATCAGGCTTTGGCAATGGGACTTTCTGTGCACCTTAGGGTTTAAAACCTAAGCTTCTCACAAAAAACCTGAGCCACCACAAAAGCTCTTGCTCTAAGGAGCCAACAGTCTCCCCTCTACTTTCTAAATTAAAGTTTTGTTGCTGGTGACAAAAAGCAGCACGAAAACCAGAATGAGGACTGAGTGAATGAAGAAATACTGTGGAGCTTTTTAGCAGTCTCCACGAGCAGCATGCAGGAAAAATACACTCAATACATTTTTTTTCAACAAATCCCTGCTGTACGTTGGGTCTGCGTTTCTTAGTACTATGTCTGTGTGTGTGTGTGTGTGTGTGTGTGTGTGTGTGTGTGTGTGTGTGTGTGTGTGTGTGTGTGTGTGTGTGTGTGTGTGTGTGTGTGTGTGGGCTTTACGGCGCCTCCAGGATGCCCAGAGACGAACTGGCAGCTTGAAAAGCTTTGGCTACAAGGTAAAGCGAGCAAAGCGAGAGATGGAGACAAAGAGGAGAGAGCAGGAGAGATGGAAAGGAGGAGAAAAAAAGAGAACAAGACACAACAACATCCACAAAGGGAGGGCAGAATCAGCAAAGTGTGGCCAACAGTCACTTCATATGTGTGATGCTGACAGTCCCGTCTTTATGCCCACCTTCCTTTCAGGAGGAGGGGGGAAAGTAAAAAAAAAAGGCAGAGAAAGTCCTCACTTTGACATGGACGTGGCACTTTTTGTCACCCTCTCTTTTCATTTTACTTTATTTTTGTGCTGTCCTTTTTCCAAACAATACCTCAGAGTGGAGAACAATTCTTTTAACCCCCCCTCCCGCGCGCGCCAACACCACCCTCGCTAAACTCCATTCAAGGTTCACATGAACAAGGCCTCGAGCCCCCTCCTCGCAACCCTCTGCTCCCTTTTCTCCTTCAACTATTTCACCTTCAAAAACCATTATTCCCCTGAATAGTAAAATCAAACAAGCTCCATGTGGTCAAGATGCACGCGAGGAAAATTCATGCACAGGTGCAGGAAAAGCTCCTTCAAACATCGACTTTCAGGTGTGCTGTGCATAAAAATGTTTTTATAGAAGCTGACAAAAACGTAGGAAAGAAAAAGAAAAATAAATAAATGAGAAAGAAATCCTGTCAGTTAATATTTTTTCATAATAAATTATTACATTTTAAACAAAGACCAAATTTAAAACAATTATATTTATAACAATTACAATATTTGCTGACAGATTAAAATGTTGTAAAACAAAAAATATTTTTTAATTTTTGCTTTCTAAAATAAAATCCTCCTTATGTCTAAATCTAAAAAAAATAACTGCATGTAATATTTCCTAAATAAATTATTCTCCTGTAAGCAAAGTAACATTTAATATTTTAATGCATCATATTGAAAATATTAATAAACTTTAAAATAGTTCAAAATGAATCAAACAAAAAAGGCTGAAATGTGTGTAAAAGTTAAACATTGTAAGCTGAATTTTAAAAAGCAAGTAGAAAACTTTTTTCCTCTTTAACACAGCGCACGTTTTCCTTTTGCTCCTGCAGCCTCTCCATCGCTGCGCTTCCCTTGGCCTGCAGCGAGCAGTCCTGAGGCCCTTAAAGCCAAAACAAAGCCCAGAGAATGTTCTTTACACAACTCGGACAATAGAGCCGAGGCTCCAGCTTGACAAGTAAAAGAGCTCCGACAAGGCGGCGGCTAATTGCCTGCCCTCCCTCCATTCAGCCGCCCTGCCACGCTCCTGCCATCTCCTTTTGTCCCACGTGCACTTTCTTAAGTAAACTGCCAGTTCGCCAGCGAGTGATGGACAGCACACAATCACTCGACCACAATAGCATCAACACCACAACACAAGAGAAAAAAGGGAATATTTAGAGAAAGAAAAAAGAGAGAGAGAGAGAGAGAACATTCTATTCCGCTTCTGTTTGAGACATTTGCACAAAACCCGAAAGTATGCCAAAAAAGTTTTAAAAAACAATTCAACAGAACAACCTATGACCTTTACAGACTTACTGTTTTTACAATAAATCTGGAAAAAACAAGTGCAAAACTATCATCACACAATTCTAATAATGTCCATTGCTTTTGAATTTACAAAAATAACTTAGGTTTATAAAATTCAATTGAAAAATTGGGTATGATAAAAATGTCCATTATTAAACAATTTTAACCACAAAATGTAAAAAAGTTAAATATGCATTAAAAAATAACCTGTTTTTATGAATATCAAAAGAAACATTGAACTAGTAAATGTGACTGTCAAATTTAGGTGTTAATAAAAATGTACATTTTAAATCCATTCAGTGTTAGGCAACAGCTATAATAATTAGATTTTTTAAAAATAATTGTTTCATTCAATACAAGAAATAATCAGATTTAGTTTGATGTCCTGGAATAATGCAACGCTGTCAGGCTGTCAGGACAAAGCAATCAAACAGCGCCTTTCATTATCCAAATTGTCAATCTGTCACTTAGCAACATAAGTGTTATAAATTGCCAAACGGAGCCCAGAAAAATATTTCTGCTTAAACTCAATCAAAACATGGTATTTAAAGTCATACAAGCAGCAGAAAATAAAAAAACAGCAATGATTAAAATGTTGAAAAGTCTTACCATTTAAAAGAGCTGTATTTGGGATGCTGCTCGGTTCCTGGTTAAAACAAGCATGCTGGCACTCATGGTAGTGCACAGACTCCAAGCAGACTCCCACCACCATGTCAGCCACTAATCCACTGGGGGGCAGCACCTCATCTACGGCAGCCCCCTCGCTAAAGCCCGATGGATTAAGCCGATAAGACGGCGAGCGGAGGACCGGGCGAGAGCCAAGGTATGCTGGAGCGACTCAGGGACGGCGGCTCTTAAGGTCCCAAAGCGGAAAAGGACCGGCGGCCGGAGCTGGCTGTTCACTCTCAGCCACCTCATGCATTCATACTCAGGCAGCGCTGCTCCTCTCCTCGTCTGACCAGGTCTCCCTCTTACCCCCTCGCCCATCTTCATATCCCCCCTAATAAGCCCTTTTGTGTCCATCTCTCTTTCTTTGATAAGTTGAAAGAACAACAAAAAGAGGGAGAGAAAGAAAAGCTTTCATTCCACGGCTTGGCAGACATAAAGGTAGCGGAGCGCTCGTCTATAGGAGTTGCCCCTAACTTGGCTAAACTCAAGCAGCGGGGTGTCTCTCGTCATGTCATTAATCCCCAAAACTAGCCACGCTCCATTCATCGCTAGTCACGCTAAATTAAAAGCAAAATCAAAAACACAAACATAGAGCAGGAGAAGTGTCATGGAAAAAGGCGTTCCGATCCAGGGCAAAGGGTGTGTGGTGTAGAAGCCATGGTACCCTTAAGTCCTGTCCGACGGTAGCCCCAATTTTGATGCAAAAACACCCCAAAAAACAATCAAACAGAAGACAAAAAAATAGACAATTATCACCAAAAAGATTCTACCTTATAAAGCAGATCTCCAAGTCTCCTGTCTGAACTCTCCCTTAAAGGAACTCTCAAGTCAATCCGGCCAGACCACGAGTCGTCAACAGCAGTTAAAATAAAATAATGCCAAAACTACAAATAAATAAATACAGCCGAGGATGGATTTTAGGAGAGCTGGCAATAGAAAATTCAACCCGGCCAAATGACGGCTTGAAGAGAGGAAGCCCACTCTTAAAGCCGTGATCCGACCATCCACTATACCACCGCTGTGAGCCTTTTAACCACAGCAGAAAAAAATTACTATTGATCTTCAAATGGCGATAATTGAAAAGATCAAAAAGATTAAACAAAAAGAGGAAAAAAATAGAGAATGTGCTGACTTACCATGTTGTGTTCCTTTTTTCTTGCAAGTTTTTGTTTAAATAAAAAAAATATTTGCTCAAAGATGCAGCATTGGAGGTGTCAAATTTTTGTAGCAGTCTCTTGATCGTATTACTTCCACAGTCCTGGTTTCCAATGCGTCTGAACTTTTTCCCTTTCTCTTTTATTTTGTTTGTGGTACCTAGCCTTTTTTCCCCCTGCTTAAGACTTTAAAAGCCTTCAGCTCAGCAAAGCAGCACAAATTATCTTGCCACCTTGCTCAGCTCTGATGCTTTGGCCGCCAACTTCGGAAGGCCCTTTACTACTGCATCAAAATTAGCATTGTCAAAGCAGTTAATGAATATTAATATTGTATTTGTCATTGGAGCTGGCCCATTGCTGAACTCCAAGTCATCCATCAGGGACAAGATTAAGCACACAATTATTTCTGACTGACAGGGACCAAATCTGGAAGATTTTTTTTTTCTTCCAACAATTTAAAGAAAAAGACACAACATCATCTTAAGGTACCTCCCATGAGACGAGACAAGATTAATACACTTTTAATGAAGCAAGATTTCATGGTGCATGAACAGCAGGAACCTCAGGAAAAAAAGACATGTAGCAAAGACGATTTTTAGTCAATTTTAACCATTTTTTAACAACTGAAATTATAACACATTTTAGAGACAAGGGACTAAATTTAAGCAAAAGAAGGGATTTTTTCTTCTTTTTTGATGAAACAAACATATCTCTTAATTTTTTTCTGCAAAATCTGGATTTGCTTTTCTTTCTTTTGTCGGAGCAGAGAGATGAATAAAAGAATAAGAGCGCTGCACTGAGAACATCGCCGGCGCTAAATTTAACATGAAACATTCATTAAAATCCTGGACCTCCGGCGCTCTCCGCAGAGCCCAGTGGAGCTCCGACCGCTGAGGACCACACAGGCAGCCTGCATCAGCACCACCCGCTGCAGCGCTTCAGCTCCATCCAGGAGCGCTCTCCACACAAACTATGGCTCCGTCACACACGGCTCTTATTCTTCTTCATCAGGCAACGCCACAAGGCACAATAATAGATATGTTCTGAATATTAATATTTGTCAAATTTCTTGGAAGAAGATTGTTTTTGCAATGATTTGAAAATATGAAAACAAAAAGCATCCATACCTGCAAGTGTTTTGAAAAATTAAGCAGATCGTCTTCTTTGCTCGTCTGCGCACAAAGTAACATAATCTCATTTGCAGGATTTTAACAAACCAATTCTTTTCAATTTTCATCCAAATTCAGCACAAGTCCATTAAAAAAATAAAAAAAATCATAATTTTTCTCAGTTTTTTTCTTGGGGTTCAAATAAAGATTTTAAAAAAGTTTCTGTTTGCGCTCCTCTAAAGAACACCACCTAAATAAAGTGTGAGAGGGTCACACAAAAAACGGCAGATGTGGGGCACTAATGCCAGCAGCTCGATAAACTGGTGTGAGCGTGGGGGTCAAGCTGCGGGCTCACCTTGGAGCGCCGGACTCCCGCCGACCACCCTGCCGGCTCCCTAATACCATTAGCAACCCTTAGATGAACATACTAAATTGGCCTTTTGTTCTGAAGGTGCCGATCCGGCCACACCAACCCGCTGGTACCACGGCATCGAATACAGATGGTGCTGCTTTTATTTTCTTGAAATGAATAGCGCTTAAGAACGCGCCTTTCTCCTTAAATCTTCCTATTTTCAAAAAGCTGACGACTTTTCCTTTTTCCGTTTCTGTCTTTCGATATCCTTTAGTTTGTGAAAATGTAGAAACTGTGTTAATTATAAACTGAACATGGTCTTTTTAATAAAACAAAAATATTAAATGTAATTTAGGTAATAAGAATTACTAAAAATAAACAGACCAATTATATGAATTTAAACAATTTTTATAGTTTTAACCTTTAGCACAAATATCTTGCATTAATAGATGCTGCTTTTACAAAAATTTAGTCTGTATTTTTTTTATTTTTAAATACATTAACTGAAGGAATCCTGTAACTTAAATGTGAATTACATAAATTTGCAATAGTTAATTGTGTCCACATGAGCCTTGATTTATAAAAACAGACACCAAACGTGGCAATTTAATTCAATTTGAGAGCCTAAAACAGCTCCAACCTCAATGAGGAGGAGAGGAAAGGGGGAGACGGGAGTGAGCAGCTCTGCGGCCCAGCGTGATCACATCAGCGCTGGTATCAAATTAACTCTCCGACTTTGAAATTTATTGATCTGCTATTAAGACACTAGTGAACTTGATGAAGTGAGTGCTGTAGGTGACTCTGGGACTTCAAAGTCTCGCACCAGCCACATAAAACAAGCCACTTTGATCCCCGCTCCGCTCCTCGGATCTAGAGAGGGAGCATCAGAGGAACCCCCCAATTCCACTCTGTTCTCCTCTCCCACTCACCCTGGGCCCGGGCACCGGCTCTCTCCTCTACCCCCCTTCTTTTTTTTCCATGATGCCCCGAGAACGGGCAGAGCACCGGCGCCATTCGGCTGCGTTTTACATTTTTACAAGAACACTCGGCAAAGTCGGCAGCACGCTGGCGCACACAGATCTCGTTTCTGATTCACAGAGAAAAAAATAAAGCACAACATCTGCACAGAAAATGTAATATGATGTCAAAACAACAACTAGAAAAAGGAGGCCATCTCGGCCTATTGGCATTAAAATTCAGTGCCGATAAGAAGGGGTTTCTTCATGCCAAATACGGCATGTAATAAGGTCGGCGATGAGACAGACAATGCAGAGTGGGAGATAGCAACACTATTGTGTGATGAATACATCCCCCTCTTTGCTTAAGGCAAGTCTTCCCTCTACATTAAATATTGTGTGCTGCCAATCACACCTGCCTTTTTTTATTTTGTGCCACTGGGTGGAGGTAGTAGTTAATGTTTTCAACATGCACTGTATAACTACAAAACACTGAATCAGACACAAAACCACAACTGGCCCACAAAATGCAATCTCTTCTCCAGCAACTACAATCATTACAGAACAAATGCAAAAAGAAAAAAGAAAGAAATGTGCACATTTTGCAACAAAACTAGCTGCAGAGCTGAGAAACAAAAACTCAAGCTCCACTGAGCTGTTAACTTAGCAGGGCAGTGCAAAATAAATATTAACGGGTAAATTAATCATCGGCAGGACAGTGTTTGCGCTCAGGCTCCAGCGCTCAAAGGCATTGGGAGTGTGTGTGAGAGAGTGTGTGTGTGTGTGTGTGTGCACTTGGAGTGCCGAGGCTAAGCTGCGTCTGTTTAATTAAGAGGGGTAAAACAGATGACAAATGCGAGACAGTTAAACATTTAATGTGTGCTTATCTCCCCCCTCATTTATTTAGTTAGGAGAGATTCGGGGTGGGTGGCGTGAGGAACAGCGTGCCGGCGGAGCGATGGAGAGGAACGCAAGTGGAAGTCAGGAGGCAAGACAAGAAGCTTCCTGACCAGGCAACTTACTTCTGATTGAAAAGAAAAAAAAATCTAATAAGGTGATAAACTAAAGTCAGCTATTCTGCAAATCAAAACAAAAAGATGATTTAAATATTGATATTTATATAGTTTTTGGGTTCTTTTTTTTTGTTTCTAATGTGATTCATCAAAGGCATTGGTTCCTTCTTCATTTCACTAGTGAAAATGTTTTTTTAACTAGATGATCCCTATTGTGCATCTCCACTGAAGCACATTGCCTAGAGTCAATGTCAAATCCCAGCTCCAAAAGTCCCGCAAAAAATACTGAATGAAAAGTGCCCACGGCACACATATTCCCTTTGCTCAACCCCACTTGCAATAACTCACACTAAGTTATGGCTTCCAAGGTGACAAAGTTAAAATGAAAAATTGTTTAAAAAAAATAAATAAATCATAACTTTTTTCTTAAACCACATTTTATAAAGATTTATTTAAATATACATGTAAATTATTATTATACGTAAAAGGGGTTAAAAATGGCTGGAAGGTGCAAAGGGGCGTGGATAGATGGAGAGAGCTTAAAAAATAGGCTAAAAAAATCATAAACAGGGAGAAGGAGAAGAAGGAGAAAAGGAGGAGGAAGAGGTGATGGAGGAGAAAAAAAAGACCGGTGCCAAAAGCATATATAAGAGAAACCTTCACCAATTAGTGGGGAGAAACGGGAGAGGGAGCTGCCGCGGCGTCGGCACTCAAAGAGCCAAGCCTCGCGGCGAAGCTGTCATGTCGGCAGGATTGATCAACAGGCCTGCTATTTCTAATGGCATGTTGTCATGAAGCTGCAGCCATGGGGAGCCACCTGCCTCAGTCCTCGCACAGCACTCGGTGCATGTGTGTGTGTATGTTTATGTGCATGAAAGATGGGGTTGGAGGTATTGCAGCAGCCATACCTATTCTGTGCCCATATATCTTTTACTAACAATTTGAAAACAGCCTGGAATCCTCCTCCCACTCTCTGGCAGTCTACCTCGCATTCTCCTGCAGGCGGAAGAAATGTGCCATCTTGAATTGTTCTTTATTCTCACAGAGCAAACCCCGGCTACGATAAAATCCAACACAATGATTAGAAAACAAAGGAAAACAAAGACTTTAGTAGTTAACTAATTATCATTATTTTTGTATTTTGATAAAAAGGACACTGATTATAAAGAGTAAAGGGAGTAATAGCACTAAACTACATCTAAGAACCTTCCTCAAAAGAATTAAGTCTGAACAAAACACTCGAAGTTATCAAAAATAGGCAGGGGAAATTAATGATTTTCAATATAAAAAATCTATGCTAAATATCGTAGAAAGAAACGGCAACTGAAAACAAGCTAATTACTTCCGTAAAAGAAGCGTCACGCTAGCCCCAGTCGCTGCTAGTATAGCAACACAAAGCTGCTTAAGCGGCTAAACAAGTCCAGACTTGCTAACAATAAAAAGTCAAATAAAAGTTACAGAACTTGAGAGTTCAAGGTACTGCGGGCTACTTGGAGTGCGTGTCACGTACGGTTAACCTTTTTATCGGGCACGCCTGTGGTCTCATCAGTCGATGAAATTCTTTGCCCGCGGCGCTGGCTTAGCCGAGGGACACGGACCAATAGAAAAATATTTCATTGTGTTAGCATTTCAAATGGCGAGTGGAGGGTGGAGAGGAGGGCATCTGGAGGGGCGGTGGGGGAAGAAGCTCGAACCGATCGTTGCCAGTGGAATTAATTGCCTATTCTGAGAATAATGTCCCTTAACCGTGATTCTCGGAGGGCCAAACGCTAGCAGAGGGCACCTTTTTTTTTCTTTTTTGTTTTTGTCTTCAAAAAGATGAGCGCTTAGGGGTACTGGACGTATTAGGGGTTTAGCTTGGTCCCCTTTATGTCGAGGGGAGAAAAAAATAATCAGAAGCACTGAACCAAATGCAACTAATCCCAATTAAATATCGGCAAAAACATTTCTGGCGAATATTACGAAAAAAAACGATGTAAAAACGTAAAAAATCAATGCGGAAATTGCTTAAACACAAAGGTATTACAGCTAATAATTTTTATACTAACAGACATATAAAAAATATAATATATTCTAAACATAAATGGTCCATATCAGGTTTAAACTAGCATTTGATAAATGGCTCAAGATGGTGCAACCCCAGTGGTGCTTCTATCCTTTTATTTAAGGGGATTTAAGTTCAGGCTCTGCTACACATCGGCCAAACATATGCAATGACCCTAACTGATATTGGTGCATCTTTTAGCCGCATCTTAATCTAACCTTTATAAAGCTCTGCAGCTTTTCAAACTCAAAACAGCATAAAGAACAAGTATTGTTTGGACCAGGGGAAGAGGGCTGCCCCGGGAGAAGCCTCCTCAGGAAAAGCTGGACCCAGGCTGGGGCAGAAGCCCTCTGGAAAAACAGCTGCTTATGCTCTTCAATCAGTAACAAAACCAAGACCCAACTGCTAAGGAGGGAAAAAACCCAATTTTTTGGGGAGGTGGATGGAAAATCCTAAACGCTCCATCCCTCCATATCGACCTCCGCAGGCCCATTCGCACCCCGGTGTCGATTTCATCCCTCGGCAGATGGACGGGCGAATTCGCAGCAGTCCTCATTACACGCCTCTCCTTCGCTCATTGTGAATTCAGTCAACGAAGTCAATCTTATTAACTTCCGCACCGGTTCACACATGACATTTTCTTCAATTTTCTCGCCGACATCAAAAACATCAATTAGCAGCTCGAAAATGGGAAGGAGCGAATGACAGAGTCCGATAACGCAGACTTATTTGAAGCCGGGGGTAAATCTATTCTCCGGTTTTGAATGTGTTCATTACAATTGCGTTTTCAAAGAAGACCTCCAAATAGCAAAGAAATTAAATTTATCTCCCAGAAATGTCCAGAAATTGTTTTTCCCCCCCTTCTTTATTTTTTTTTAATCCGGTGTCTATCTCTCAGCCTCAGTGGGTGACACAAAGCATTGTGGTGCTGCATTTTCTTTTCCTCATTAGAACAGATCACAACTCCCACAGAAGTTGAAACCCTATACTGTAACCTCTAGTGTAACCCAGAAAAATTACTTTAAAAGGAATCCAACATTTCTTCAGGAAGAAAAGAGGGCGATAAAGTAGAATGCCTGTGACCTACAGCTTCAACAAAAACACCAGACGATGATAAATGCAATGTCTATTTTTACCCTACAAGGGGAGCTATTATCAGATTAAAGAAATGCTCTGAAGAAGAAAAATATGTTTTGCATTCAACTATTTTCAAAATCAGTCTTCACATATTTAACACAGGGATGTAAGAGCTTAGAATGAATCCTCAGATGTATTTATTTTTTAGCTAAATAGCTAATACATTTGAAAAAAATATCAACATTAAACAATTTTATAAAAACATAGCAAAAATGTATCTTAAAGTAATACATTTCTAATTATTTCTAATAATTTCTTATGATCTAAATGATGTAATTAAAGCTTCAGCCTATATTATAAAACAGAGCCTGTTAGATTAAAAAAAGGATAAATTATCTGCAGATTCATTGATCATTTCCTGCTACTCTCCATCACCGTTACATCAAAACGTGAAATACAAACCTACACATTAATGAAGCTCTCTCATGGCTCAACTCTTCTGCCTCCCATCACTGACGAACATGTAACTCAATAAACCTCGCCCAGTAACCTTTAAGTAAAAGGCTATTTTTTGCTGATATCCAAACATTGTCAGACGGCTTCCTTGTGCTTGAGTTACATCTCCGAGGAGGACGAACAAAAGCAACTTTAGTGGCTCTGGAAAGACGCTCGTAATGCAGTGGGGGGGCGGACGGTGGAGAAAGAGGGGGGTGCGGGCCGGTCGCACACAGAACCGAGCGGATCACGTTCCTCCGGCCCATTGATTTCTGATCTTTTGACATTATTTAGTTGCTTTTTATTTTCTTGGCCGTCTTTTATTCCATGTCACAAAAGACAGAAATGTCCAAACAAGTGATGTTGGGGATATCTACTATCTGTCAAAAGAGCAGGCTTTTCCTGGCATTAAAGCGACCAAATGCTCTGACGCAGTGCCGAGAATCGGCGGGATGAAAATATCACTCTTTATAATGGAGGCTAATCAGATTTCGGATTTGCCTTCTAGCTAAAAGGAGATGGAAACGCGTGGAGCAGGAGGGCTGTAACCAATACACTTCTAGTTCATCGCCACCCTGACCTCAAGACAAAAGGCCGCGCTTGTTTTCTCATATTGAAACTGGTTCGTGCAACCAAAAAAAGGGAAGAAGAAGGGTCAAAGCCTAAAACTAAATACCAAATATAATTTTAAGTGCTGAAGGAACAAAACAAGTCTGATAAATGAAGTGAAAGATGAGGTGATGCATCTGTAACGCGGCTGTCGGTTGAATGCTGAACACACGGTAGCGATCAGTTCCATTAAGCGGGGATTTGATCATCTCCCCCGTGCGCTTTCACAGCCCAGCTTCAGATTAGATCACTGTGAAAATGGTCAAATGGTGTTTATCTCTCTGTAATTATTTTGATGCAGATGACAGATTGGTTGTTTGCATGTGGCTAGATGAGTGCGCACAGTGTGAGCAAAGACACACAATAAAGACACACACACATGCCTGCGTGGAAAAGAGCTGAATAGATCCCTTCAATGCCATTAATCTATTAGATAGCTTCAACAAAGGCCTGGAAATAATGTTTTACATGCTGAAAAAAGAAATGCAATTATGTTGTCGTTATCTTTAGTTATGACTAATATTAATGCTCTTGTTGGGCGACAGAAATGGACTTTCAATGAGACTGAAAACCAAAACCTCAGGCAACAACTAAATGTGATGAGACAACATCCAACTGCTGCAGGGAAACACCAGTGCGCACATCTTCAGAAGCAGAAGTGAAACCATTTTTATTTTCCTTTTTTTCCCAGTTTAAAGCATCTGTGCAAATCCTAATCTTTGCAGAAAAACACTAATAGATGCATATTCCTCATTTGATTAGGCATGAAAAAGTATTCAGGTTTATTGAGATAATTAAGATACAACTTGAGAAATTAATGCAAAAATACTCCAGTTTCTGCTAAACTCTCATCAATCATACGGTGACCTTGCATGAAACTGTCCTAAAACTACTGGTAACACTGCATACTTTCAAAGCACAGATCTATAAGAGTTCGTCTGGATGATCTTTACGCTCACACCACCGTTCCCTATAATCACCTCTATTTTCACTTCACACGAGCGAGGCTGTGTTACCAGATTACTGGCCCTTCATATCTACTTTTTCCAATTACTTTTAAGAGTTTTGGATGGACAAATTTGCGCTTTCATGTCCTGTGTTAGCAGATGAGTTGCTGCTTCTAGCCATGAAAGGAGAGTTTTTAATGAGCCGAGGTGAGGTTAATTGGTTCACTAAGATCCTGAGAGTCATGTGCTTCTATATGAAATTAGGTCCATTTCCGGGAGTTTCCCCTGGACGTATTTATTAACAAACACTTCAGCCCAATTTTCTGTAGCAAGAGAGCGAGGGGGCAGATGCAGTGACAGGTGGAGGTTGTTATTGCTACTTACACACACACTGCTTCATACTTTATTTAACCTCTTAACAGCAAATTAATCATATTAGACAAACTTATTTCTAATATCTCTACCTATTTAACAGGACTGGTACACTATTCAGCTTCTAAGTACTGCAGGTGGTGAGTGTCAACTTTATTTTTATTATTGTTTTTTAAATCTAATTTCATAACTAAATATATGAGAATTATAGATGTGTTATATTAGCTTTAGCCATTAAATTGTTCCATTTTTTCTGTCTATTATTTCATGGCCTAATATGTTCATATACAACTGAAATATAGTTGAAAATAAAATCTGAGATTGCTTTTTTCTTCAAATATTAATGGAGCTGCACACTGACTGTATGTGGGCTATTGTTGTTTCACACATTGCATGTATTGTATTTCAGTGCATTTAAGCAATATTGCTAGAAATTTACTTATTAATCACTGCAGAAGAATGAAATAAACTAAAACGATATTAAATGTTTACTTATTTCAGTTTTTGGTGGAAAGAAGATCATTTTGGGGTCTAAATATGCAGCATTTTCCATTTAATTTTAGTAAAAAAAAAAACGTCTTTTTTAAACACTTAATAGTTTAATTCCCAATGCATTTAATGCATCACATTTAAGAGCTCTAGCTCTTTAAATGAAGTGGTACTTTCCTCAAAACCTTGCTGTGTTGAATCCTATATTGTGTTTTATCCCCTCTGGTGGAGGATCCAAGTACTGCATGTGGCAAGCGCCAATTAGTTTTTTAATGCATGTCCATACATTTGCATAACAAAATATATAAAGTATAGTTGTTTTTTTTTTATGTGATTATTATTTCATTTATCAGGCTTTAAAAAAATGACTAGTTCAGGTTTATTTTTTGTGTTTTCCTCATTACTCGTAGGAAGTGAAATGTGCTTTGTTCTTTATCTGATTATTCTGGTATGTAGGCAAGATACAGACTTGATTCTCTTTATGATTCCCTTTTTAGTAACAGAATAATGAGAGTGCATAAACTTACAAAAATGTTACAACTGCTGCAGCCTCTCGATCACCTCAGTGCAGGCATAGCGCTGTGTGCACGCTACATCAGCGCACTAATCTACCGCAAAAGACCGGGCCTTTCACTTGCTATTAGGAACTACATGATGTGAATCTGCTCAAACTAAAAGAGCTTGTAATCAACACTGGTGTGGATGTGTTGAGTTCAATGTCTCAGGCAGGAAGAGGGGAGGGGGTTCAATGGTCCTGACAGTGTAATTACCACAACGCAGCGTCCAGCACGCTCAACGCTAATTCAATCCATCTTCATTTCCAAGAGCAACGCCCCAACCATTGATGGATAGTTATCATTAGAGAGTGACAAAGCACTGAAACAACCGAGGCGTAAGCACCACAATGTATGTGTGTGTGTGTGTGTGTGTGTGTGTATGTGTGTGTGTGTGTGTGTATGTGTATGTGTGTGTGTGTGTGTGTGTGTTTGTACATGTAGTAAAAGAGGATGCGTTCTCTCAGACACACACTACTGCCCTGAACAACAGGATTATATATGACAACAGGAATGAATACGGAGCGATGGGATAGGGAAGAAGTTCGGGTCAGAAAGCAGGTCGGCATCCTTCACACAAAGACAAACACACACACACACACATGGACATAGACAAATACCCACACACAGTATCTGCACACAAACTGTTTGGCTCACTGTGACCCCGACACACAGAGAGGCTATGGCTCAACTCACCAGCCTTTTATAGCATGCTGCTCACACTGCTGACACACACACACACGTCTGGGCACTGTCTGCAGCAAAAAACACAAAACCACAGGCTGTGATTGAGGCCGACTGCCTCGCTCCTCTATATTTTCAGTCTATATATTCAGTCCACCCTGGTTTCTATATCTTAATTATGTGCTCTGATTTTTTTAAAAATGTTCCTAAAAGAACGAGTGGCGGAGCCTCCAAACAAAACAAGGCTCTTCCAGTCTTTACGGGGCCTAACTGCATCATTACATGACTTTGTAGGACATAAACTAAAAGAAATCTTTCTGTATGTGGCATTTTTAAGTTTAACTTTTTAAAATACGTTTTCAAAACAAACGTTTTAAGAATGACTAACAGGCTGTGGTTTTCTCTCAGTTTGAATATTCCCTGCTACCTCACACACACACAAGCACACAGGTTAGGCTTTTGCAATTTCAATGACTTAATCACGTTTTCATTGATTGCGTTCAGTGACCCGTTGAAGGCCCGAGTGCCTGCTCCACCTCTCTGAATAAAGCAAGCTGCCATCATTGTTGCCCCTGCCCGTCAACCAGGAGGTGGTGCTACTGGGATGAAGAGCACTGCCTCATCTTTTTTTGCTTATTCTGCTGAAAGGCTGCAAGAGATTTGTTTGGTAGAGGAGAGAGAGAAGGGGGGGGGGGTTTCATAATAGTGAGATTTGAAAGGCTTTCCTGACACTTAGAGTTGTAGACACTTCCTCAAAACACACAGTCGTAACTCTGTTTTACCGTCTGTGTTGATTTAGCGGCAGAGACTGAGCGGTGAGGTTCAGGCAGGAGACGCTGCCTCCGCGGATGCATGAGATTCTCAGACTTGTGAGTTCTTGTTTAGTTGGCTCGTGGAGAGGAACTGAATGGTTTGCTGCACTAGTCCAAACGTAGCTCATGCATGCACGCCATGTGCATTCCTAATGCACAATTATTTACTCACATACACATGTTTTGGGAAGGTTTTATGCACATGCATGGGAGGCATGAGCTCGACGGCCAATGTGCTACAAGAAAACTGCCAGGCCTGCTTGCAGACCCTGCAGTTTGTTTAGCAACACTCCTTTTGACGACGCCCGAAGGGTGCAATTAAGCCCAATTAGAGCCTGTCGGTTTTATTAAGAGGCACAGACTGGCCAGGCTTGGGGGCAGTGAGGGGTGGTGGAGGAGAAGAAGGAGGAGGGGGAGGAGAGGCTGCAGAACCAATCTACTGGAGGAAACTGGTGTAATTAAACTGCAACTAAGAGAAACGACAGCTGAGGGAGTTGAAATAACAAAATTAAAAAGCTGCTCAGGTAAAGCAGGTAACCTCTGACGCTCTCTGTTGAAATGTGCACAGACTGACTTCATGATGGCACATAAAAGCCATTTAAAAGTACAATTTTGTGATCAGAGAACCTGTAGGGATCAATGGATGACAAAAGCAACTCGTCTATAAATACTCTTTGGCTACAGTGAATGCAGACATGTGTGGATGCAGATGTCACAAAGCGTTTTCGGAAGGGGGTTAGAGGGGGCGGTGGCTGTGCAGCTATGTGATTCTGCCCTGATACATTAGTGTCGTAGTGAAAAGAGCAATACAGCTGGCTCAGAACAAAAACTGCAGCATCTCTTTCATCAGCAAATCAAAAAAAAGGAAAAAAGAAGAACGCAAATGAATGTATCATTTTCCCCTCCACACAATTCCTTTTCCGTCGACCCCTCGACAGAGATGTTTACAGATAGCTATCATTCCCCCCTCTTTTTCACATTTGTGCTTGGACACGTTTCAAAAGACCGGGCCTTTTCATCTCCCCTCTCGCTGTGAGGAAATTTGCTCCTTAATGGCTTTCAAAACAGGAAGCACAGACAATAAAAAAAAGGAGAAGTGAGAAGAAGAACGCTTTACTCCCCAGTCCCTCCCTCCTCACTTCGCTCCCCCTCCACCACCACCCGCTCCAGTCGTCGCATCCTTTGCGAAGCAGAGCACCGCGCGGCACACGGCTACTGTGCCAAGGTGCCAACTGTGCCAGTCACACTGACCTCCATCTGCAGGCAACTTGATACCATCTCTTCAACCGCCGCGTACTCTCGCTGAATGGGCTCGCTCAGTCGCAGTCGAGCCTGAATGGCATTCAAAGCTCAGCCTCGGAATTGTGTTTCAAGTTTGTGTGCTATTGTATTCTTTGTTCACAGCTGCTGCGTAAAAAAAAAAAGAAATCCTTTATCACTACACTGAATACCAGAACAGTTGTACTGCTGGAATGCACAGAGGAATACATTACAGTCGATGTGCAAATCACTCCACTATCAGGCAAATTAGAGCTGATTTTTCACAAGACTTTATCAATGACCCTCAGAAGAGGAAGGCTGAGCTGCTACGGACCGGCTCAAATTGCTACTAAGGCGCTGCCTTGCCAACTACTACTATTTTAACAGTATATGTAGGTGTCTGTTTACTCATGTTGTATTCATAATTCCGCCTCCTGCAGGGCATCCGTGTCCACCGAGTGCCCTTGAACATGCCATGAGTAGTCTATCTGCGCCTCAACTAAAAAGAGACCTGAAAGACAGCTACACACGCTTCCGCACAGTTGGATAAAACAAACCTTAACCACACAACTCAACCTCACCAAAGAGCTAGCTTTTGCCTCTTTTTTTTTCAAAAGATGTTCAGAAGACTGTTTTTTTCCTCTCTTTTCTTCTTTTGCTTTTGCTCTCCCTGGGTAAAACAAATGCATCATTTTTCTGTTAAAAAAAATCTTTACTCCCTTCTCTCCCTCCCATTGTGCCGTTTTCGTGTATGGAAGTGCTCCCTCCCATTGATTTTCTCCCAGCCAAGTCCCTACCCTACACGAGCTGCTTCCTCGCTGGTGTCATCTCCTTGTGCCTTTCTCCTTTTAACTGTGCTTTACTCTCGCAGAATAACGTGCAACTGCCAAACCGGTGGTGGAAAAACTGATATATGCGCTCAAAAGTTTTGGCTATTGATTTCTTTTTGATGCGGATGGGGGAAAAGAAACCGCTCAAACCTGCGGGGAGCCTGTTTGATCGTGGCTACGGCCAAGCCAGTTGGTGTTGTTGCTGGTAGTAATGTGTTGTGCATGTTTTGTCTGAGCATTAGATGCCTTTGTTGTGTTTGTGTGTCACAGATCAGCCCCTGATTCTGCAGAGTCAGAGTGCTCGGCCAACATGCCCCCTTGTTTTCAGACATTGTTTGAATGGATGCATTTACCTGCAGAAATTCTTAATTGAGAGAATATTTTTAAGCCTCTGCAGCTCCCTCCCCTGTGACGTTTGCCTGTATCCACTGGGGGCTACAATTAGTCCATCAAACTCATTCCAGTGAGGAATCCACACCTCTCCAATCCCCTTTTTCTGACTCTCCAAAGCCCAGGCTCCTCCAAAGAGACAGGCAACTTGTAAGACCGGGGGAGGTAGCCTTTGAAGTGCCAAGTTTTGCAGAGGCCTCCCTTTTTGCTCATATCAAGGCTGAGAAGATATAACAATTAAAATGGCAGGAAAGGAAGGCCGACATCACAGTTAGACACTGGCCCTTGCAGGTGTGTGTGTGTGTGTGTGTGTGTGTGTGTGTGTGTGTGTGTGTGTGTGTGTGTGTGTGAGGGGGGAAGACTTCAATATTTGAGCTGTGACTTGGTGAAGCAAGGAGAAGTCACATGCATGTTTCAATATGTTTTCATGCCAGTGCCAAAAATCTGTCATGTGGCTTCTCCTGGCTGGCCAGATTTCCGTCTGTGTCTGTCATTTATGAGCTTTCGACTCTGCAGCAGCAGCGCAGCATTTCACAATTGTCTGGCCTCGTATTTAACTTTAGTGTTTCACATAAATCCGTCAGACTTGACTAATTAGCATTTCTCACCATCCCTTAGGAAATGAAGCGATTTAAAACTTGTAAATACTCTTTTTTCTGTAGTATATTATTGTAAAATGAATTTGTGCACTAATGTGGGCTAAAGAAACGTGTATTTATTTGTTTAAATTTTTCAAATATTGTACAAGAAAAAAGAGGGTTCAGTTGGATTAACGTTTTTCTTAATATGTCTGATTTCACTTTAAATCACTATTCAGAAATTCCCATCTCATCTCCAGATTCTAAATTCTGGTCAGAAGGGCCGATGAGTTGCTTTGTGTAAGAAAAATCTCAAATTCTCTCTCTTCTCTGGTGACGCTCGGTGGCAGAAAACCAGGTAATTACACAACGCTGTCTTAAAAGCCCCAAGGAGAAAGGCCCGTTAACGCAGCCAAACACACAAAAACTCTCCTTTGCATACACAGTTTACAGCTCAGACAACTTCACCTGCACACAACTCCTTCTAACACACACACACACACACACACACACACACACACACACACACACACACACACACACACACACACACACACAGTCAAAACAAAGCCTGCATTATGTCAAGGAGGATTACAATGACTCCAAGCTGACCCGGCTCAGCAGCCACTCTGCTTCTGGCGTGAGTGTGCCTGAATTTAACGTTTGAGGTGAAAAACTGTCCACAGTTTAAACAGGTGTGTACTTATGCAGATGCACAGCTCAAAACATGTGGTTTGCATTAGTTGCTGCAGCAGAGCCAAAAGCAAGCCTTCCCCTGGAGCAGGAGACAAGCCAAACATGTCATTTTAGGTTAGTGATCTATTCCCTTTCAAATCCCTGAATACAGGAAGTGGACATTTCCTCAAATTCTGAAACGAACGAATAAACAAGTCGCCACCAGCGCCATATGCTTATTTGAACCTCGAGCGAAATGTGGAATTTGTGAGTAAACCGTTTTAATTTCAGATGGAAGTTTGGCACTGGAATAATAGTTGCAGCGGTGCCAATTTACCATGTTCCACTTCAGCTTTAAAAACACTTTAACTGTTCTGTTTCATTTAATTCCTTTAATCCTTTGGGTTGAACCTGAAGGTACACAAAGATCCTTGTATGGCATTTCTGTTCAGAAAAGATCTTGTAAGAGCTTAAGACAACCAAACACAAGAGTGCATAAAAGAGTCACAAAAGCAAATATCTCGATTCATCTACTGGGCTAATTTTTAGCACTTGTTCCTCGTTTATTTCTTTAAAGTTAGTCAACTGCAGATGAACAAATATATAAATGCTTCATGAGTGAATAGTTGGAGTAGAAAAGCAACAAGGGAGAGCCGTTTTATCCTGACAAAAGCACAAAAGAGCTGAGAAGTGAGGTGGCACGAAGGCAAGTAAATTGCACCAACAAGACAAAAAAAAAGAAGTCATGCTTCAGTGACGTAAGAGTCTCTTGCCCTTATTCCACACTTTCTTTGTTGTTTTTTTCCAGAGAAAGAGTCTCACAAAAAAAATGCCATGGATTCCATTGAATGCCAGTGAGAATCAAGCAAGCTATTCATGCTGCCAGTTGATTTAGGCACGCCTCGCTACACACCAATCAGCCCGAGTCCCGGCCTCGCCAGCCACTCACTCGTCTGCCATTCTAACGCAAGATGGAGACAGCGCCAAAAGTTCCAATTAAAATATCCATTTGTGATGTCTGTGCAAAGAAGAAAAAAACAACAACTACGAACAAAAAAAAAAACAAAAAAACACAACCCAGGTTTTTTTTTTCCGATGGCGTAGGAGAAAACACAACAAAAGCTGCCAAAATTCTGCGGACAAGCCACATACTTAAGAGTTTTCTGTCTACACAAACTAAAAAATAAGCAAGAGGATTGTGTGTGTGTGAGACAGACTGAGCGTGCACGGGAGGTAGGAGCGTCTTGTTATGGAGAAACAGAGCATGTTGCAGATAAGAGGGCGCCGCTGTTCAAAGAAAAAAGGCAGGCCAGGAAAGTGCGCGCCGATTCGACATCATCGCCTTACTGTCCCTTAATGAGCCTGGAGAGGAAAGTCTGGTGTCCACAGAATCCGCTCCTGTCTCGCTCCAATCACGCTGCCGGGCTTTTTATTCAAATCTCACACACACAGCTGTCATGCAGCCAATCTGGCCGCGCTGTTTATCTTACTCCAGGAGGATGTTAACAAGACAAATGAATGAATAAATACACAAATAATGTGTTTAGGTAATGTTAATAATGCATGAAATGGAAGCTGCTTCTTGACAGTAGCGCTGCACTCAGGATTCCTTCTAAGTTTGGTGACAGGCTTGTTTATTCTTTTCCCATCATGCATTTCTCTGCATCTTTCCGAAGGTGATGTCTGGCCAACGCTGAGCGTCTACAGTACATTTTACTGATAAGAAAAAGTGGTCTGACACATTTAGACTTTTTCTCCCATGAAAAGCAGCCCATATGCTGTCAGAACTGAGCCATCTCCTCCTTTCATCCAAAACCTCCTGTATGATCCAAAACCTTCTTTTCACCCCATCACGCATCTCCTCCTACTTTTTTATGACTGATTTTTTTTGGGGGGCGTTTTAACAATCCATGCCAGGAGAATTGATATTTTTTGGGGGGGAAATAAATGCAAAAGCATATGCACATCTGCTTAGGTGTGCAGGAATAAGTTAAATCCTGGCATCACCTGCTTCAAAAAAACAAAAAAGTGTCCCAAACTTCCAGGACTATTAGAAAAAACAAAACAGGAGCAGGGATAAATTGCTCAAAGAAACCGCCTGCATAGGAAAACATCAAATTCTTTCCCCGGGTTGAGACAAAAACAGGGCCCGGCACAGACTTAGAAGACAGAGAAGAAAATAAAATTATATATATATATAAAAAAATAACAACATGCACATCAAAACCAAAGCCCAGCAAATCCAAGAAAAGTTCAGATAGGTCTTCACTGGAACTGAAGAGAGAAACAAAATCAAATAAATTGGAACGGTTTGAATCGTTCGAGCTGCCCCGACAAACCAGAAAACACTGTTTAGAATATATGAGGAGGGCAGCGGAGGACGATGCTTAATGACTCAGAAAGCAGATACCCCGTGTTTACCCCTGAAAACTCCAAAGAAAAGCCCCTCTCTGCCGTTAGAAGGCGGGTGGGGACAGAAAACTGAATTCAAGGCAGCTTAAGTGCTCTCTGGAATCACTCAGCATTCCCCAGCCTTCTGCACACACACATCCACGGAGCTGAAATTTGACTGCGACAGTGTATTCATCCATAACAGTAAATTGTTCTTTGGGGAATTTGGCAGGGCTTCATGTTCTCCCCTCCCATCTTTCCCCACTACGGTCCCAGTATGCTCTCCTTTTCCAAAAAGCTGTCTCCATCATTCTCAATCACAAGCTGCTTGTTCGTATGTAAAAAACAGACAAGTTGCCAAAACGATTGTGGAATTGCTCCATGCTAAATTATTATAAAACCAGCAGTATCCATGAGGCAGCGTAGTGATCTGGAACTTTAAAGAAAGATCAAGGAAAGTCCCTGAAAAGAAGTCCTTTCCCTAATAACAGATTACTCGTTTAAACCATTGAAGTTTATTTGTTACCTGATATCTTGCATTTTTTAAATTAGTCTCAGCTCTTCATAAAATGTGTTTTAACTCCGGTAACAGTTTAGAAACACTTGGTAACAAATTTTACTTGAAAACAGATTCATGTAGAAAGATATAAAAGTGCTCTTCAATCCTGATTCCTAGATTTCTTAGAGAGTTGTTTCCATGTTTAAGTGTCAGTTTGTGTTTTCTTAAAGCACACAAAAAAAACCTAGCACTGCTAATTTTCCAGTTTAAATCAAATTGTTGGCAATGAACTGTTTGAGTGTTTCTCTACGTTTGTGTTCCTTAGACCCTCTACCAATAAAAAGGCAGGTGGACGCCCTTTCTGGTTCAGGTTCTGCTGGACGTCTCCCCTGTAAATGCTCAAGATAAGAAACCAAACTTAACTAGAACACTTTGTTTTTGTTTCTTAAACTTGGCTTTTGTAACTTCAACTTCTCTAAATCTGCCTGAAATGAACTGGATTAGGATTGTAATAAACTGGAGTAAATGTAACAGGATATTAACCTGAACTTGAGTGTACTGGCTCAAATGATAAATGGTCTAAAATTGAACAAAATTAGTTAAAGTACACAAGGATTTTTGAATGAATAAAAAAAAGAAAGTTGGGCATCAAAAAGTCAAGAACAATCTGTGAAATCTATTTACAAGGTAAAGGATTTAAAAGGTTGACCAACACATGACCACACTAGGTTTGTTGCTACGGGAAACAATGACCCTGATGGTGACCTAGTTTGGTCTCAGCACATTGGTCAAATTCTTTTGCCTTGTAAATAAACTACATAGAGTGCCTTTGACTTTTTCTGTTGCTCAAATTCCTTTTTTATGGATGCACCTTAATTCCAAGCAAGAAGTCTTATGCATGAATGAAAGAAGCTTAAACATCTGAAGTACCAACACAGGAACCCAGCAGAGTATTCAATTTTAATTTAATTTAATTAGACTATATATCTTGATTTGAACTGGGCTTTTGTGCAATTTTCTAGTTTTATTTTTTTATTAACTGAAAAGTTGTAGTGTACCTACAAAGCAACACCATGCAAAGTTTGTATGAGTTTGTCCACAAATTAAATATCAATGAGCAGGAAACAAACGATAACTTTCAGCTGAAAAGTTACCCTCCCACCCCCTTCCATTTCTACACAATCCCCCCTCCCCTCCTCTCCGTGGCTCAGACCTCAGCCCCTTCCATACTACAGCTGGGGTAAAAAATGAGGTCAAGGATCGCTTTACTCCAGCCTCCCCCTCCTTTTCCTCCCTTCACTCCCCCCTGCACCTTCCCCTACCAGCCCCTCTCACTTAAAGCCTCATTCCATCACTGCGGCCAAACCCCCCCCACCCCTCTCTTTCCAGTTCCATTTCTCCCCTCCCCTCTCCTTCACTCCCACCCTTCCTGTGCCCTCAGCCCAGTGCTAATTGGTAAATCTGTTGAACCATGCCTTCCCCAACAATGAGACACCTGGAGTTCTGTCAAAACAAGTTTCCCTGCGAAACGGCCTCCAGTGTTAATACAGTAGTATGCAGAGCTGTTTGTCGCTCACGAGGCAATCTGCAGAATGCAACCCATCTGGTGGAATTCGTCAAAAAAGGAGAGCTGCCTTCAGTGAGGAGCGGTTTATCAGGAATTATGATTAATCGTCCATACCATGTCGGAAATGTGAGCCCAGTTCCTTCAGCGCAGTCGTGATTAAGAAATTTATGATTGATGCATATTTCTAAACCAGACATTTTTTTCTAAATCCAGTCCTAAAGACAATCATTTAAACACATACCATTGTCTCACCAACCTCTGTCAACCTGTCACCTGAGACTCAAGTTACTCCTTAAGACTCAAGGACACTGCGTGCACCACTGCTGTAGACAAAGGTGTGTTTGTAAGACACACACATGCAGAAAGACAGACCGGCACACCCAGCAGCCATCCTGCCAGACCTCGTCAAACAAGTTTCAGCAGAGACAGGAGGGAGGGAATGGAGGCATCAAGTTGACGTGCAGAAAGAAAAACTTCAAATCCGTTTGCACTATCAAGCACAAGTCTTTCTTCTTCATTTTTCCTTTTTTTAAAAAAAAAAAAAAAAAAGGACTTGAGTTATTTACAACAACAAAGACCCTACCAAGTGTGCATAATCAACAAGCAATTGATTAGTCAAACAATTCAAGTAGGCTCTCCAGAAGGCCATGGTTGCCTCAGAGGAGATTAAGACTTCTCCTCTGGGCTTCGTAATGCCAGCCTATTTCTGGCTTCACAGTGCCTGACTGAGGCGAATCAAAACAAGGCTTACTGAAGTCCCCAGCATGTCAGCGCCGCAGTAAAAACAACACTAACCTTACCTTCAGGCTTTATTATTTTACAGCTTGTATTCCGGGGAGGTTTTATTTCTCCTTTTTTTAAATAGTTGCAGGAAAACTGGATTAGGAAGGGACATTTAGTGTCGAATACAGTTATCTTTACTCTAAATCTTCAACCGGTGGACGTAAACACTGTGTTATTACTTCATCTCTGCACATAAAATTCTCTTAACTGGTTTCTGTAAGGAAAAGGGACTCTATTAAAAGCAGCTGCATGAGAAAGCGCAAACAGAACAAACAGATTTTCCTCTCAAGCTGCTGGACTGAAGGCTAATTGGAACAAAAATATAATCATGTTTGTGCAGCAAAGACTCTCCCCTGAAACCAGAGAAATGCGTAAACTCTTAAACATGATCCAAATGCACAAGAAACTGGAGACAGATGAGTTTTAAAGTCAAGAATGCAGCACACAAAAAAAAGCTAAACAGTCTTAAGTATAAAAAGAGATTACATGCTGGATTTCATTCAAAAGCAAAGCAGCAAAGTTAGCACAAAGCACACAATGATCATCATCATCAGGATTGTTTAAAAAACATAAATCAGTCATCAATCAGCTGGTAATTTGAGTGTGATTTAACCAAAAGAAGATTAAAATAAAAATCCAAGAAGATATTTTTAGATTCAAAGGTCTCTCACCAAATGAAATTGGTGAAGGCTCAGATCTGACTGTCCGGGGAATTCCCAGCAGAAGGGCCCCTGAAAGGCAAAGATGGACGTTCCCAAGTCACACAATTATATCAGCTCTCCAACTCTCTTTTATTCTCAATCACACACACACACATCTGCACACAATCTCAGCCGAGCAGGTTTTATGCAAAAGAACTGTGTTCTCTGAAAATGATGCACACCCTGGGCTTTTTTACTTATTTAAACTACCACCTTGTCTGTGCTGGCTCAGCGTTCTCCTGGGTGCATGTTTGACCCCTTTAGAAGTAATTTTTACACAAAGAGAATGGCAGAACACCGGTTCGGCACTGGTAACACGATTTCTGGACTTGCTGGATGGCTGTTAAAACAGTGTTTCACTTTGGTAAATCATTTCATTGCCTCGGTGTGAACGCAGATGTTCAGTGGTGCTTAGCTGATCTGGGGAATCTGCAGTCGTCACAAAATTCTGACAAAAGATCAGGAGGAGTAAATAATATCACCTGAGTGGTACGGTCATGCATTTTTAATTATGTTTATCATTTATAAAATCCTAAATATATAATAAAACATAACTTTTCAGTTTCCAGAGCAGAAATCTTTGAGATTTTTACCAATTCTGTAGATACAGTACTATGACTGACTGACTGCTGGAATGATGATGTTTTTTTGTAATGCTGTGTTAGTTTTACACCTGCTAAAACGGGACACACACCTTCCAAATCTGTCCACTTTGGACTTGTCATTCATCTGAATTTCTTCAAAACAAAGTCTTGGGGATCTTTTTTTTTTTTTGAAAGTGTAAGATGTCCTTTGTGTTATTTTTAGTCTGTAAAGTTTTTGTTCTTACAACTTCCATAGTCCTGCCCCTGTCTCTTTATTGTTAAATGACCTCTGACCTTAACCATAATCAAGCGAGGCCTCCAGTGCTTTAGATGCTGTTTTATGTTTTTTAAATCTTGAATTTCATTAAAAAAAAAAAAAATGAAATGTTGCTTTTTGAGATCTTTTAGCCTACTTCATGTTGTTAGAAAGGTTTTATTGAAGTGATTTCTTAATTCTACAGGTCTACCAGTAATCAGGCATGGGTTGGGCTAGTGAAACTGAACACAGCTTTCCAAATAATGTAATTAATCAATCAGTTAGCTCACGATTTAACAGGGTATGTGTGTGTGTTGGGGGGTGTTACTTTTTCGGATAGGACCAGGTTGGTTTGGATAGCTCATTAATAAATAAAATAAGCACAGGAAAACTGTATTTTGTTTTTACTCAGGTTGTTTTTGTCCGATATTGAAATTATTTTTCTGATTTGAAACATCTAATTGAGACAAAAAAAGCAAAAACAGAAGAAATCTGTAAAGTAGAAAATATTTTTCATTGCACATCACTGTACATAAACACGAGATTACAATTAGTTCAGAGGGCAAACTGTTAGATTTTATACTAAAAGCAAGAATTTTAGTTTCAAACATCAGGAGACGATAGAGGATGGGGGGAGGGAAAGGTATATATTGATTTGTTTTAGAAGAAAGGACAGGCTAGTCAAAGTTGAGGAACATGCAGAGGAAAGCAACAACAAGGCTCTTATTTTACTGAAAGGCTTCGATACCTTAAAGCGATGGTGCACTCAGATCACCGGGTTCTATTTGTACTTGTGTCTGACCCGCGGGCCAGCGAGATAACTTCTCATAAAAGACCAACAGTGAACAACTGTGGTTTGGGGTGAAACACACACACACAAAAACACATACAGTATATCTACTGTCCTTTTAATGTGCAACAAAGTCACACATTCCCTGTGGTAACAAAGGTTCATGGGGGTCATTTAGCAGTCAAATACCACAACTAGACAAAGAGCAACAACGAAGCTGCAACTGACACACAAAACTCCAATATCCACCTCAAAGTCTGAGCAGCAACAAGACTCTTGTTGTGGGATTGCTGCTAACACTGAGAGGCTTGTCTATGGGAACAAGTCACCATCCAGACTATCGGACAGATACAATGACTGAGGTGCACTCAGTCTCACTGTCACAGTTCCCAGGCCTGACGCCACGTCTCGACAGCCTCAGATTTAGGCCCAAGCTGATGATGTAAGCGTGCCCCCTTGAACAAACATATTGTTGGGAGGAGACAGCAAGGGACAGCGGACTGTAGTGACAGCTTTTGTTTGAGGGCTGGATCATATTACCCAGCTTGTCTTGACTTGGTTATATTACAGGCATTTTACTTGGACACCAACTGATAAGCAATTTGTATTTAAAAGAACAAGTTTGCAATGACATAGACTCTTGCATCAAAAATATTTTGATCTAAAAGTGACCAGATTGATAAATAAATGCCAGATATACACTAGGAGTGTGTGATGTAACCTCAAATTTATATCAGGACATATCAAGATAATCTGTGAGGATATTTATGGCAAAACATCCAGCAAAACTTCATAAATAATGTCCAAAAACTGCTTGGTCGCTGTTAGCGATTGCTGCAGCACTGCATTGTTAGGCCATTTGTTTACCTTGTTGAACTCTGAGGTGTGTTTTTGCTTCAAATGGAAAAACAAGTTTATCCACCTTTAGTAGTAACAGTTTTCTTGCACATTTTTGAAATGCTATAGTGACAGTTTAGAACTTTTAAACTGGGATTCTGCAGAAAGGCTATGAATAATTACCTTCTACCTTTCTACCACAGGTACTGTGGTAAAAAGTTCTTTGAACGGCCTCAGTTTGGAGAAATAGAGCTAAATTTTGACGGGACTGTTGAGCTAACAGCTAGTTGGAGCTGGACCAAATTCCAAATCAGATAGTGGTCTTTCTAAAATAACTCCTACCTCAAAAGTTTCATAGTTTATGCAAAAACTATTTTATAAATCTTAACTTCACTAATAATGTTATATTACAGTGATTCACACTGAATTCTAAGGTTATTATTTGCCATCAAAATTTGCTGCTGCAGCAAGCAATAGCTTTCCATATGTATCCTCAGGCATTTCTGGCAACAATTACCACAGGAACAACTGTGAAAACCAAAACTGACAGTGGTGTAATGGTTTAAAAAATACATGTTTAAATAAACCACTACAAAATTTTTATGATGGATGATGTTTTAAATTGATAATAATGCACTACTGCCTTACTTCGACTAGCCCTTAGCTTGTCAATCTGGTCAGAAATAACTCAAATTCTCCAAACAGACTCAGTTCCATCAGCTGTGTACAACAGGGAAGATAATAATTGTTCAAAACATTTCCAAGAACTCCACTTCAAAAGATCAAAACTTTTTTTAATGGTTTGTTGTGGCCAAACCACTTTCATAATACCAAAGCAGATTCCATTTTTATGCACTAAACCATCAACAGAAGCTAACACGCTACCTTCATTCTAGAGAATATAAATGCATTATGTTATTCTATCAATATTGCACCATTTTCTTGTATAAAGTTGCACCAATGATTTTGTGGACTATTTGATAGTCCTAATACGAGCCTTTTTTTGCAGCAGAGTTTGCGGGGATGCATGCATGACAAAAGGCAAAGGAGAGGAAAGGGGTTATTTGGATAAAGGCTTAAAAAGTAGCAGGAAAAAGCAGCTTAAGGTCAGCAGAAGTCAAGACAGAGAAAGCCTCCGAGGTAGAGCCTAGAGTCAGTGTGTGGGTGGCGCCTGTTGACCAAGGGGGGGGGTTGCTCATTAACAAGTGGGGGAGCTAGGCCTCTCTGAGTTCTGGAGAATAGTCTGGACAGCCCAGGTGTATGGTCCATTCAGACCAACAGGAAGCCCCCTTTATTCTGGCTACTCAACGACGAACAGAGAAGTGGTCCCAGAAGGTGAATGTGACCTGACGTTCTCTTTTGTTTGAACACTGAACTAGAGTTGCACATCTTTGCAGTTCTTTGACCCACTACAGGGATCTACAGAGTCACTATGGCATGTCTATTCTGAATTCTTTGCCAAGACACAGCTTGGCTTTGTTTTGTTTTTTAAAATCAAAAATACGTCAGCTCCTGTTAGCCCCCCTTTATCAGCCTCTTTCTAGCATACATTCTTCAGATAAACAGGTTAGTCTGAATGAGAATGAAATCAGCATGTTCAGCGGTTGTAAAGGCTCAGGTGGGAGGTCTTCCACGCTGCAAAAATGAACGAATTCCATCACTTCCTTCGTACTAATTACCATACACTTCCAGCAAAGGTCCTCCTTCTCTTCATCCCTTCAAAGCCTGTGCTTCACTACCTCTAACACACATACACACACACACACACAATGACACACAGTAAGGTGCAGTTGGGAAATGGTTAACACTCCAGCCATCCCCTGCTGCCAGTGAAAGCCCACAAAACAATGGAGACATTGTTCGGCCAGGGCTAGACTCTAGACTCAAAGGTTGTGTGTGTAGCGTGCTTGTGTGTGTGCACACTCAGATGTCAGAAAGTAGTGCTCTTAACACGAGCATGTTTTTTCTCCCTAAATCCATGAACAGCAAACGTGATCTGATAAGACTTACTTGTGTTTAAACATTTTAAAATGTTAAACTTTTGATCTCCTGACTGCAAAGCTACATGTTTTAATGCCTCTCAGCCAGATGATGTCATGACTTCACCAACATGAGCCTGGGCTCCTGCTGAGTCCTTTACTTCATTACTGTTGATGATATCAACATACACACTCTAAGCTGTGGATTTACAAAACAGCCCGATCTGGCATGTCCTGACTTAATGCAATAACCGTCTTCTAATGCTAAAATATATATATTTATAAAACACACCCACCTCCCTGAAATTATCAGCCTGCTTTATGCTGCAAAACATTAGTGCTGAGTTGACAAAGTAAGGATCGTTCTCTTAGGAGCTTAAATTGTTTCCTGGAGCCTCAATCTAAAAAAAATACACATCAATAGGTGGATAAAATATTGAATAACTTTCAGCCAATGGCACGAAAGTTCAGCGGTAGTGTGTTTTCAGGCTGCCTGCGGGGTGGTCAGACACTTCAAAAAGGTTTAGCTTGGCCTCCTTTGAGGGCATGGTAAACAGGGGGCAGATGCTGTGCCCTCAGAGGAGAACAGCCTGCGTGAGGTCACTTCCTCTTTTTCTGCACCTAAACTCCATGCTGAAATTAAGCTTCTAGTTTAAAAACAACCACCAGGCTTCATCTCCAGTTTTTTTATGTACCTGCTTCTATCTGTGGCTGTCTGTTGTTTTAACTGTCTCTAGGATTCACATCTGTTATCTAGCAGGCCTTTCAACGGCTCCTTATCACTACCAACGCAGCCCGCTTCAGGCAGACAGAGGTCAAGGTATCTAATGTTCCTTTGCATTTGCAAACAAAGAGAAACTACCGTTTACGACCAAGTCTAATGATAAAACCAATTGAGGCATTCGTGCTACCAAAAACCTTTTTTTTTTTTTTTTTTTTAAATCAACAGATTGAGTGACACCTGCAGGAGTCTGTGTGGGGTTCGTCTTTTGCAATTCACTGAGCTGTAAGCGCTAATCTCTCCTTTCTATACGTACGACAGCTGGTATGATGCAAACGAGGGAAACATTCAGTCCCACTTCCTTTCTCAGCCAGAGGTGAATGCTGCAGCAGGGTGGAGGCAGCGCCAACAATATGAGCAGCTCTTCACCTTCAATTTCATCACTAGTACTAACAGCCAGTTGTGTGCCGATCCAGCGCCTCTGATCTTACCAGCTTGTGTATCAAACACATCACGCAGGGCTGGGCAATAAGACCACATTTATTACAATATCTTCCTTCGTATTGGTCAGTGTCATTACTAATCACTATATTAGTTAAACTGCACTGCAGGTTTTCTGCCTAAAACGAGCACCTGAAGAGCAAAAAAACCCCATTTAAGATCATATTTTTGGATTTATTTCACTTTGCTTCTCTTATCTTTTTCGTGTCACAACATAATCACATTTTGGTTTTGCAAAATCTATATTCATTTAGGATATTTATTTTGTCCCACAGTGAGTTTCTGTTTCGTAAAGAACAGGTGGGTTTGCCTTCTAGTTTTGCATGCTTGACTTACTGCCTGTAGTACAACTTCCTGTATGTGCAGGATAAAAGGATAATTATGCCAATACAATGTTTTATTATAAATATAGATTATTTTTGCAAAGAAATGCTACTGAGCAAGCCTATTAAAAAAGTTTTTTAACACAAACCTCAACACCACAAATAAAAACTTTCCCAAACTTTCTTCCCACACTGAAGTAAATCCAAGTGGAGTATATGTGTATATACAGTACAATGGTGAGTATTTGTGGCCGTATGACTCACAGCAGGTTATTTACCTGCAGCCTTAGCAGCCTACGACCAGTTTAATGATTTTACGTGAGTTGGAATGCTTTTTCTCAGCATCTCCTAAAATAACAAGAGAATTATTGACGTAAAAATAATATTGCAGGCGAAGGTAAGTAGGGCTTTGGATAATTCTGTCATCGTTGTTTTGTGTGTGTGTGTGTGTGTGTGTGTGTGTGTGTGTGTGTGTGTGTGGGGGGGGTTGCCTTGAACCTGATTTTTGGCAAGGTTTTTGTTTCATATCAGCATTCCCCCCCTCAACTCTTGCTATTTTTAGATGTGCTTTACCTAAACAGGGGGGGGAAAAAACACCAAGAAGGCCTGCCAACTTTCGAGTAACTGTTTTTGATGAGATTTATTACAGATCATAAAGATGATTGCACCGACCAAATGTCAGATGTGACTCAGAGGGACATCGTGTCTTGACAGAGTAATTTAGGTGATTAAAAAAAACATCATCACCTTTTGGATGAGCTCCAGAACCACAACGACAAATTAACTGCGTCACTCCACAGTATCCAAAAGCAAAAAAGGACCAAGGGATTGATTGTGAACAACCTTTGAAGACTTCTGCTCACATTTTCACAACAATCTACAGATGCACAACTCCAAAACAAAAAGTAGCTGGATGTCTTGGGGCAAGCATGGTCACTGCATTAATACCACTCCATCCACATCGATTTTCTTGGCTCGCTAACCATGTGACCACATACCTCCTATGTTAAACCTTTTCACTGACCTCCTGTAAACTTTCAGCCTTTAACTAACTGCTTAGTTTCACATTCAGCTGTTGATTTTAGAGCTGGCAGATATTGACATGCCTGAGGTGTATGCTGTTATCTGCGAGTGTGCTGCGAACGCTCTTATGGCTGTCAAACCGACTCTCCTGCCAGAGTGCTCCTCCAACGCCATGGACGATGTGATCAATGTTGAAGAAACGCCCACGCTTCCCTTGCAGACATGTGTTTGCAGCCCACCAATGGTTTATTCCCATAAAACAAAGGCTCAATTATTCATAATAATAATAATGATAATAATAATAATAATAATAATAATAATAATAATAATAATAGTAACACAGCACAGTGAAAACCTGGTCTGGGACTATATGATCGTTCAAAGAACAATACCACAGCGTCTGCTCTACCAGCACCATTCGATCCACAACGTTTAGAGTCCAAACATGCACCTTTGAAGTAAATGAGTTCCTAAAATCTGACTGGGTGTGTGTTAGTGGTTGTGATTTAAGCGAAACAAAGATGAGTGTCCAGTCAAAACAGACGAGGGAAAAAGAAAAGCAGGGCTTGTTTCTGGGTTTTGTTCTGTCGGGAACAGAATCAGGGGAAGGAAGGAGAGCTGGTGGAAAGAGGGGGAAAAGTACCGAGCGGAGTGTTACTTACAACGATGTGTGCCGGTGACGGGGACCTGGCATCTTTAAGTGCTTGTCTACTTTGGAGACCTCCTGGTTGAACATCTAGAAGGGGCCATTTCATCTGTAGGTACTGAATGGCAGAAAGGAAACAGAATGGAAAGAAAGAAACAAAACATGTTAACAATGCCAAAAAAAGCAAAAAGGAATAAATCAAAAATAAAGACAAAAAAGGGGGGGAGGGGGAGACATTTCTTGGTGTGTACATGGGTGTGTAAACTCAAAAACATGAAGACGCAAATGAAACTCTTAAGGCGGATGGTAGAAGGGATGGGAATGGACTCAAGCATGCACTAAAAAAATGTTTGTTTAAAGTAGCAAACAGTTGGCTTCAAACAGGTAAATTAGACCCAGCATCCAGAGTTCACGGCTTTACGATGACCTCATGTCATCAGTGTGACTGTTTTTATTGAAAGCCATAAAACGAGGCAAAGCGTGGTGCCTCTCCACACTCCTTTGTGGCCAAACCTCCTGACTGCTGCCATAAATGATTGACTTAGCCTCTATCAGAAGTCAGTATGTCTGTCGTTCCTCCACCCTCTTTCTCTCACGCACCCACACCAAGGCAAAAGAAAAACAGATAAGCAGAAACAAGGGTCATGAGAAACATCTGTCAGTGTCATTAACGGGTGGAGTCCAATTGAAGGCATCTACTGTAATCACCTAAAATGGACTGTACCTGCTCCAACATGTAGGGTTTTTGACAACCTTTTTTCATTTGAAGCCTTTTGCATGAACTGAATACATTGATTTTTTTCAGCCATTGGATATCTGGTGTTGACTTTGCAACAATTTGATGGCCAAATTCTGCTTATCAGGGTCACAGCCACCTAGTTTGGGGTGGGGAGGTCACAGCAGCCTAACAACTGTGTGAAGGAATTCAAAACTCAGGGGCAGCAGCTGGTTCAAGAGTATAAAAAGCTACAAAATCCACATGCATTCACATCCAC
The DNA here is from genome assembly GCA_006937965.1 of Callopanchax toddi. Lineage (NCBI taxonomy): Eukaryota > Metazoa > Chordata > Actinopteri > Cyprinodontiformes > Nothobranchiidae > Callopanchax > Callopanchax toddi. Next base: position 2,908,165 of record SSNR01000049.1, on the reverse strand, counting down.
AATCTACATCTACAATCCACCGGTGAGAATGACTGTGTGAATGAATAATGCAACTCTGTGAAAGCGTCTTTGAGTGACCTGAAAAGCGCTATATAAAACTGATGCATTATTATTATTATTATTATTATTATTACATAGTTCTTCTAAAAACAAATTTAATTTTATATATCAAATTAAAAGCCTTTAAAGATTACATCAATATAAAAAGGTACACACATTTTCAAATCAATATGATAGTGATAAAACAGGTTGGTCTTGAGAAACAAAATGAACTGAAGCAATCACTGGTCTTGGATAATTAATGAAGGCGGGTAGACGGACCATGTTGTGACCCCCAGTGCTACGGATACTCATTAAAAACTGTTGAGGTATTTCAACTAAAGAGCTCTGACGAGTGAATCTGAACTTGGACATGAATCTGAAATGCCAGTCGAGCACAAACCTTTCACATGATCAAAAAAGAAAAAAGGTTTTCTACTCTTCTCTTTATCCTAAATAACATTTTATGAGTGACTGAGACCATTTCAAATATGGACTTGAGTAGATTTTGTTATATTTTATAATTTTATCATAATTACTGAAGCAGAAAGATTGCTGTGTAATAAATTATCCATTCCTCAAGCAATTGATGAAGTGCAGAAAGAACTAGGCTTAATTATCTGACATAAGTGTGTTAGATTCAATGTCTTTGTGTTGTCGTCTTGCAAAGGTGGCCACTAGTTTGTATGCATGTCTGACAGAATCTGTGTGCGTGTGTTTGCATCAGTACCGGTTGGAGAGTGTGTGCGTCTTGACCTATCCTGAGACGGTGTCTAAATCAGTGGTAATTAGCGAAGAGTTCACTGTGGGGTGCCTGCCTGTGGTAGACGCTGGAGGGAGTTATTGACTGTGTCCTCAGTTCCCATGTAAGAAAAAAAACTGCCGGCTGTCGAGTCCTTCTCCTCCTCGTTTATGGCCCAAAGATGACTAATGGTTAAAAAAAACTGGGGTTTGTTTATGTTTGTTTGAACGTCTGCATGAGTGGAAACAGAAAAGGTTGTAAGGAACCCACACTTGTTATTAATTACCACGAGAATTAGAAGAGAGCTGTGTTAAAACGGTGACAGGGTGGTGTCTTCTATCTGTAAGTCAAGACAGCGTCCACTGGTGCCAAGTTAGAGCTAACAGAAAGATAAATTGTGAAAAGTTGTGCCATCACATGCTTGCAAACGTTGAAACACAGCTGCAGCCGGTGAAGGAGGAGTGGAACAAGCGGACATTCTGAGGAGGTGGGGAAGGAGCGTGACTCCAAACGACGAGCAAGAGGGAGGGTGTTGGAGCGCAAGCCCTGACAAGTGGCTCCACTTCAGCCCCACTATTGCAAATGTTCTCACAGGCTAATCTCTCCTGCAGATTTTTATTAGCATGTTGAGGAAGACGGACCCTTGGCAAGCACTGGGCTCTCCAACCCCCCCCACCCCCCTTCTTGGCCTCCTTCCTTTTTCCCCACCCACCCGTCTGCCCTGCTAACGGACGCGCTGCCTGGGCTTGACTAGGCTGCGACCTCTGACCCCTCTCTGCTGCTCCAAGCCCCTCCTCGTTTCCCACTCTGCGACCTGAAAACTCTCCCGCTATGAGGGGGCCCCCCGTGTAACTCAAGAGCCATTCCAAAGTGACAAATTGCTCCGGAGTTCCAGGATAACTCTCGCTCTCTCTCCCGTCTCACCCACACAAACACTAACCAGCCCCCAACTGACAGACTCTCCCCCCCCTTCCCTCAACAAGAGCCACCCAGTAGTTGTGCTCTCACTGTGTAGCTTCTTCCTTCTCCCCTCTCCTTTTCAGCCACCCAAAGTTGTTCTCTCCCCCTGCCCTGCACCCCTCCTCGCCTGGCCAGCCCCACAATGGGAACTGAATGACTCAATTGTCTCTGATGAAGTGAAAGACAACAGAGTCCTCTAAATCCTTACATAGGGGATGAACTCACCCTCCCTTGTCCTAATTTTCATGTCATCAGCTGCTTTCCCAAGTGGATGGAAGGGACTGGTGATAGTGGGCCAATTCCTTCATTGATTATTTCAGTTTAGTCTAAAAATAAATGTCAAAAATCAAATTATATTCCTAACTGGAAGAAGTCCATACCAAATGCTGAAGTGAAACCAAATATCTTGAATTAAAAACTGGTTTTAGTGAGGACTAGGTGCTTTCCTTCTGCATGCTGAACCACTCACCCATATGCAACAGCCTTCTGTTATACTACAGTTTGGCATGGTATGAGCTACAGTGTGTTAACCCAGATTCCCACTGACTGTCATCACAGTGAAAACAAGCTGGGGCCCTGGTATGAGCATCACAGCGGAGAGGAAGCAGGGCAGAGATGCATGGAAGGGGCATCATCTTCACATATTCTCATGCAGACTTACATCACTGATGTTATTAGCTTAGTGTGATGGCATAGAAGCAACTGGATACAAGGTTGACGACAAGACATTGATGTCCTCATCAACGTGGCAAGTGGAGGATTGTTTTTGTCCGTTTCTTGTCAACAACCAGCTTTTTTACCTCCGCCATTAAGCCTCCCCAAATCTGATGTGTTTATGACATGTTGCCTGGCAGCCACAGCCACCGGGCGGCTTGTTCGTTTTGTTTTGGATTAAGAGCACAAGGCTCGAGACCAATCAGACCAACTGAGCTCCTTATGTGCCAATGTGGCTCCCAAACGCTGGTCTCGCTTCCAGCAGGCCACCACGAGAGAAATGATGAGGGCCACGGGGGAATTTCAGACATGTGAGCAATGTGAGAATGGATCGGGGGGAGGATAGACGCAGGAAGGCAGAGAGCGGCTTTGGTTTAGAGTCAACATATGGATGCTGGGTGCTGCTCCAGAGAGGCTGGCAGATCTCTTGGCCATCTGTGGCTCGCGTATATCACAAACAACACTTACAGATAGTACAGTCACAGTGACCCTCCTCTACAGCTCCACCCTAACATTCTGTACATGCTTATTTACGGATTCACACCTGAACAACAAGGCTCACTCATATCTGAACACACCGTGGCCTGATGGTCCATCTGGAGGACCTTTAGAGATGAGATTGACAGCTTGCAGATTACACCAATCAAACTGCTACCATAAAGAGCTTTATTTAATTCTGGTAATGATCAAGGCTAGTAAGAGGTGCCCATTCAAAGCTCTGTAAGTAAACAGCTCAGAGCTTAAAAGATTAGCCCATCCAGTTTGACTACAATTTTATCCTTTAAAAATGAGAGTGGAACATATTGTCATGATTCTTGGCAGATAATGCAGATGGGTGGGTTTTTTTGTCACGCACAGGTAAAAGAAAGAGTGCTTATGCAACCATGATTTGTTGAGAAGGTAAAGTAATTTTCTGTAATTGAGCAAAATAAATCCTTTGAAATGCTCAAGTCTGTTTCTGCGTACCATACATGTCTGTAGAGGAGTGGACAGAGTGAAAAGAATGAAAGCAGTGCAAGAATTTCTTGATAAAACTGAGAGAAAGTTAGCCAACACTGGAGGGCCCATCATGGCTCCTTTGGTTCTACTAATGCACATTTTATGAGTAAATATTAAAGAAAAAAAAAGAACCCCACCTGCTCTGATAGCCAGAGGCATTTTACAACCAGGAAAATAAAAGTGAAATGTGGGAAGGCCTGGGGTTTGCTTGCCCTGGGGCGGGAAGGGGGTCCACTGGGCCCGTATTTACTCCAAAGCCAGAACCGCTTGGGGGTTTCACTGGCCCTGACAGCGCTGAGGCTGCCGACCTGATCCAAAACCTCCCCTCCTCACCTCCCACCCCCTTTGCCAACAATCTCCACCTCAACCTCAAACTCCCCTTTTCCCTTTTTCTTGCAGAAAAACTGGACCTGATTCTTTCGTACAAGCTTTTTTTTATTCTTTCCCTTCAGGGGGAGTGCACGTGACCTCTCCTTTCCCTCCACCAGACTCAAAGTTTGCTCACTCTGTAAAATTAGGACCGAAGACACAGGATTGTTCAACAACAATTGTTCAAAGTATCTCAGAGGGTAGTGCAGGCTTTGAGGAAACAATAGAAAAGTAGAGTTTTAATCTGTTTTCTGTTTTCCATGAACCCTTAAGTTTCATTGAGGCAATTCTGAAAGTTAGTTTTGCTCTTTTAAATACTGCCTCATGTGATAAGCAAGGCTCCACTCTGACACTATTTGCTTAGCAGGTGTGGGCAAACGTGCTGTTCAAACACCAGCTGACTGAACGAAAAAGTTTCAAAGCATTGCACAACGCAGGTGACAAATTTCTTTCAGCAACAAATGTTCAGTAAAAATTTTATTAAACTCATTTATTTAAATTTACTACAAGGTGATTGGGGTTGTAGAGAAAATGATCACACATTTTGATCTACAAATTAAAAAGGAAGTTTGAGGTTGACAATCCAAACTTCTCAGAGGAAAGAAAACGGCGTTCCATATCTGACTTTTGCCCCTGCCCCCCCTTTACCACTGTCCTGAGTCATTAAGAGTTTCTCTTGGCTGCTCTATAAATAGTGGCAGGGAGGGTGAAGGCCAGCAGGAGTTGGCTGGTTTTCCATCAGCCCGCTAATGAACAGGCAGTCTGGCACCTTTAGCATCAGGATCAGGATGCTGCTTCTTTCAGGTGTTCCTGCTTCACACAGACGCTCTCATCGCTCTCCTGAGTGACTCTTACAATTCCCATCATCTCTTTTTCTTGGATGCAAATATATCATGGGCTTTGTGATGCTTTCATTGGCTTAGAAAATTATCAAACTGCAGAAGATATGCAACGTTAAGAGCTGTGATTAATAAAAATGGTGAAAATGTAGCCTAATTGAAAAGTCTTAAGCTCGTAATTATAGTGAAATTAATTAAAGCGCCCAAGGTTTGGGGCTTTTACTTGATCCAATCTTCTCTTTCAAAACCAAATGGGTTCACAAAATCCTATATTTTATACTGTGCATAGCTCTCACTGATGCATCCGTTTAGAAAATTACATTTTTGGCTGCTGTTTTTAAGATACCCCTTCTAAAAGGTCAAGTCTGATTTGTCAAAAAACACAAAAATGAAAGACTGGAGCACCCAGGTTTGTTTATTGGTGATGCAATAAAGTAAAGCCAGAAAAACTTCATCCCAGAGCGGTGTCATCTATAGGAATGAACGGCTCGCTTTGATGTGAACTATAGGCTTTGTAGTTCAACAACAATCTACAAAAAAGTCAGGGTATTCCAGGAAACGAATACCAAGAAATATAAAAAGATCTGACTTAGCAGTGTTGAGTCATTTTAAAAACAACATGGGGAAAGCTCAAAAAAGGTCCTCAGATTAAGTATCTGCACTTTACTCATCCATATAATAAAGTAACTAGGTGTTCATTAAACATCTGGGGCAGCTGTTTATGGAGCACAATAATAAACATTGTTGAAGAAAAGTAAATGGTACTAAAAGCCAAAGGCGAGTTGTTTCTAGTTTCACTTGCATCTTCTTGCAATTTTGGAATTCAAAGATTATTTATGCACATTTCAAATCAGCATTATGATTAATGGTAATCATCTGAAGACTCATTGCACAGCAGAAACAGGCCAGTAAACTGGCCTTTTCTTACACGCTGACCCACTTTGAGAACAATATGATGGTGAATGGGAGCATCTACAGGCCAAGGTGTGTCTGAGCCCCTCTGACGCTAGGGGGTGGAAGGGAAGAGGTTGGACGAACCCTACGCTCGCTTCACGCTCACCTTTGTTTCCAGGAAGAGGGCTCAGGGGTGTGGAGGGGTGAGTTAAAAAGCCAAACAGCAGCTGAGCTCCGCTGAAGGAGCAACGTAAGCTGGCTGCGGCGCCCACATTCAGCTGGAGAAGGCTGCATTCGGTATAGCGCTAGAGGAGAGCTGAGCGCTGCCCTTGATGTTGGGTGTCTGGTTTTGTTCTGCGAGAGTTCACTATGAATTAGTTAAACGGTAGACTGGATATAAGAAAGCTACGAAACATGCCTCAAAGGGAGAGAATGTGTACACTGGCAGGCTTAACAAAGACTTCCGATACTCTGGAAACACTGCACGCTATCACACGATTCCACCTACGCATTTTCATCAATCAGAAACGCATCATGTCCAAGGCATCACTCACACACACACCAATAGGCAATTAATCTGTACAAAAGAATCATATGAAAACAGTTGGTTTTACGTCTCTTTCACATTTGCACATACACCTTGAAGCTGTTCCGCCTCCATATTTATGAGGCCTACTCCCTCAGCTTTATTAGAGCTCAGGATTTTAAGGGCAATTTTGAAATATGGTTTTAGGTTATGGATCTGCAACAGCTTCCCTAATTCATCATCTATTTTCAACTGGTCAACATTAACTTAACTCTTGTTGATGAACGGTGGTATTTACTATCACAGTGCATAAGAGACAAAAAAAAAAAAAAAAAATCCCAGAGAAGCAATTACATGCACACTCACACAGTGGGGTACTGCTGCTTTGCCTTGGTAGCTTAATGAATAAATAAGTAATAAGGACTCAGTTATTGGTGCTCATTAAAATGGGTGATGCTTCCAAGACGAGGAAAAAAAAGACCCAAAGAGGGTCAGGTGAAGCGGTGGTGTGACTAGGGTTAGGTCACCCCACCCCCCACCCCTCCACACGTGGATGACCCGACCACACGGCCCCAGCTCTCACCTCCAAATCAACTCTATCCATGTTGCACTCCCCACCTTCCCTGCTACACATGCATCTTCATGAATACACAACACAGCTGCAACCACAGTCTCACAAAGACACACACACACACACACACACCTCTCTCATGGTTAATTACCACTTAGCTCAATCACGTGGTGATCCGGCCATAAGAGCCCCCTCCACCCTTATCCCCCCGCACACACACACACCGCCCCCACCCCGCAACACAAACAGCGGCACACATGCCAATTATTGATGAATCTTTAATATGCCGTTTTGCAAAGTCTACATCTCATTTCCTACCACTGAGCCGACGATTACACTTCCAGGAGAGGTTTTAGCATCTTATATGAAAAGGATTGAGAGAGCACAGATTAGATTAATGTAATATCATTGCAGAGCTGAAATAAAGTGGTCTGCGCCATTTGGAAAAGGCAGCCAACTTTTTTTTCCTTCTTTTTTTTTTAATCTAAATGCTCCTCCTGTCTTGCATCTCTAGCTATCTAAAAAACCCGCAGACCAAAATCCCACGCCGCGATAACGTGTCAATAATGAGCTGAGGCCATCTATTGATCAGCTTAATTTTGCATCTATTAGCTAGGGAACGGCTTGCTCCGGGGGCGAGGGAAGCCAGGCGCTAACACGCACCGACAGGCTGGATGGAGATCATTACAACTGATGTTCACACACACGCTGTGATTGACATGGAGATAAGGCAGGAGAGAGCCCCGGCTCGCACGCCTCCCCGCACACTAAGCTAATGATACACCAAATGTGTGCTCGGTGTGCAGTGTCTGTGTGCAGGAGCATGATAGAGAGAGAGACAGCATCTGGAAAGAAGTTGGAGCAGAAAGAAAAAGGGAAAGACGAGAAGAAAGGCAGGCCACACGCCTTTGCTAATTGGCACAGTCAGACAGAGAAGCTCATAAAGGATAAAAATAAGCATTTAGTGGAGCACCTCAGCTTTCTAGATCACCTTATCAAGTCGGTGTCATTTAAATACAGTTGATAACACCTCAGAAAAACATTGCTTTGACCTGAAATGCATGGCTTCATCTGACACATCCTTCATTTAGAGAGTAAGAAACACAGCAGAAGTATTCATTATGGAAATTGTTTGTTTTCCTGTGATTGCAAGCTTTATGTGCACCGTGTCACCGCAGCAATCACAGCGGCTGAAGAAAGCAGAAAAATGATCTCTCCTCCTCTGAAAACTTTCATTTTGTACATTAAAAATAAATATGTAATATAAATTAAGAGTCAGATTATCAACTCTTAAAAGGTTTCTAGGATGCGCTGTCATGCTGGAAATCAAACGTATTTACTGTCACTCTGAGCATACAGACCGAATCGTCTGAAAGTTCAAACTCGCAGTTTAATTAAGTCCAAGTTAAGATGGCTGAATAAGTCTTTGAGAGAATCAACCTGAGAGGAAGTAAAATCGTTTCTACAGAACAGGAAAATCGTTCAAATCTCCTTTATCTCAGGATTGCCACAGGGCTCACGACAAACCCAGTTTTGGATGCTGGTCAGTCCAGCTCGACTCTTGGTCCTGGCCCCATGGATTTTATGATGGCCTTCCAAACTCTTCAACTGCAAAGACTATCCTTATGAAATGGGTTTTGCAGTCAAAATACCCATTATCTGACTGGATTACCATTTCTTTTATTACATCTATAAATGTGCATTCAGTCACATCATAGACTCAACAAGGTATTGGAAACATTTCTCAAATTTTCAGGTCCATATTGACATGATAGCATCACACAGTTGCTGCAGATCTATCAGCTACACATCCATGACGTGAATCTTTCATTCTACCACATCCCAAAAGTTCCTAATTAGATTGAGATCTGGTGACTGTGGAGGTTGTCGAGTCCATTGAGGTTGTAAAGGATAGATATAATCAGTAACAATACTCAAGTAGGCTGTAGTGTTTAAACAATGCTTGGTTGGTACTAAGGGGCCGAAAGTGGACCAAGAAAATCTCCCCCACACCATTACACCACCAGCAGCCTGGACCATTGACACAAGGATGGATGAATCCATACTTCATGTTGTTGGCATCAAATTCTGAACCGACCATCTGAATGTTGCAGCTAAATTTGGCCAGGAAACGTTTTTCGAACTTCTTCTAATCCAATTCTGGTGACCCTGGGTGAATTGTAGCCTCGGTTTTCCTGTTCTTAGACAGGAGTGCTTTTGCAAACTGTAGTCCATCTGCTTCAATGTTCAATGAGTTGTGTGATCAGAGATGGTATTCTGCAGACCTTGGTTGGATTGAGTGGTTATTTGAGCCACTGTTGCCTTTCTATAATCTCAAAAACCAGTCTGCCCATTCTTCTCTGACTTTCGACATCAACAACTGTTGCTCACTAGATATTTTCCTCTTTTTGAACCAGCCTCTGTAAACCCTAGAGATGGTTGTAAGTGAAAATCCCAGTAGAGGAACAGTTTCTAAAATACTCAGAGCCGCCCGTCTGGTACCAGCAACCATGACATGTTAAGGGTCACTCAAATTTCCTCTCCTTTCCATTCTGATGCTCGAGTTAAACGTCAGCAAGTCATCTTCGCTGTGTCTGAATGCCTAAATGCGTTGGAAGATCATCTATGTGTTAAGATGGAATTGAACAGGTATATCTAATAAAGTGGCAAGTGAGTGTATACACATTAATATAAAGGTACCAGTAGCAGTCTAACACACTGTGTGCAATGTAATAGCACAAGAGCATGAATCTAAACCATCCTGGAGTGACTAAAAATTCTGGTTATGTGTGAATCCAAACATTTAAGGTGTTCAGACATGGTGAGAAATCCTTTTTCCTCGAGCTATCCTATCCATCTTTCTGCAGCAAGAGGCCTGGCTCTGCATTGACGCAACAAGCTGTAACACTGAATGCTGTACGTTAGCCATACAAAAAGAGAAGGGCCAGACACTAGCACCTTTTTTAACGTCAAAAATACACATCTGAGTATTTTGTGTACACCGTTGATACACCTGAGTTTTTATGGGGAAGGGATCTTGTTTTATGTCAGATAGCTATGGAAGTGAGGTCAGAGGAGGAAAAAAACCCTTGGCTACAAACTGTGTGTTTTTGTCAGCTGTGGGATGCAGCGAAGGGATCGAGGGAGCAACGGGAGGAGGAGGGAGGTGAGGGATGGGGGAGGAGAAGAGAGGAGGAAAAAAAAAAGCCCTCAGCCAAGCCATCAAGTTGAACATTGAACTTCACAGTAGTAGCTGCCTTTCTATGCCTCTCCTTTTGATGTTACCTCCAAAGCAAAGGATCAAAGGCTTGGAGTGTGGCGTGGGGAAGTCCCAAGCTCTTAGCCTGCCAGCCTGTTATATATGCAAAAGTCTACGCCAAAAGAGAGGGAGTCAGGTTAGAGAAAGACACAGAAAACACAAGGAGGAGGGGGAAGCTTGCATGGAATGTGGCTAAATATGATGTTTTGTGTTTAATGAATGACAAGAGGGTGACAGAATCAGCTAGCTGCACTATGACGTAGAATGAAAGACTGCACACACAAGTTTTAGTGAACAGACACTTAATATGCATCTAGAATGGGATGAGGTGGAGCAGGAGGTGCTCTGTAGTGTTTGCTACCCTCAGAACTTTCCCTCAAACACACACAAACACCATTCCTATTGGTACCAACCCACAGCTCCTTCACAACATCAAGGAGGTGTGAGGCATTGTCGTCCTGACATGAATATACAGTGTGCCATTAAAGCGACAACTACAGTAAACACAACACACATGAAACCCCGGTTGTGTCTCACTGGAGCAGAGACACTCACAACCGTGGGCTCAGCTGGGCCAAAGAGCAGAGCAGAGGTGTGCTAAAATTGACAAATCTCTACGAGACAAACACACACATACACTAACACACCCTTTCCCCAAGGCTGTGGGATTAAGAGGTCCAGCTGGCTGACAGCAAGCCCTTCCTTCCCACGTATCGTGTTGATCTCACCCCCCCCCCCCCCCCCCCCCCCCCCCCCCCCCCCCCCCCCCCCCCCCCCCCCCCCCCCCCCCCCCCTCTCTCTCTCAGACACACACCCAGCCTTCCTCCCACACCCCCATCCCCTGGTCTGCCAGCCAACCAGCTCACCCAACATGTCAGCAGGACACACCTGAATGTGCTACTACTTCTACAAACACCAAAGGTAAAACAGACTTTTAGGTGTTTATTGACATGCTCTGCTGGCAAATTAAAGCTAACAAAGGGTTTATCTTTATTTCAACTCATGCAAGGAGAGAATGGACAATCAAAAGGGAAGTGAACGCAATAACAACTTGACAGCTCGGGTGAGTTGGTTCCATAAACTTACTCTCCCTAAACCAAAGAGGGGGGAACTGAAATTTTTAAAAAAGCAATGTCATCGGCAGGTTAAAGCCAAAGCTGTGCAGCTGATTTAGTGACTCGCAGGGAGTCTAATGTTTTGTGTGTAGAATTTCCAAACTAAAAATATCATCACATCTCATATTAACTCTCACCAGTCAAGCCATCTCAACTCTAGATTAACAGACATACATGCACAAAATTACTCCTCTTCCTTAATACCTCCAATGCCAGAAAACTCTGACAGTCAGACTTGAATAAAAGACAAGGTAAGTACAGCTAAAAAAACCAAAAAAAAAGGGGGGGGGGGTGTCAGATGGGTTTTGGATACCAAAAGTGGGCTTGCAGACAACTAATGAGAGCAGAAAAATTGTGAAAAATACCACTGACAAGGGCAGCTTACTACCACAGATGGGTTTGGGAGGGGTATAGGAGGTGGAAAAAAATAAAAACAGACAAGGCAGTGGTGTAAGGACAGAATAAGAATTAGGGAGTGAGAAATGTAGAAAGCAGAGAGCAAGAGATAGAAGACAGGGAAAAAAATTCACAATGATGACACGTAAGTGCAAAGAGCGATTAAGGATTTACTTTCAAAAGGACTCCCATTGATCTTTTTTGATAGACCCGCAATAAATCAAACCGGATTGACTCGCATGAGAACCAAGCCTAATCCTTTAGTCAGATCCAGGAGAACTCAAACCAAACCAGCTGTTAATTTAGGCTTTACAAGATAAAGCGGGAGAAATCCAACCTGATGTACCCTAGGGCAGAGGCTTACATCATCTCTGTAAAGCAATCAACTTATTGCCAGTTTGGAGAGGTAATCAGAGCACATACTGAGAAGGAGAAGAAGGAGAGAGGGAAGGGATTGCTGGCCGGAGGGAAGTGGAAGAAGAAAAGGGAGACGAGACATGGTTGAAGAGGTTACAGAGAAAACAGATGCATCATAAAGTATGAAAGAAAATATATATATATTTCTGGATTTTGCACAGATATGGAGATATCGAAATAATTAACTCAGAAAAAAGGAATGTTTACGCATAGTGCAACTCCAATTATTGACCAGGTTTGAAGATGAAACGGAAGCTTGCTAGCTTCAAACAGTAGCTCTCCCAGCTGACAGCAGAGACTGGAAGATGGATTCAGCTCCTTCTTTACTTCTCAGCACCACCCTGTAATTTTCCTGGAGGCTGATCCAGACCTTGTCCCCATCCCCAGTGGCCAGTGCCACCCCAGCCGGGTCCTACCAGTCATACTGTGGCTGCACCGGAGCGAACCATAGTAATTAAGATGGTTATTTTTGTCTGGAGGAACAAGAGGGATTTTTTTTTCTTTGAGCTCAAGGCGGAAGTATTGCAGAACACCATCCAGGCCACGCTGAGTAAACCATGCTAATGCATCTCTTTCAGTGAAACACTCTTTCCTTGTTTCTGTGTGCGTAAGGCATGTCATCAGCCTACTACGATAGTTTTAGTTCCTCTTCGTCAACTGGCTGCATGAAACCACATTGGATAGTGTTTAGAATGAGGCCTAAAAACCACACAAGACACCCTGCAAGAGCACACACAGACACAAAGACTCATTAGCTCCCCTGCTCCCATGTCTTTAATGTCCTGTTTACAAGGCAAAACAACCAGATCAGGACTGAAATCCAATCATGTCTGCCTCACGTGAGAGCTGAGGAGAAGCAGGCCTTGTAGTCTCTGGAATCTATCCAAGGGAAACCAAACCTCAGCAGTGCACAAACCCACACATAAAATCAGCAGCCTCTATTCAGCCTGTCATGACCCCACACAGAAACTCACAAACACAGACTCTTTGACCCCAGCTGGTCTATACTCTCCTGGTTACACTGTTTGCACACGGGGATCATGCGGACTTTAGGGGGGCTGCTCTAAACTGAGCAAGAGTTGGCATCTTGGGCTTTGACATGGGCTGGTTGGTGTGTGTATATGAACACACACATGAGACACCCATGCTGCTACTTAAGCTCAGCTCACATCAGCTTGTGCTATCTTTAGCAGCTGGGCTAAACTTTTAAAACCACACAACAACACCCCCACCCCCCACCCCCAACGGCCAGCCTCCCGACTTCAAATAAGACAGCCTGGCTCTTTGGCAGTGGCTGCCCACCAACACCAGCCTCCACGGCCGCAAGGTCACACGATTAATTACACAGAAAGTAGTAATCTCACCAGACAGATGGTAAGCAAGCCGCCTCTCAATTACTTTATGCCCAATTGAATCATTACCGATGTTATTTACTGAAACATGGCTCACAAAAAAAACACTACAGAAGCTGGATTTGTGACACAAAAGGGAGGGGAGGGTAGTGATGGGATGGAGAGACAGATGTATCTCTTGCCAAACAACTGTGACTTGGATCAAAAGGGCATAAAGAATACAAGCACGACTGTGTTCGCTTTTGGGAAAAATTGGAAGTTTAATACCACAGAGATCAGCGCCAGAATAAACAGATCCTTTCTTTTCTCCAAACCAAAGCTGGTACAGAACATCGGCCTGTGTGGAAACAGTCGGCTCCCAGACGTTCAGTTGAGGAAACCGCATGACAAGGCCAATTTAAAACGTTAGGAAAGTGTCTGTTCCTTAAAAGAGGGTCAAAGAAAAGAAAAAAATGAAAAAAGTAAAAGAGTACTGGTTTTCTGAGTTTTCTTTTCCTCTTAAGGGTGACCAGTTTGACACCAGGGAGAAACCCTGTTGGCTTGACTCTTTTTCTAAAAAAAAAACAACAAAAAACCCTGAACAGCAAGTGCGAGCCGACTCATCTCAGCATCCAGTCCAGTTCCCTGTAGATGCCTTACTCATCGTTTCTTAGCTTAACCTGCCAATGGCTTCTGTGAACAATTAGAGGTTCAATTTCCCAGTGTTTAAGACCGCAGCATCTCAATCTTTAGCTAAAAAGCTCCAGTGACTGCGCTGGCTTAGTCAAAGACAAGATTCTCCTCAAGTTCAGGTCTGAGTTATGCTCCGGCTGTTAGCAAGGCATCTGTCAGGCTGTTTATGATTTAGCACAACCACAGAGCTAAATGGCAATGAAATAAGTGTGCTGACTGGATTCATTAATGTCAAGCACAAAATGTTTTCACCAAGATCATTCCTGAATGTTTGGAGACGAACACTATGGTAAACTTAACCGCCAAGATCTGTTTTGTAGGTTAACTGAAACAAGATCTCACGTTGGCCGGAGCTGCGTTAAATTGCCTAGTTTGGTTTCTGCTTATTTCTACAGGTGTTGTAATAAATCCCAACTTGATATGACGACATAATCTATGCTTACCAATGCATATAAACAAAAGAACTTGTTGCTTCAGTTTTGTTCTGCTGGAAACTATAATAGGAAGCTCTCCAATGGCTGGGAACAGTTGAGAGGCATGTCTACTCATGTAAAATGATCTCCAGGGAGCGTATAGAAAACTTCCATGACTTTTTTCTCTTTTCTGAGTCAGGGTGAGGAATTTGGCTGGCCTATAGATGGTAGACAGCAGTTGTTCACCCATGTGGTAGAAGAGGAGTGGGGGGTGGGGGGTGCATTTGGAAAGAAATTAGCAAGCAGATCAGCATTGATGCAGCACAGAAATTTAGGTTTTCAGGAGTCAAAATTTAGTCCAGAGGTGAAAGCAAAGAAATGAGAAGGGTCCAGGAAAGGACTACCCTGGGACAATAGGGGGGGGGGGGGGGGGGGG
>SSNR01000049.1:2806089-2888848 GCA_006937965.1 Callopanchax toddi | reverse complement strand
CCCCCCCCCCCCCCGACTGCTTTAGGAAAGGAAATGCAAAAAAAAAAAAACAACGCTGCTGCTTGATGCTTTCTGCACAATATAAAATAAAGAATGAGCAAAAACTGTTTCTATTCATTTAAGGTTTCATATCCTGCCAGTTTTCCATCCATCCATCCATTTTCTGTAGCCGCTTAGTCCTCCACAGAGGGTCGCGGGGGGAGCTGGTGCCTATCTCCAGCGGTCAAGGGGCGAGAGGCGGGGGACACCCTGGACGGGTCGCCAGTCCATCGCAGGGCCACACAGAGACGAACGAGACAAACAACCACGCACCCACTCACACCTAAGGACAATTTACCAGCCCAATTAGCCTGACAGTCATGTCTTTGGACTGTGGGAGGAAACCGGAGTACCCGGAGGAAACCCACGCACGCACGGGGAGAACATGCAAACTCCACGCAGAGAGGCCGCAGAGCCGGGATGCGAACCCACGACCTCCTTGCTGCGAGGCAACAGTGCTAACCAACTGCGCCACCATGCAGCCTATCCTGCCAGTTTTTAATTATAAAATCCTGGAAAGGTGCACGAAATCTCAACAAACATAAGCTTGTTTATGAACAAAATGTATGGCTGATAAACCAATAAAAAGAAAAAATATAAAGGTGTTTAAGGACGATGCAAGCATGAATGAGATTCTTCTTCTATGGTATGTTACTGGACATTTTTTCACATCCGTAAAAGGCTGGCGTACCACAGGTGTTCACTGCACACTGGCGCAGCTAGTCATTATCCAGCCCAATGTGATCATTAGGGGCTGTGATGGCAGCGTGCTACCTCCTCCACGAACACAAACACACACATATATATATTTAATATAAGCTGGGGGAAAATGCAAAAAAATATATATATATATTTAAAGATTCTCTATCAGCTGTTTAAAAAAAAAAAACGATAAGAGGAGGGGGCTTTTTTTTTTTTCAACAAAAGGCATGTCAGTGACCCTTCCCAAATACACTGCAATCCCAACAGAAGGTCTACACCTCCAGAATTCCTCCAGCATCACAGCAGCTCTCCAACACGCTGCTTTTAAGGCAAATTTTTTTGATGATGACGATGAGGGTGGGAAAGAGAAGCAACCGCAGGTGGATGAGGCTAAAACCACACACACACAAATCATGAACACACGCTTATTCCGACAAACGTGGCCAAAAAACAAAACTCTCCTGTTTCAATCCCCTCGGTCCTCCTTCCTTTTTTTCCCTTTCCTTTTTCTTCACACACAGGAAGATAAATGTGAAGCCCAGGGGCACTATTGTTTGGACATCTAACCAGGAACTGTCGCTGCTCTCATTGCCCTGGCATTAACAGCAATTATGCGCTCTATTCAGGCGGCTTTTGTGTATCCGACCTCAAGCCCCCCCAAGCCCACCACCACCTTCACCCCTCCACTCACACACGCTGAGGCCTAACACACATTTCCCGCTTTTCTCTGCCCCCTCCCACTCTGCTACTCATGAACTCATTTGGCTACTGGAGCAATCTGGACCCATTATGAATGAACTTACAGGAACATGAACATTCAGCCAAGCAAAGGAACGCACACAAGTATTTATGCACTCGTATCTCAAAGAATACTTCACACAAACTATTTATTCTCCCGTCAGAATGCAGCTGGATAGGCATTTAACGTCTGCTAGAAAGCAACATTTTTGGAATTGTGATGCTTTTGGAAAAATATCAATTCTAGGTAATAATTTCTTGAAAATGGCCAATCCAAACCCAACCCATAACCTTTATGTCTGAACCATCCAATCAATAGTCATTAACGTTATCTTTTCAGCTGATGCAGCGTGGTGACACTGCCAATAAATCTCAAATCTTGAACAAGCACTCCAATTCATCTTATCACTGTTTTTCAACAAGTCTACAGAGGTCAACCAATGTGGCGCCAACTATTTACAAAGCAAGATGGCTGATGCCCAATACATTTATCAACTAGTATTTATATACAGTATACATCAAATCTATAAATGCTCAAAATTTTACATTTTTTAAGTTGTTTGACAAACTGACAACCCTGACTGTTTCACAAATGGCCAAATGTTTTGGTCAAAAATTCTTAAAAATAGGACCTAATTACTTTAAAATGTTAACATTTAACCAGCTAAAGAGTCAATCACATGTTAGAATATTTACATGTTAGTTTATGTTATCCAAACTGGTCAGGTTAAGATTTATTTTGTTTTTTAAGTTACATTTAATGTCTTGCATTAAAAAAGTTATTAAAATTTTAATATTTTTAAAACAATATTCACAGATATGTCTGTGCAGAGGAGGGGTTTTTTGTTGTTGTCTTTTTTGTAAAATCCAACATAAGAAATGAATAATTTTTCTCTCAAGTTCTGAGATCACTTCCATGAAGTTGTGATTGTTTCTGCATCTAGAGGAAGAAGTAAACACTGACAAGTATGTTTCTTAAACCAACCAATGTTCTCAATTTTTTAACATAAATGATCAAATGCAACTTTGATTGCAATGTTTTACTTTATATTCCAGGTTTT
Organism: Callopanchax toddi; assembly: GCA_006937965.1. Taxonomy (NCBI): domain Eukaryota; kingdom Metazoa; phylum Chordata; class Actinopteri; order Cyprinodontiformes; family Nothobranchiidae; genus Callopanchax; species Callopanchax toddi. The sequence continues at coordinate 2,886,308 of SSNR01000049.1, read as the reverse complement.
GCTTTTGTTTCGTGACCTTTACATCCCTGTTTATCAAAGACACCTGTCCATACATTCACCTGCTGACGGAATACATTTAAATTCTCCAAACAAATTCATGCAAATGTATAGTTTTCCTGTACTTTGTTTTCTGATACATAAAAGGGTTATTTGAAGCCTTAAAATTACATACCATGACTAAAAACACTGACCATAGCTGCACTTCTATTAGGGCCACTTAATAGCAATATACCATCTTTCAAAAATTTATAATAAAAATTGAAAGTAGTATACAAAATTGAAACTTTTTTTATGAGAACTAGAAATATAATAGGATGAAAATCTAAAATAATATTTGATTCTGGGTGTATTTTTGTGCCATTTTTGAAAGAAAATGAGCAAAAAGTCAAATATTTTATGTATTGAAGAATTATAAAGAGTAGCATGATCTGTCTACAGGTTTTTTTTGGTGGCTAAATAGTGTCAGATTATGCAAACACACTTCTCAGAGAATCATTTCCACTTCCACGTTTAAGTGAGCCCAAAGCCCTGTGGGCCAAAGACATAGCCTATATTTAACAGACGACACAAGTTGCATTCCAGATGTACAGTACTATCTTTGTGTTTGGCTCTATAGAAATGCATTAGAGGGGGGAGGAGGGGTGTAATGCGGGAGAGGAAGGGGGTTACGCTCACTCTGCAGGAGGGGGTGAGAGGGACCCCAGTGCACAGCTGCTTAACTAATGCCCTTTTTATTTTTTGCTCAGACACAGAAAAGCAGAATCATTGACAGAAACATACAGAAGGTGAAAATGGATTCATTCATTTAAAGAATCATTTGTTTTCCTGAAGAAAAAAAACAGGTTGTGCTGAGGCCTAATGAGTAACAGGCATAATCTGTCACAGTGAAGTCTAAATTAGGCCTCAGATTAGCCGTTATTACATTAAAAGTCAATGATTTAATTAGAAAAATAATAATGTTCAGCTCCAAACCAGACTCGGCTGCAGCTGCTACACCCAAACCCAGCTCGCGCTGCCACCAGGGAACCGCTGCTCCCTTTGCACTAGTTTAAAAATCTGATTAGAAACACACCACACAAACGGATTTTTTTCTCCTCTGTGGTGTTTCAAACAGAGTGACAGATCGACGAGCGTTTAAGCTCTCAGCCTGCCAGCATCATCATCAGCGTAGGACAATTAAACTCCACTAGCTGAGGGGGAAAATGTAGATATGTTTTAATATATGAATATCTTCTAAATAAATATTTACTGCAAAAGTCTTTTCCAGTTATTCACCAGGCGCTGACAAATTCTGACTGTACTCCCTCTGCGAGTCCTCACCACCAGCACCCCACCATCCCTACATCTGTGATTCATTGACTTTACAATTTACCACGTCGAGATGGGAGAGGTCGAGCCTCGAACTGAATCACGGCACAAATATGCGAGTGATTTATTGTTTTAAAAACCCCGGGCCGATTTAGTGCAACTCCACTTTTCCTGAGCATTACTCCTATTGGCAGACCATGAACAATTACAGTTTGGACTAATTAAGCTCTGAGAATGTGCTGTGCACCGCTAATGTCAAGCAGACCCCAATTTCAGTTTAATGGTGCCAAACTTTGCTTCCCACCACCACCCCCTCCAGCTCTCCAACTTAACTCCTCAAATCCAAAGCAGATTGTACTTTTTATGGCTGTTTATTGAGTCGAAGAAAAATAAGGACCTTTTTTATTTCTTTTTTTCTCCTTTCTCCTCATCCTCGCGCAGGATGAGAGCAAGCAGCAGCAGCAGAGAGAGGGAGGAAAAGCAGGGACCGATGGGAGGGAGACGGAGAGCGGGAGCCGCTTCTTCCGCCATACTTTTTTTTTGGTAAACAAAAGTGATTTGCAAGACAAAAGGAGCGCAACCTTCCGACTAAATTCAGAGTGTATTTTGCAGCTTGAAGGGAGAGAGAGAAAAAAAGGAGGGTGGGGGGTGGCGGAAAGATGCAGCCACTTCGTGCCACGGAAACCCCCGCGGACACCAATTAGGCCCGATTAACATGTAAAGCCAATTTGATAAGGTGTGGGCCCTATCCCTTTAAATCCGCATTAAAACCATCTTTCCTCTTGTCGCAGCCAAAAAAATCCATTCACACCAGCCGAACACGCATAATCCATACGATGCACCATTGTTACGCTCACACCGCTGACATGTTTAGGGAATGTGTTATTTCTCACCGATAAGGCCACAGGAATATGTGTGCACAAAAGGTGATGTGTTCACTAACGCATGTTCATTAAAATAATCTGACCAGAAAATCTCTGAATCAAATCCTTCCCAGTAAAATAACAATACTAATACTACTACTACTACTAATAATAATAATAATAATAATGAGAAACAGTCAGTATAATTTTTTTTTCTAAATTCTGACGCAAAAAAGACACACAAAACAAAGTGGAGACCAGCTATTGTTTCAAGAACACAAAGCCTTTTCACCGTCTTGTAAGAAGCATCAGTGCAGCTTCTGGGAGCTTTTTTTCCCCTTTTTTTCTTCCTTCCACTCTGAACACATTGGTGTTGCATTTTCACCCACCACCTCCCCAATTTGCCCCACCTCTGCTTGTTCCTTTATAAAAACTACTCGTAATTATACGTCGAAACTCAAAACCGCTGCCAAAAAGTCTCCTGGCCTGGAGAATTATACGGGGCCAGGAGTGGCGTCAAATATCTTAACATTCATAAGTCCGAGAGGCACTAAATAAAGCCGGTGGATTTACGGCCCTGCAGCCCCGACGCAGGAGAGCTGGCCGCCCAGATCCCACTCTCTTCCCTCCCTCGGCCTCTTGTGTCCTCAGACCTGTTGAGGTGTGATGTTAGCCCCCACAGCTTCAGAGTTAACCCCCCTGTTTTTTAACTCCACAAACCCTGCGTTAGCAACAGCAGGAAACAAAAGGTAGACACAGAAAAGAAAGGGAGGGTGGATGGAGGGTGGAAAAGGAACAAGAAGGACCGTTAGAGGAGATGAAAAACCAGGGTGAACTTGGCAGGCCACTTCCCCAATTCAACCTGCACCCAGTGATTCAGCAGGCCTTTGTGTAGGGGGGTTAAAGGAGGAGGGAGACAGCAGAGAGAGGAAAGGAGAGAGGAGGAGGAGGCTTTTAAAGCCCGGGCACAGCATCATGTCAAATTGCTAAATGATACTAAATTGTGAGCCTCTTTGGATTTAGGTGGTAGGAAAAACAAATTCTCACTTGTTATGACTCCCAGGGGTCAAACTATGGGAACGGCCTCATGTAGGAATTATTTTATTCTCCTCTTAAGTCATGCAAATGCAAAAATAACACAAACAATTTCAGGTGTTCAGAAGGATTAGAGGAAATGGCTGCACATGTGCAAAAAATTAAGAATATTACCACAAATGGTCTATTTACAAAATATTATATAATGCAAAAAAAACGAATTTAAAATCTTAAATTTCTACATATGAAAAACAAAATCTAAGCAATGCCGAAAGGGGAAAAAATAATAAAGGAGCGCGCCAAGAATCAAAGGCTTCCATGACAAGACAGAGAAAGTCTCCTCATAATAATACTGGCAGTCATATTCAGAGCCTAACGTGACATGTTAGGGAGCAAGACAGCTAATCAATGTCCAGGTGAATTATTTATACCAGCTTTAAGTTTAATAGATTTATATTACAGCCACCGCTGACTTCAAAGATCTAATGGTTGGACACACAGGGCGCTGCAGACGGAGGGGGCCGACAGGAGGAAGAACACGGCGAACTGAAAACCACCTTGTTCAGGTGAATTCATCTGGATTAAATCCGTCTGCAAATAAACATTTTGTGATGATTTTTCCTTAACTGTGTGGAAATATTGCAGAGAAAATAGAAAACAAAATTACCCTTATGTAAATTGAGTGCAAAAATAGAAATTCAAGTGCAACATTAAGAGATCAAAGGTCAAACGAGTCTCATCCGCAGCATCTTAGACACAACACAGAATTTACAGCTGCACAACAAAGCGAGCGCTGTGCAGACCTGCAACAGGACACATCGCCGTGATACACACACACACACACTGAGAAAAACTGAAAAAAGTCTGCCACTGAAACAAGGAAGTCCTTCACTTCAAATCATGCGCGTCGTAGTGAACGTGTGTTTGTGTCAGCGCTGATGAGAACAACCAGTGACTAATTCCCAGCACATACCAGCCGGCTGCAGCAGCATTAACCAGGGCTGGCCCTCAAAGGTACAGAGGGGAAAAAAAGGAATGGCATTAAACCTTCTCCTGTGACGAACGCACAGATAGGTGATAGCTGCAAAAATAAGTAAAAATAATAAGATGATTTCACGTGAGACACGGCTGATTGAGTCGAGAGCTGAAATTGTGTCAAACACAAAAGAAGGCATTATGTGTCAGATATGAGCTCGTTTTCAAGGTGTGCACATGCAGGGCACAAAAAAAAAAAGAAATACTGAGGTAACAAATATCATTAGGCAGAGCTGAGTTAGTGGATCGTATTTCCTACGGCCTGGTCTTTGCCTTAACCTTGTAAAATGAGATGACAGCTCCTAAAGCAAAGGCTTGTAATTGCAGCCATTTAAAACAAGTTAAAAAAGGTTCATGGTTGAGAAAATGATTCAGCTTCTAGGACTTCCAGCCCAGTGGGACCTGTGAGGTGTGATTACAGCTTGGCTGATTGTGTCAAAATAAATGAGATCATTTAGAAACGTAGGTTTAAATTTGTAAGTGTGTTGGATAAAGGCAGCGGGTTCCTCCAGGAAGCAAAAAGGGCACACATTCACAACAAAGCACAGTCAATTCCAATAAAAAACTAAATCACAACTTTTAAAATATTGGACATAATTACAGTCATTTAAATGTCTAAATACAAGTATATTACAGGAAAAGTAAATAATAGTTTAGTGTTTAAGGTGGGGGGAAATGCCTTCATACACGCACCTTTCAGACAATTTCATTCCACGTTTTTCTGACCACGTGCTAATCATCCCGAAAGGCTCATTTGCATATTTATTTTATTTGCGTGGTTTTACACTGCTTACAGTGTGTCAGAGAGCCATGCGTGTTAGTAAAAAGGGCATTTTAGATGAGGCTATGCTGACAAAAACGCACTGCATTATTCAGCAGGGGTTATTTTTAAATAACATTTTTAAAAAACAGACCGTGCACTTGTTGTAGTCTGGTTTTAACAGCTGCAGAACACATGATGATGATAACACGAAGATGAAAAAGCAAAATATCGTCGTGCATTTCATTTTAAAGCAGCTCAAACCGGAATTCAGGGGACATTTATGGAAGTTTTGATTTGGGTTTTTTTCATTGAAGAGTTAGCGCGCGTGCCGCCGTACTGTACACTTCAGGAACAGTTGGGAAAACTTGGCTTTCTCGGCAGCACTTCTTCTGGGTGACAAACAAACCCTGCTCGGAGACACACTGTGTATGTGTGTGTGTGAGGATTGTGTGTAGAAATCCAGCTGGAAATAAAATGAACTTACTGTTCGTGCTGTTGGAGAAAGTGATCCATTGGGAAGGTAGGGGCTTGTGAGATCGGGGATCATTATAAATGGATAGCCAGGGTACGGTGGGCTCTTGAACAGCCCTCCATCTTGCCTTTTCGCAGCTAACATGGCGGGGGGGGGAGGGGGTGGGGAGGAAAAAAAAGAGGAAAACTTTTTTAAAAAGTGGCCATGGAAAGTTTTAATTTTCTGAAAACTGCATTTGAGTTAGAGAGGAGATTTCCCCCTCCGTCTGGCACATTTTATGTCAAGTTGAAAAAAGAAAACAAACCAAAGTAACTCACCCTCTTCTAAACTTTCTCTCGTTTTGTCTCTGAAAGTTTCAGATCTAGGCGGAGGCCGTCTTTCCGCCTTGAAATGCAATGAAAACACAAGGATTGCGTTAAATATGAGGGCGATAGAGAACTTTTCCTTCCAAACTCTTGTTTTAAAGAAACACACAGGCCTCTCTTTCTGACTTAACTTCAGCGGGGGGATCGATCCGAAACTTACCTCTGAATCCGACGAGCTGTTCTGATTCGTTTCCGACTCGTTTACGAGAGAAGATTTGACGTCTGCTAAATCCCTTTCTGCCGAGGAGTTCTCCGAAATTTTCTCCTCCTGCTCCCCTTCGTCTTTGAAGGAAATCATTTCATCGTTCGCACCCAGATCGTCCCCTCCACCGCCGTTAAGCTGCGGCATTTTTCCCCGAGCAAAAATCTCTCCTGGTCGGGGCAAAACGCAAACTTTCAAACCCTTGATCTCGGCGATCTCGAAAAGTCCGAGTTTAAGTTTTTTTAATATTAAAAAAAAAACGTGGGGTCTTGTATTGGCGTTTTCCAAAGCTCTGGCGGTTGGTAGAAAACTATATAAGAAGAAAAAAAAAGAAAGGGGGGAAATCTTGGCAGAAAAAGGAAGCCGGAGAAGGAGCCGAGCCGCTCGGATTGAGTGAGTTGAAGTTGGTCGGAGTGGTTTTCAGTTCAAAGGCGGCGCTGATTGACAGATAGAGAGGGATGGAAATAGAGAGAGTCTGGATTCAGGATTATTGACAGGGAGAAACACACAAGAAACTAATGAGATTCAAACAGGGAGGGACTTGAAGTGACGTTTTCATAAATAGGAGGAAAGAAAAAAAACAGAGAAAGGGAGAGGGGGAGAGAGAGAGAGAGGAAGAAGCCAGAGGACGACTGCAGTGAAAAAGCATGTGAGGAGGGAAAAAGGCAGTTTGGGAGCAGGACAGTGATGGTGAAATAGCAGGAAGATAGGAGGCTGCTTGCAAATGTGGATTAAACGCATATATGGGCGGTCTCCCAGTGGAGGGAAAAAAACGGAAAGAAAAAGAAAAGAGGGCACTTCCTCAGGCTGTTTGCACCCTCCTCTCTTCCTGACCATACTCACAGTCCAGCCAAATAAAGTTAATATTTCAAATTAAAGCATTTTTTTTATTCTAACAAATTCAGATGCTTAAATACCCAAGGCCTATCAAAGCAGTATTACTCCGAGCTGTTAGCTTTTATTCTCATTTTATGTGCTTTGTCAGCTCCTTAGATCTATTTTTCATTATATTGGCTAATGTTTCCTTAGATCTATTTTTTGGAATGGAGGGTGTTATTGCATCCTACTTTCTTGACAGGTGTGATGTCCTCTGGGACGAACCTGAATTCCTCACTGGCAGCACAGGCTGAGCTGTTTTTATTTTCCTCCTTTTTTCTTCTTCTTTTTCCTCCTCAGCAGCCAGACTGGACACAAATAACTGATGCAGATTCAGATGCTCCAGTTCTGCGTCTTATTTTAGTCTGGATCAACCTTTTTTTGAAAGATGCAAAATGTGAGGTATTTTTGGCAGTAGGTATGTAAATAATGCATAAATGATGCCATTTTTGCCTTCGAATTATGTTTTCATTAATTACTTTTATTATTTGATGTCAAAAGCACATTTTTAAAAACCACAAAGACAAAAAACATAATAGCTGATAATCATTAAACAAAAAAGGTGGACAATCTGCAAAAAAAAATCTCTTCAAATTAACAGGGAAGCATCAGAAACCTGCATTATAATATTAGTGCTGAGCTCAGCAGCTCAGCGATCTCATCACTTCCTGTTGTCTGACAAAATTCAATGCAACAATCACAAAAACATCAATTAATTCACCTTTAGCTGCGAGGAATGGAGCTAAAACACATTCAGATGACACCGTCTTACAAAATGAAACAGTGCAAGATCAAAACGAGCCACAGAATTGTTGATTAAAAAATATTGTCTCATGTCTTCACGCTGTAAGATGCATGAAAACAAATATTATGACACTAATTCCTCTGTATCTGCTGTCAGCGGTGTTGTCAGGAAGCACTGACGGGGAATTACGTGCAGCACCGAGGTGCTGAGCACGCCCAGAACCAGGCAACACCATGAAAGCAGGCGCTGATCACTGATGTTCTTTATCTGGATGAGGTGAAAACAGCATTCGCTGGCTGCAGCCCATGCAGACAGCAGCGCTGGGGGAGCATGGAGGAAGGGGTTGTCGTCACTGGGTTGTTGCTTTTTTCTTCATCCTGTGCGTTTGTGTTCAGGCAGCCGATGGAAGAAGAGGCACCCTGCTGCTCAGGGGCCCTCCAAACCCAAACCCTGCACAGACCAGACCAAAGCAGAGGGGGCTCCAAGCTGGCCTCTACCCGGATTGCCTCAGCAGGTTCCTGAGAGTTTACTGGGGGCTGGCAGCGGGTTATCACGCGTGCCGTGGGGACACCTGCCTCTGATGGCGATTCTAATCTGCAGGACCCTTTAATAACATGATGACAGGCTTTGCTGCTGCCGCTGCTCGGAATGATGGAGCAGGAAAGAGCCTGGTGTTTGCAGGCGTTATTTGTTGTGGGTTTTGCATGTTCACCCCTGCTCCTTATGGTGGATTGTCCTCCCCCCATACAGCTGAAACTGGAGGAAGACAAGCTGATCTAACTTGATCAGCTGTCTAATTTCAGAAATGCAAATGTAATGTGACCTCACAGGAAACATATACTTCAAATGCTTCTGGAGTGTTGAGATTACAATATTTGCTCATTTTTACCTTCATATAGCAGAAACACAACATACAGTTAAAAGAAAATAAACAAGCATAACAGACATGTCAGACTTTTTAAAATCATGAAAATATATCAATATGCTTAATTTGCACCAATATTTTACTTACAGTCAACCTAAATGTACCTCATATAAAAGTGTGTTTTGCACATTTTTGTCATTTTTCTTAAAGAAGCACATTCATTAAGCACAGAGGTTGCAGAAAATCCTTGAACAGAAACCGAACGACTACAATCCCTGAACACGTTCACCTGCACTCACCTTCTACGCTCCTAAACAGTTAATTATCCATCAAGCATCCAGCCAGGAAAAAACTCTCTCATTACTTGATTAACATTTTACTACTGGACATTTTCTGCTCCCTTGTTTTTTTAAATTCACAAAACTCAGCTTGTTTTATAGCAACAGATTCACTCCTGCAGTGATGTTTGTTCCCTAATTAAGACTTACTATTTAACCTCAGCTGCTTTTAGTCAAGTGCAGATTTTCTCCATTGTTGGGAGTCGTGTTGTATAACATTTTTTTTGGCATTTTATCAACAGTGCACGCTAATATAAATTCTATCAATGGGACAATACTGTAGTTAGCTGTAATTACATCCATACTAATGGTCCTCATCATTATTTTGGAACAGAGGGGAGGGAGGGAAGTGGAATTACCTGATTATGAAAAGCACGTTTCATGCTGTATGTAATTTATTTGAGTAAAAACAAATCAGATGGCTAATACATGTGGTTGCATTCGTGTGTAAATGTCAACATTCTTAAATTGTCCTCCTGGATATATTTTATAAGCATCTTTTTATGAGTTCATGTAAATATACATATGTAATTTGTTGTTCTTGTAGAGTTTTCGTGCAGAATCTGCATTCAGAAAACGATTTAAAGCTTTCAAGCTCTCCTTGTTTTCATGCGAGGAACCTGTTTTTGTAATTGCGCGCAAAGAAATATAGTGTCAGTCAAGATAAAGAACAACACTGTAATGAAGAATTAGTCACACCGGCTTGTGACTCTGCACTCATCTAAAATCAATATTCCCTCCTGAGACCAGCACAACAAACACCACAACAAGCTTTTCATCACATAAAAAGTTGGTGAATCAATGATCAAAATAGATCAAATCTCAGGATGCAAAGTGTTGTTTTTCTGAAGAAAAATCCCAGGTGATGGGTCAGGAGTGTTCCTGAGAATAATCTAAATATGCAAGATGAACGTGCTTTTTTTGTTTTTGTTACTGCAAAAAGGATCCAGCACTCATCGTTCGCACGGCATCGTGGGAACCGTATCGGCCCGGCTACGTGAGCCGTCTCCCGTCGCCTCCAAAACAAACAGACCAGCGTTTTTCAGAAATGGACGCGATAGTCATTAATCAAGATCCTGGCCAGGCCCTGAACTCTCTAAACATGGAATCCACCTGAGAGACAAGGTAACTTATGTAGCACGCACACACAGTCCACCTGCCCGTCACAGCAGCATCTCACAGGGAAGAGGTGAGCCAAGCTGCTGCTGGCTGTTAAATGTTACTTAAAGGTCAGCGGTATACAAGCCAGTGGGTTGTTGGTTGGAGAAATCTTTTCACACAGGCTTTACAGGGAATGCATCAGGCGTCGAGCCAAAGGGGATTCTTTTTTATGCTTCGATTTATGTCTTAATAGAGATAAAAATAAGTTTTATTGCATGAGATTGCAGTGAGTTCAAGTTATGTTTGAGTTTATTACAAATATAAATAAAAAAAGATGTTCTGAGTTCTTTTGCATTTTTTTCGAATGGGGCACGATGTGTTGCTTTTTGAGATCTTTTAGCATGCTTCATGTCAAAAATCAGACCCACAGAACAAACATGGAGGAAGCAGCTTCCTGCTTTGTTTCTGTGAACATAATGGACTCCATTTTTCTTGAGGTGTTGCGAGCAGGACCCTCCGCATCTCTTTGCTCTCTGAGTTTTGGTCTGTAGGTTCTAGACAGGAAGCAGAAAGAGTACTAAGAACTGCCTTCTTCATGTTTCTGACAATGGGAAGTTAATTAAAATCACAGTGAGCACAAGCTAACCTTCTCAGGGCTTCTAAATGAGAAGTCATTATGTGCATTATGGAGTCTTTGTGTGAGTTTTGAGAAGTTTTATCAGTGTTCATTTGCAGCCTTTTAAAGGTGACCAAAGTGCACCATTCAGGTTGCTAAAGTTCCGCTCACATTTTCTCATCGACTTTAAGAAAAAAACCTAATCAAAGCACAAACCAAATTAATCAAACAAGCTCATTTGAACTTGACATTAATGCTCATTTGTTGGCTTGTAAAGTAGTTTTTAGTTTTTTTTTTCCTTTCAATGCCAACAAGTTCCTGGAAACGGTTCAGAGCGGCGGCTGCATCTTTACCACGCGCGCTTATTATCGAGCGACACAATCGAGACGTGACCTTGAGTCAAATGAGTCGCCTCTCAGCGTAAATCAGAGCGACCGTCGAGTTGTTTTCATTAACGGAACGGAAGACGGGCCCATTAATGAGACGTCGCTCTTTTATACAGAACGAGTCTAAAGAAAGGAGCTAAACATCATCCAAGGTTAAGTTGAGAGCAGGTTGGAGTTGATGCAGAGGCTCATATCTCAGCAGTCTCATATTTCTGTCATTATGTTGTAATAATATGAGCAGGAAAACAGCATCTGAACAATAATCTGCTCATCAGAACGTCAAATACAGCCACTTTTATACGAACGTGGTTACTACTCCACAAAAAGACTGAACTTCTCTGTTCTGATGATGAAACTGAGTCTTTGGATTGTTAACGGTTACTGGAACGCACCAAAAATACGTTATACCTGACATAAATGTATTCAACTTTAAATAATAAACAGCTTTTGACCAAAAAAGGGTCAAATTACTGCATGAGCTGGATTAATTTGAGTATAATCTACAAATCACTATTAGAACATTTACTACAAAAAGCTGGTTTCTAAAAGAAAATGTATAAGTTATAATTTCATAAAATTAGAAAACAAGCCTGATGGAGGAGCTCATAACTAAATTCTTGGATTTAAATACATTTTTGGGGTTATTTATAAATAACTGCTATGTAAGCCATTATAGATAGCTCCCTGAACAGCTTCAGTTCAGAGAAATAGCTTTTACTTCCAGGATTGGTGAGTTGATGACCAGTCCAGGAGTCGGCTCTTCCGTCTCTTTAAAGTGGCTCCTTTTAACTTTGACCAAAGACAAAATAAACCTGAATATTATGTTTAAAGTGATAATAGAAACATTTTGTTTTTGCATTTTAATCTTTCAAATATGAACCTTCAACAGCAGAGTAAGACTAATAATATAAGTAGGTTGTTTCTAATCTTTTCAGTGACAAAATGATCTAAATATGTCTCAAGTTTTCACAAAAAATGTGTTTAAACTGCAGGGATTGTTGTAATGTTCAAGCTAATATCTTGATTTTAACCCCTTCTTTTTTAACGCAACTTTCTGACACGCAGACTGGTTTTTCTCCTAATCCACCAGAAAACAGACATTTTTACACAACTGAGAAAATTGTAGAAGCATAAAGTTTTTTTTTACACATTTATTGGAATTCTCTTAAAGCCATGCTCAGTAGCCAGGTAAACAAACGAGGGCTCGCTAGCTAGTTTACAGAAACACGACTCTGTGCACTCACCCCTCCCGTCGGGTAAAATCCATAAGCCAGCCTTCCCCCCGGGATGGGACCCCGTTTTGCGACGATAACAATGCAGAGTCTAACTTCACTGTTCCGCCAGCTTTTCCTCTTTTCACCTCCAAACGATTTTAGTTTTCTGCTAGCTGAAAAGGTGTTTTTGGGGGGGACTCTGGTATTTTTATCTTAAAATGGAAGCTCTAACTGACGGCTAATTCGCTAATTCTGTCCTCCTTTCACTTCCGGGATGTTCAGACGGAAAATGTGTCTGGGCAGATTAATGCCAATCCAAGCAGTGAGGAAATGCGGCAGACAGACAGCTGGATTGTCCAATCCTATCGTTCGGTCCAAACGATAGGATTGGTTGAAGTTTTTAGAGAACTGCGGGACAACTACTTTATTGATTTCTTTCGGGTTTTTTTAATCTCCACAATATATTTATGGCTATACTATGTTGGAACGTTGTTAAGAGACTTTTAAAAAAACATTAAAAGCTACATTGTTTACCTGGCTACTGAGTATGGCTTTAATCTGTGAGCATAAATATGACATCGTCTTCTCAAATAGATTAGCCTGTTCCCTTAATTGTATTATTTAAGTCAAACACAACCAACAACCTGATGCATTTTATATTGTTTTAGGACATTGGTGATGTTATTATGAAAACCCAGAGGGAAAACAATGTCACAATTAAAAACAAAGTAATAATTTTAAGGGTTAAGTCTATTTTTTGGTTCTCTACATATTATAATTTGTAGGACTGATGGTGAAAATAGTATTTTCAAAGGTTGCAGACTAGTCCAAACAAAAATGCATTGCTGCTGTCTTAAAACGCCTCTAATATCTAAAATGTCTTCACAAACCCTTCGTATTTTACGATTATTCTTGCAGAAAAATAGGATTTTCCTTTAAGATTTGCTTCTAGATGCACTGGAGTATATGCATCTAATTGGTGATTATTACACCAAAAAATTCATTCTTAATAAAAGTCTGAAGATTTATAAAATGTTGCACAAAATTTTAGGAAATTTAGCTGATTAGAGCTGTTTTTAAGATGGCGGCAACACACTTTGGTGGTGGCTGTGCAGGCCTAGCCTTTAGCATGTCAGTCCTGAAGGGTGTAGAAGCTTTTTCTTCAAACTGAGTCTGTTCAGGGAGCTATTTACAATGAGAAAAATAATAATTGTTTATTATATTTACACAGAAACATGTTTCACATAAATGTTATGGATTAAAACTTCATTTTTCCTTTGAACTGTGGAGGAAAAGGAGGAAAATGGAAATCAACTACATTTACATGGCACATTTCTAGTCTTGTTAAGCACTTAAAAGGTTTTTATTGGACATGTTTGAACTTTTTCCTCCATCCTACGTTTGTTTCAAGGACACTTTAGAATGCGAACTCAGAAAAACAAGGAATCTCTTTATTTTTCCTCCTGATCCATACTTAATACGCCTGTAAAACACATTTAACTACAAATATATATTGAGTCTAGTTATTCAGTTTTGTTCGTTTCACCTCCATCTCATGGGTCAAAGTGCAAAGCTGAAGTAAAAAAACACTCATAACTTTAACTTCATGAGTTTAAAAGACAAAGACGGGATCATTTAATTGTTTTTGTGCTCATTTCTGCAGAAATGATGGCAAAAAATACAAATCTCCAGCTTAATTTCTCTTTTGGTCAAAATATTCTGTTATCAATACTCTTTTCTCACAGCTGCTCTTAAAGGTCCGACGGCCTTTTGTTCTAACGTTCAACTCTAACGGAGGGAAAGGAATATGAGGGCATTAGTTGGTTCAAGTATTGATTACCTCTCAGGTATTTGTTTTTTCCTTAAAATTGATTCCAAAATCATCCTAATCACACAGATAGCTGCATGTTAGGTAGATCAGATGTGGTGCTGGACTCATAATGAACACACACACACACGAAAGGCCCCAAAGCTTCAGCCTCCGCCGGAGTGTTCTGGCTGGAGACCTCTTCGAAGGCCCTAATTGAGAAATTAATGCAGAAAAATCAATTGGCCTAAAGTTTTCTGTCCGATTCGCTCCTGAAGGCTTGAAGTGAGGAGGAATCGATGCTCTCCACACGGGTGGCTCCACAGCTCCTCCGTTCTTTTGTTTATCGGCTCATAGCTGCAGGTTTTCGATATATGAATTTCAATGAAATAAACATTAATGAGTTTTCCACCTTTTCGCAATCCCATGTGTTCGCAGGATGTTTCATTCAGGGCATGGAATCACGTTATTTAGTCACTACTTAGGCTTTGGAACTGGGCTGTATTATGTAGAAACTGCAACCTTACGAGGAACACTTTTGAGCCGGCCTTATTTACACTTCAAAACCAGAAGGTTTTAACCGTCTCTGATCATCTGCAGCATTGTAGGTGGGTGAATCAGTGCATCCGTTTTCGCCTAAAGGATGCCAGCTTATTTAGGGCCATTTCAAAGCTCTGCACATCCTCATCCTCATCATCGTCATCATTATCAGGTCAATAAAACACGCAACCTTGAATTCCCTTTGACACAACAGTCTTTTTCCAGTTTTCCAGCGAGGAAGCTTCACCTCGTTATAGGACTCTGGGGCAAGGCGAGAGAACTGCTCTGTGTGGAAACAAAAAAAAAAAAAAAGCATTTTCTGAAATTTACGGTAAAATAAAAACGCGGGGATTTGCTTGCGGTCGCCGGATGGGGGGGAAACGAGTGCCATGTTCCTCTTTTGTGCTTGTTAACCACCTTCCAAATTCATCATAAGCCACGAGATCAGATCACAGCAATATTTGATCAATATTAATAAGGATAGGCAAACTCCTCCAGTAATTACCACAGTCTCCGGGCTTTGATTTGGACCATTACTAACGCCTCTGCATCTTTTAGATTAAAAAAAGCGACCCCCTTTTATTTTGTAACATTAAATCCCGACATGCATCTTCTAAAAGCTCTAATAAGACAAAGATAAGATTTGCATCCCCATACAAGTGTCTTTTTCAATTGATTATGAAGCCGCCATTGATGTGCGAGAAATTGATGTTTTCCTCTGTTCTTAAGGGCGGCTAATAGAAGGGGCGGGCTTCGAGGAGGAGACTTTGCTACTTTGATCTTCAATCAGTAAAAAATCCCACTTCTTCTTTGTCAGACTATATTTGGTAAATAACAGTGACAATCTGCCCGGGCTGGAAACAGAAAGGAGAGAGAGAGAGAGAGAGAGAGAGAGAGAGAGAGGTAAATAGATGTGTTGAAGCGATAAAGAGGGAACAGTGAGAGGGAAGAGAGCAGCAGAAAAGGGCATTGACGGCTCGCTTGTTCAATTTCTGGTGTTTTAAAAAGAGATAAGACTGTGGAACGTTCCCAGAACCCAAATAGCTGTCACGCGGTCAGTGACAGGAACTATTTCTTGCCCTCTTGTGTGAGTGACGCTACATCATGACACGCACAGCGGTCTTCTAATTAGACCCGAAGAAAAACAACAGGTGGATGTGAGAGAAGTGATAAATCAGTGTGCAGAAATGACTGCCAAAAGGCCTGCTGGCCTCACGATTGTTTTTCTTCTTCTGCTTTCCTCTTGATGCATCTGCACAAAAAAGAAAGAAATTGTTGGCGGACATGCACTCGGAACAGATGCACAAGACATTTTGTGCATCCCACGCATATTTGTCCAGAACATTATTTCTGTCTGCCATTTTTTAATCAGATTCCCAGTGATGTGTCTGTATGGATCATTATTTGGTTAGAGGCTTCTGTTTGTGTAAAAGTGTGCTTTTTTGAAGTTGAAATCTGTCATTTAGGAAATGTATCAGCTACTGGTGTGAAGTAGCAAGAGTCAACACACTTTTTGTAGATAAGATGAAAACATTTACTTCCTTTTCATGAAGTTTGAAGTGTTTCCTGTGCAAAAGGATACAATAAAAGAAGGAGCTCTTATCAATTCCAGGTCATTTATTATTGAATTGGAATCCTTAGAATATCCACTGAAGAGTTCAACTTACTAACACTAACCTGTGACATTTCAACAAACAGTTTGATCTAATTTTACACATTCACCGAGCTTAACAGTCGTTTAATCCTGAAGTAAAGCAAAAATATTATTTAAAAATTGGCAGAGATTCAAACTTTCTGCAAGTAGAAATGATAGTAAAGTGTTTATGTTTTTTATAATGACTTAAACTTTACTTAAATTCAGAGAAAATATACAAATTTAGGGCTAAAAAATGACCCCTTGACTCATAAAGGGCTATATTCCCCATAGTTAGATAAGTGGACAAAAACTATTTGTAGCATTGTGAGAAAAAGGCCCAAAGTACAGAGCCCCTTAGGGGACGTGGAAGAAATTTTATTTAGAAGTAGTGTCTGGTGCGCAGGAGATACCATCTGGTGCGCAGGAGATACTATCTGGTGCGCAGGAGATACTATCTGGTGCGCAGGAGATACTATCTGGTGCACAGGAGATAGTATCTGGTGCGCAGGAGATACTATCTGGTGCGCAGGAGATACTATCTGGTGCGCAGGAGATAGTATCTGGTGCGCAGGAGATACTATCTGGTGCGCAGGAGATACTATCTGGTGCGCAGGAGATACTATCTGGTGCGCAGGAGATAGTATCTGGTGCACAGGAGATACTATCTGGTGCGCAGGAGATACTATCTGGTGCGCAGGAGATAGTATCTGGTGCGCAGGAGATACTATCTGGTGCACAGGAGATACTATCTGGTGCGCAGGAGATACTATCTGGTGCGCAGGAGATACTATCTGGTGCGCAGGAGATACTATCTGGTGCACAGGAGATACTATCTGGTGCGCAGGAGATACTATCTGGTGCACAGGAGATACTATCTGGTGCACAGGAGATACTATCTGGTGCACAGGAGATACTATCTGGTGCACAGGAGATACTATCTGGTGCACAGGAGATACTATCTGGTGCACAGGAGATACTATCTGGTGCGCAGGAGATACTATCTGGTGCGCACGGGATACTACTTCTAAATAAAAATAAAATTTCTTCCACGTCCCCTAAGGGGCTCCGTAGAAAGACACCTACTTCCATAAACATGTATCTGCATGTTGTTTGCAAACCTCAAAGACAAAGAAAAATAACACAAAGGCACAAGCTGCACAGAGATTATCTTCAAAAAACTTGACCAGGTTTAGCCTAGTATTTTGGGGCCACTGCGTCATGTCCTTACCTCTTTTAGCGGAGGCTTACAGCTGTTCTTTGACATAAAGTAGTCCTGAGTCTAAAATAGTACCTGTAATTCCTTCGTGTTACTTTTTATTTTCACTTGCAGTCGATATGATTATTGAGGTCACTAAGCAGAATTAGTATCATTAGTATCACTACTGAGTGATTTTTAAGGACTTTTTTCTAACAGTGCTAGTTGTTACCATTCACTTACAGTGTTTTCTGCTAAGCTAAAGCTAAAGGAGTACTGCTGGATCAGGATAACGACTGGGCTGGTTACAAATTGTTTTTGCCCACTGATCTAACTATGAGGATATGGCAATAGACCCCCTCAAAAGAATCACTTTTGAGTGGAGTATCCCTTTAATGAAAACAAGAAAATAATGCTAAAGATGTGTTGACTTACTCATTTGTTCTTCTGTTTAGCCCAAAATTTCCCTAATTGCAAGCTGTGGAGATACATTAGCATTTATAGCGCATGTTAGCATAAGGCAGCTAATGCTAACTCCTTGTGTTACTTAGCATAATTTACTGTTGACATAAATAACATTGCATTGTTTTATACATTTTGTAGCCACTATAGATTTAAGGTGAATGATTCAGATTCTTTAATCAGTGTCATGTTCTTAATGCAGGAGATGCACTTCAGTATCCATTGCAAAATTTCACAAACTGATTGAAATCTGTTCAGAAAAGCTATTTAGCTCAAATGTTCTGTTATATTTTTCTTTTAGGGCTCTTTTTTACGAGGGTATTAGTACGGCTGTTTGTTCAGTAACCGTGTTTGGGTTAGTTTAGCTTATTTAGCATGGTAGAACACAAAAATTATTTAAAATGATACAAATACAGTGCAGGGAGAGGCAAAAAGCTCTGGAAGCTTCTATGAAGCCTCAAGCATAGAAACTTAAAAAATATGTACATTTAAATAAATACAAGACAGAATCACAATTTAAAGAAACTCAATATTGAAGTACTTCATAAAAGACAG
Source organism: Callopanchax toddi (assembly GCA_006937965.1). Classification (NCBI taxonomy): domain Eukaryota; kingdom Metazoa; phylum Chordata; class Actinopteri; order Cyprinodontiformes; family Nothobranchiidae; genus Callopanchax; species Callopanchax toddi. The sequence continues at coordinate 2,867,929 of SSNR01000049.1, read as the reverse complement.
AAAACTATGTCACACTTTTTTTCTTTGCAATAAATTGTAAAAAATACCATATATCCAACCCCTATAATTGATTTAGTTTATTATAACTGACGGCTGATTAGATCTGTGCCAATAAGTTGTAACAAAATTTAAATAAAGACAAGATTTTGAGAGAAAAGAAACAATCTAATCCTAAGTCCTCCAAATGACCTTGATGAGTTTAAAATAGATCCCTGTGACCTTTGCAGTCATCAGATTTTGGCTAAACCAAACTTTTTGAAGCAACTAGGACTTTGAGATAATGGCGTTCATTTATCCAAAGTGCATTAAGCTGCTCTGGTTGCAAAACAACCTAATAATTTGTCCATCATAGAACATTTACAGTTAATTAAACAAAAAAAGCCAACTGTATTTTCAGTGCAAGATAAACAAAAGCTATAAGATGAGCTAATGAGAAGCAGGAGACAGTTTCACTGCAAAGACTTGAGCTGATTAAAAGAAAATCCCACCGTTTAGTTAAAAGGAAGACGACACAGAAGGCAGGAGCGACGCCGGTTAGCTGGACAGGCTGGGAGCACGCTAGATGAAGCCAGAAACAGAGGGAGCTCAGTGGGAGGTGGTGGAGAGGCTGGGGGCAGGCTCCAGGCAGAGGGGAAGGATTCATGGCCTGGGATCAACAAAAGCACACTCAATAACCCCCCATGGCAGCAGGGATTGAACCCAATGTTTACCACCTTTAAGGAGCAAAAAGAAAATGCTGTTCAGTGCAGATTTTACCTAATTTGTCATCTTCGTTTGGACTTTTTAGACTTTACTTTTCCAAAAGCTGCCTTCCATAAAGGCATGCACAATATGTTGCATATAGGCCAACCTCTTTTTTTTTTTTTTGAATGAAAGGACCAGAGAACAACAGGTTAGAGCCTGATTTCATAAAATACGAAGCAACTACAATTTCAGCATCAAGTGAAATCTCGTTTAAAAAAACAAACTTCTGGCACAAGATGCAATGAATATTCCTGTTTGTAACGATCTTCCATCTTAATGCATTCATTACAATATTTTTTCATGCTTTATTTATTTATTGAGTTTTTAATGTGCATGTAAGATTTCCAAATAACAGGACCGGATGACCTCCCCACAGTGTAATTGCGGTGTTGTATTGATTTTTTAATTTACAAGCGATTCATGAATATGGATCGGAGGGGGGGAAAGGCTAAACCATGAATAGCGTCTGAGACAGAAACGCACACAGCAGATGAGTCTGACTTTGTTCCCTCCTTAAACTGAGAGGTTGCCAAAGCGCCGCCGCTGCAGCTGAAAAGCTCCGGTGAGGACGGAGGAGCTTCGTGTAGCGGTTACCGGCTCACTGAAGCCTCTGACCCAGAGACTCCAAAGCAACTCAAGCCAAAAGTCTACATAAGAGGCTCTTTCTTCCTGTTGGAGTCCATAAAAAAGTTCTGCTTCACTCAGTCTAAAGATTTATTTAAACATCTCAAGCCTCCCTGTCCTAAAAATTAACTTATTTCTGCACAGAAACAAAGAACTAAACTTTATTGTCTTCTAGGGAATAAAAATTTCAGAGGGGCTGTTGCTCTCCGATCCCTGCCCCCCCCCCCCCCCCCCCCCCCCCCCCCCCCCCCACACACACACACACACACACACACACACCTTGCCTCGACAGGGGAGGAAAAACCTGTGTCACAAAGTCTGTTTTCTAACAGAGCCTCATCAGCATATTTGAATAATACATGGTGCTTATAAGCATATTAAATGGAATGTGGCCGCGCGTCATTTGAAGGCAGAGATTAGACCTTCCCAGTTAATTATAAAGATGTCAAGTGTCAGCGGGTGAACCCCGGCCCCGAGGTCGCCCCCTTTAGTTTGGCGATTATATGCACAAACTATAGATAAAGTGTCATCATACAGGTGATTAAGGTGCTGGGGCTTAAACAGAGGATTCCTCTTAACATGCAGAATCTGTCAGGGGAGGAGAAGCGAGAGCACGCACTCCTAATGGTTTCTTCTGTTTCCTTCATGCACTTTGAAATAATAAAAATAATAAAGAAAGATTAATAGTGAGGCTCAGAATTAGCTGGCTTTAAGTGTGTGTAATCTTTAGGGATGGCGTGCCCTCGGCTGAGACGGTAGAAAGGCTGTGTGAGTTTGTTTTGGTCATTACTGCGCTATTAAGACCTGATCGGCTCGGCGGGGGCAGCCTGCTGGAAAGAGGGAGCACGGGCCTGAGAGAGCACCTTGGGCTCACCTTGACAGGACCGCCAGTCAAACGGAGCGGGCCTCTCTGTGTTCCTGTCAATCCGATCCCCCCTCTGAAGTTCATTTAAAGGGAGGAGCGGCGGCTCACTAGCTCCTAACAGGTGAGAGGGGCCCATATTATCAGCCCTCAGAGAGAGCAGGGCACAAGTCTGATGTGCTCTTTCAACTGTACTAAACTGTCTGTACTGTAGCTCAGCTCACTGACCACACACACATACACACACACACACACACACACGCACACACACACACACGCACACACACACACACGCAGGCTGATCGGAAAACAGACATAAAGAGAAAGAAGAAAAACTAGAAAGATGAGAGGAATTAATCTGCATATGGAAATGGAGATGTAAAGAAACAAAAAGATTAAAGTAAAATGGATGAGATTAAATCAGCCCAACTCGTGTGTGTGTGTGTGTGTGTGTGTGTGTGTGTGTGTGTGTGTGTGTGTGTGTGTGCGATAGAAAGAGGGAAGTGTATATATTGCAATTCACTTTCCTGATTTTCCGAGCACATTACCAGGCTATAGGAGTTTGTTTTGTTAGGGAGCGCCAACACAATATCTACTGTTATCTCACACACACATACCTTCTACATGGGGCCCCAGCCGAGCCTTCCCAGCTTCCTCAATATTTCATGGGATGAGCCCACGCCGACTAACTCAAGGCCATGCATACACGGCTCCCCAACAAACACAAGCGCTCGCAATCTACTCAGCTTCCCAGACACCAATATCCACAATCACGGAAACAAAAACATTTAGCCGCTCTGCCCGGGATCAGCTGAACGATGCCATAAATGTGACCGATTCTTCTTTTAATGGAGTCTCAAAGGCCAAACATGTGATGATAAGTAGCTTGCGGTGCGATGAGAAGCTAAATAATTTGTTAAGCTTAGTCCAAACACAATTACAAGCATCCTCGATTGCATCCGGTGGGTCTAAAAGAGGGAAAAGTTCTGGAATTCTAACTTGTTTTTTGGATGATTGCATAAAGTTAACTCAAGGTTGGTTTTGTGGTACTGTGGATCTCATCCTGCCCTGATGGTTCTCCTTGAAAGGTTTCTTCAGTTTCCCCACTGGTCACTATGTAGTTAATTTTATGAACTAAAACTACTTTATTAAACCACCAATGGGTAAACTTGGTTTTTTGGGAGGGCAAATAGCTTCAAATAGCTATCTACAACAGGTAATCATGCACAACCATTCCACAGAACTCTACGTGAAAAGACGTGAACTACACCTTTAAGAGTTCTTATAAATAAATGAAACAGAGATGCGTAATTGTGTGGGGTGTTTTAGAGACCATCTTTACACCAAACGTTAGAGGTGTTCGTTTCATCGCTCAACAGGATAGTAGAAACCTCAGCGCTGAGGCCATCAAGGTCGTTTGCAGATATAGTAAAAACAACAACAAAAAATCAGGCCAAACTCCAAACAGCTTCACCGTTTAATCAGTTTTTGGCCCCCTCTTTGTTTTCAGCGTGAATATCGAACCATCAATCGCTCCAATTTTCAACAGTCGGCCTTGTTTTGTCTGGATTTTCTTCGAGCTGAGTGTCATTGGAGAGTAAACTATGTCTATGCTTTCAGTCCTTTGTATTTTTTCCCCTCCGCCTCCCTTTTCTCTCCTTCTCTCGCCGGATGTGTGTGAGTGTGTGTGTTTGCAAACGAACGTGTGCAAGCTTTGTTTTTCTTTTGAACATCCCTTTGATGTCGCTGTTTATTTATTTATTTCCCTGCCTGCAAAGGCCTTTTCTCAGCGGTTAGGGCTACATCGGATTGAGCGCGCGTTGCTTTGAGTGCCATCCATCAGCGAAGGAGGCTCTCTGACGGATGAACCGGTGACCTCGGCTTCTTACGCCGCAGCAGCTTGAAGCTGGAGCTACGCTGAGGGATTTTTGTGTTGTTTTTTTAGGAGACATGGTGTAACCAGGAGGGCCTCTGCTACACCACCACCTTCTCTGGCTGAGCAAAAAAAATAAATGTCTGACACGTGTGAAACTCTTTGGTTTCTAATCACAACAAAGTGCTTCATTTGAGGTAATTAGGCAGGTTTGTTAAATTTAACCTTGAACTGTATAGAAACCAGTTCACTTAGAAGTTAAGTCAGAATGAATTTGGAGTTCATGGTGTTGTGTTTTGGTTCCTCCTGTTTGATTTTGCATACATGCAACAGCTGAAGCTCACTGAAGGAGATTCAGACTGAAGGAAAATCTACTGGTTCTGCCAATTTGACATTTTTGTATCATAAAGCATGTTTCTTTAAAGTTTTTTCAACCTCCCGTTGAACGAGGAAGATCATTTACACACAAAGAGCTGTCCGTGGTGCTGAAACAACCTGACCAGGATGCATTGCATGGCTTCTTCTTGAAACACTTGAATATTTATGTCAGACTGCAACCTCATTTTGTAGTTTTACACAAAGAGCATCATCACTAAGCAATATATGTTAGTCAAACTAAGGTTTAATGTATTAAGAATACCTCCTTCCTCTTGCGAGGTCAGTTGCTTCTCTTTTTAACGCCGGTTTCCTGTTTTTTGAAGCGATTCTTTCAGGGCATGGCCTCCAGCTTCATGTTCAGCTTGTCTTTGTCCACGTGTGTCTGGCCTTTCTTGGATTGGGTCTTCTCAGGTGGATAACCATCATCCATCAGTCAGGATACTGAAACTCATGGAGTGAAACATCTGACAGATATCTACTGAGGCATCCTGACAGTTATTAACCCTCCTGAAACACTCCCCCCTTCCACACACACACACCATCAGAAGACCTGTCTTTTGATAAAGTTGTTTTAAAATAAGAAGCTGTGCATTAGATCAGTTAGGGTTAAGTAATTTCTGGACAAATGAAACATAACTAAGGGAAAAAAGTGGATTATATTTAAAGGACTGAAGTATCCAACAGGTTTGAAACATGAATCTGTGAGCTGCAGTACCACACACTGCCACTAGAAGATAAACTTATGTCAAGTATTATTAGAGACTTAATTTTTATAAACTATACATATCTATAAATAAATAAACTAGATTAGAACTTGATGAACGGTTATGTAAAAAGGTCATATCCCGGACAAGCCCCCATTCTATTGTTACAGCTCAAACACGGAAACATTGAGCCATAAATTCAATGAAGTTAACTACACAATAGGAGGAATATCTAGGACTCTTCCTGATGTAAATCCACTATTCTACAATGGCATATTTGGACCACACAGAAATTAATATTAAACAGGAAGTCAAAATATTAATTCTAGAGTAAATTCAAAATGAGAACAACATTTTAAAAAAATGTATTTTAAGAATACATTTACTTTGAGATAAAAAGAGAATCAAAAACTAAATCAGCACTAGCACAAAGACAAATGATACGCACAATGTTTTCTGTTAAACTATTTTGACTTTAATAAATAGTCCATACATCGTATGTACTGTGTAATGTAATCTGTAAATGATTTCTCAGAATTCCCAATAACTCAGGCTGCAGCATGAACCTTATTGGAGAATAATATGCTTCAGGTGCTTTGAAGTATGTGCGCACATTTGAGACTCTTATTTTGAAGGGTTGAAGGTAGTTTTGCTGTGGACACTGCTGCCAAAGTTTAAAACTAATGGTTCACAACAGGGTTCACTTCATTTAGTTATTACTGAAATAATGTAATCTGGACATTTCCTTCCTTCTTTTATTTTCTGGTGAGTTTCAGTAAAGCAGAATAATTCCAGAAACATGGTGCTGAGATTTGGGACTTCAACAGCTTATGCTCATTTCAAAATTTATCTTAAATTGGAAAAGAAGAAATAATTGACTAAGATGCAATAAAGTTTACAGATGATACTAAATAATGTTTTTGGTTTAAGAGTAAAGTTCTGCTGATTTGCTTTAGCCGCTGAAGTTTGAGTGATTTTAAGATGTTATAACTAAAATATCTTTTAAAAAGTTCAATGTCATTAATAATAATTTGAATTAGTCAATGAAAGTAGCAAAGTGAATAAATAAATCAGGTTGAATTTGTGCTAAAAAATTGCAAACAAAAGCAACCAGACCTTTGTGATGAAAGCTCAATAACAGCTAAGATTTAAAAAAAAAAACCAACTAAAACTCATCAAATGAAGAAATGATGTCCATTCTGCAGACAGTAACCCAAGGTCACAACACAATCAGCCGCTCTCTGCTGACCTCCCTTCATATTCACAGAACTGCATAAACAATAACAATAATAATAAAAGAAATCTTAGTTACACCATCTCCCAATTTTACTTACCTTTCGTTGCCATTGTTCCGTTTCAGTGAAAGAGCTCCACTTGAGGAAGTATTTTCCCTTTGAGTGAGTGCTACAGTTCTGAGCATCCATTCAAAGGCAGTGGATGTGTGCAGCTCTAAGATCGTTCCCAGTCCAAATAGTTTGTCCTTCAACCTCTGCCATCAGCTCCAATACAATTTGATTTCAATGAGGGGCTTGGTTGAATAAGCAGTTTGTCTTATTTAAGGCCATGAAAGAGTTTTGTTTTTTTATTCAATTTCTCTGGACTGCACATTTCAAAAACACTGGAGTGCTCATGCATTGACCGTGTGACCCTTGCTGCATCCACAAAGACCGAATCCTCCAGCAGACTTTGTCTCGGTCCTTGAAGAATCCGAGATTAAACACAACATATAGAGTCTTCACTGCTTTATAACTGCTGCTGCAGGAAAAGTCAAGCTTCTTACAGAAGCACATTAGACTCCAACAGGCTGTTTTAATGGCAATTCTGAAGACAAAAAGGAGTCCACACTGGTACTAGCATGATGTAACTAATTACAGTATAGTCCATTTAGATTTTAGTTCAATTTCCTGTTGTCTCAGACACGGTACAGTAATCGTAATGAAGTATTTATCTACCAAATGGACAAAATCCCAACAAATGTCCAGCTGGTGGTCAGAGCGCTCTGGTCTCTGGACATTTCTCTGTCTGCCTCTCAGGAGTTCAAGTGTGTGAATTCAGCATTTTGATCCTGAAGCGTAATTGAGCGTCTCCGTGTTTGGAGAAGCACAGAGGGATTGAAGCGCGATCAATCACCTCACTCCGGACTGTCCAGCGGTTTTTACATGCGGCTGAGTCCAAGGTGCTCAATCGTGGGAACAAAGGAGAACAAAACATTTTCTCAACACTCGTGAAAAGCTGACGTTTGAGGCTGGTTTATGATTTTCTCATTGCACCGATTGTAGCATGACGTTCGATTTCACTTGAAAGGAATATTAACGATACGTGGAAGAAAAAGATTTTAGGGGTTGTCTGTATTAAATTTGTACCAGCGGTTTACTACACAAACCTCACTGAAATCACTTCATGAAGAAAAACGGCATAAATCTGTTCGTCTCAAGCAGCAATGAGCGATGTGCTGCTCTCCGTTGGATCAACCTTTGTGGTTCACTTTAACAAGCATGCCAGGAGAATAATTATTATATTTTTACACCCTCCTACATCTGGTCAAAGGAAGACCTATGAGCCAAAAGTGTTGTTGGCCTATTTAGCATAAAATGAGCACATTAATATCCGGAGACTCAATTATTTTCCAAATACTTGGTTGACACTGCAGGTTACAAGAAGCCGCTCACTTTGAAGACTTGTAGCTGGAGGCGATGCTGGTTTTGGTACTAATTGTGGAAAACAGTATGGCATAGATTACCTGAAATTACAGCGTTTGTTCAAAATGCTTTGTAATCGCATAAAAGCCATTAACGAAAGTTGTGATTTATACAGATTTATGGATTGTGTGCAATGTTTTTGTTAAATTAACCTAAAAAGATGAGCCTAAAATGTAACAGACTCACAAAATGTATGCTTTGCTGTATTTTTTTCTTTAAAGCAATTAGAATTGGAGTTAATCGTCTTAAAATCCTTCCCTTTTACCACCTGATTGCTACGACTTTTGTTCAGCCTCACCTCTCTGTCAGCTCTTTGCTTTTGGCCCTGTAGATCCATACGATTCTCTTTACCCATAATCCCCCTCCTGACTCCTTCCCCTTTCTCTCACCTGATTAGAATTTCTGCCGTGGCCTCTGGGATTGGATGATTTCAACATATTTTATTTAACTGCTTTTGTAAGCCCTAATATTCAGCAGCTGTGATCTATGGCTGCATTACAATTTTCAGGGTCAAGATGGGATTCGGCTGTGGAAAAGGGGTGAGTGCAACTGCTGTGTCGATTGGAAAGGGAGGGATTGGGGGGGGGGTGCACGTATGTGGAAGTGAGGGTTATGGAAAAAGGAAAAAACAGCAGAAAAAGGAAAGTAAGAATCTCTCGAGTCGTCTTTAAAAATGAATGAGAAAATGGGGTAATCCCACAGTCGCAGCATGAAAAGAGGTAAAATCAATAAGGCCTCTCAGTCCGCTTGGGTCCTCGCGAGTCCTTGAGATGAACAAAAAGTTGTGCATTTTGTTGCCACATCCATACGTCTCAATAGAGAGGTGTGTGTTTGTGTGTGAGGCTAAAGCGGATGCGTACGGTGAAGACTGTACGCTGAAGGCTGTTTTCCTCTGGTCAACAGGACGTGCTTCCAGAAAATGATAGTTTAGTGCTGGAGCAGATTAAGTAAATAGATGAACACTGAGCTTGAACCAGTCTGTAAACGGGCCAGAGACTTGAATGAGCCTTAAATGAAACAGGAAAGGGAAAACTGGAATGTAGCTGGGATATTAAAGGGGTTTTGTAACCTTTAGACTCTTGATTCTGTCGACCAAACGCACCATCCTGCAAAAGGGCTTCCCTCTTAAGAATCCAACTCTACTTCCTGGCTGACAAAGAGAAAAACTGACCAGGGAGCTCTGGGATTGGAGCACTTCTAATAAATTTTTAATTGCCACCAACCATCTGATGCAGAGGTTGCAAAAGTGGAGGGGGTAGACTCAGTGGAAGTCAAGAATAGGATGCTCCTTTATCCCACTAAATAAAAAAACATTTTTATCTCCTTCTCAGATACCTCTATCTCCTATGTCTATAAGATTACTGGTGTACCTTCTCAATCTGTCCATCCACCCATTTACCCCCCCCCCCCCTTTTCTGTGCGCTCATACTAAGCGATGCACCCCCCATCCCCCCTCCCTCCTTCATTAGCGAGCTCCTCAGTAGCCTGTCATGGCAGATGTGCTCCATCAAAGCTGATCGACTCCCCGTTTTTCCAGAAAGATGTCGCGGGTTATCACGGCGTGCTCAGATCTCCGACTCCGGGAGATGCGTGACTGGCAGGCCGTCTTTTGAAGACAGTGATTCCTCCACCGATGCCTCCCAGTTGGAAATTTAGAACCACGTCTGCTAAGACACCATATGCAAAGTGGATTAATGTACAGGGGGCGAGCCCGGCTAAACTCTGCTCTCCTCAGAACGTCCAGGCCACTGAGTGCCTCCCAGGCAACCCGGCTTCTTTTGCACTCGTCTTTGCTTTTCACCTTCGATAATTTTTGTCTTTTTAAACTGACAACCAACCGAGGAGAAACTTCACAAGATTAGAACGAACGTCTGAAACTTCGAAAAAGTGACTTTTCTGTACATTTTCCTGGGATAGCTGCATTTGGTGTAGAGAATTCCAAAAGGTGGACGCACAAACACCAACAAATTATAAATGCTGAAATTAAAATGAGAGAAATGAGGTACAACTCTACATCCTTCATCTCTATATTATGATGCAAATGAATCTGGTGGTTACAACTGTACGTCTTTGTAGAGGTAAAGTGTTAATTTCAGTTCAAAGGTTGCGGTGGTATTCTGCAGGGAGCGCAGTTGAAGTATGATGGAGATTAGAGATGATAAGGGAAGGAGTTGGGGAGGGGGGGATGCTGCTAAGTGGTTTAGTTGGGAGTTCTGACATGTCTCTTTGTGTTTCTTCTGTCGGTAAGGGCGAGGCGTGGAAGTAAAACGAAAAACCAGCCGCGTCAGCTTGAAGGTTCAACCTGCTTCCTCCAGTGAAATCAGTCCCACTGACTCAAGTTATGACACGGCACTCTGGTGGCAACTGCTTTAATCACAGAACAACACAAAGCCTAACAAGTTAGAAGCAGCACAGAGTCGCATCGGTCCATTTGAGAAGTGGTCGACAGGAAATACGAGATGGAATCGGGTGCATGCGGACGATCCAGGATCAACAGGAAGACATAGCGCACACAGAACATCCATACATGTATGGCTTCATGAAATAATGGAGGGCATTGTTAATTTCCTGTAAGCACAAACAGCAATAAAACGGTCAACAGCACCGATGGGGGGAAAAAGAAGACGACGGATAAAGAAGTGATGGGAGAAAGGCAGCCATTCTGTTGTGTACAAACAGAGAACATGGCTCCTCTTCTAACAGCCATACACTAGATTGTGTGTGTCTCCTTAATAGGCTGCATCCACCATACGTGCACTTTTGTGCGCCTGCTGAATCAAACAGAGGAATACTCATTGTGGAGCTCAAACGGCACCATTGTGTGTAGCCACTTTTAGCATATGTGTGTGTTTTCTGTGTGTTGTTGCAGATGACAGCATCGTGGACACTCCTGAAGATGAAGCGCCCACCCTCCCGTTGTGATCCCACCACTGGCGCTGTTTATACAGTTTAAGGACCACCCTACGCAGGGACAGACAGCTCAAACGACGCTTGTCACAATCTCTTGTCGTCTTAAATGGCTGACAAACATCAGGCTGTTTGTAACGGTGGCGCATCACAGAGGCGTCTTGTCGAGGAGATTTCCTTTTTGTTATAACTTTTATGTAAACCTTGTGGAAAGGACAGGAGTGAGTGCTGAGCTGGGCACAGAGAGGACGATGGTAAAAGAAGAATCCTTTCTCCAGCAAACGATAGAAGGCAGGAGGAGCTTTAAAATCACTTTTCAGACATCAAATAATTAATCGCTCCACCCTCTTCACCCCCCAAACCCCTCGTCTTGTGGTGTCGGTATGGGAGACACAGCTCGAGTCACTTAAGGAGGGTTAACACCCGTCTAAATTAAATATTAAAAGGTGTCTGTACCTGCTGCTATTGTTGCCCCTTGGAATAAGATATAACCTATTTTTGACAAGTTTTCATCCTCAGCCTTCTGCGGTGAGACGCTTGTCGAAAACCAAATCAGCCAATGAAGAAAATGGAAGTGTGTGTGTCTATTCACTGATGAATAATCTAGTTCATATTCAATGGCACCCATCGCTCAGGAGAGGGAAAAGATGGAGAAGGAAAGAGAGGGGCAGGTGGAGGGGGAAAGAGATTAAAAGCTCAAGGAAAAGTGAAGGAAGGAAAAAAAAGAGGGGAAAGGATACAGAGAGGAGATATCACATGACAGCGCTCCTGTTTAAATAATAAAACAGAAAGGGGGCTCTAAACAAATCGTTATCTCCCCGCCTCCATGCATCCCTCCTTCCCTCTGCCCCTCCCCTCCTTTCCCCGCTTTTAAAAACTTGTTTTAATGCCATTTCTTAATGAACATAATAGCTCGGCGCTAATAATGAAAAGAAAATAAAAACATCTAAAAACGCAGAGGGGGCCCCCCCGAGTTGTCGCCAGCGCTCAATTATTTCCTTGTCAAGTGGGTCTGTTTTTAATGAGGCCCTGTGGGACTGACGTCTGTCAGTCAGCCCTGACTTTTTGACACCATTACAACTTCAAATAGAAGCCGCCGCCACGCTGCCTTCCACCGCTCACTCGCTAGCTACCGCTCCGCTCATCTGACAGGCTGGGAGGGAGGGAGGGGAGGACAGGGAGGAGGAGAAAAGGTGGCAGAGGAGGTAGAGAGAAAAGGGAGGGGGAGGCAGAGGAAAAGACGGAGAAACAGAGCACATCAGCACATACTGTACAGGCAGACTGAGCACAATCACCGAGGGTCATTACCAGACGAGATTTGTCAAACTGTCCGGGAATACCACCCCCCCTTCGGTACCCCCCTCCTAAGTTCCCCCTTGTTCACTTCCGTCTTTTTCCTTCCTTCGTTTTTTAATATTTTTCCTTGACTTTAATGAAAAATCTCGGCGGGTTCGCCCCCGCATGGGACGGTCAGAGGAACTGTTTTGTTGGCCATTAATTTGAGGCTTTGAAGCCGACGATGGCGCTGTGGATGGTGAGGGCCTGTGAACTGGTGGCCTATAGGGGAGGGAGCTCTGGAATTATGTGTGTGTGTGTGTGTGTGTGTGTGTGTTGTGGGGGGTTTGACTTCCCTGCATCGTCGAAAATGACGACTATGGCTCTAAAACAGAATAGCAAATGTCCTCACTGGGAAGCGGCGCACCAACCACAAGAGACACACTCAGTACTCCACTCTGAGTGTGTGTGTGTGTGTGTGTGTGTGTGTGTGTGTGTGTGTGTGTGTGTGTGTGTGTGTGTGTGTGTGTGTGTGTGTGTGTTTCTGGCTGACAAAGCATTACCATCCCACCCATCCTACAGTTAGACTTCAGGAAACTCTCCAAATATCTTCTTTAAATTTAGATCATTTCCGAAACCTCGTGAAGAATCACACGACAGCAAACAGCCGAATCACAGGCAAACAAACAATCGTCAGAACTTCACAAGAAAAATATACAACAAACAGTTCAGGCTCTAAAACAGATTTGATCCATTTATAGAAGGAGAAAAAAAAATCAACACATTTCATTTGGTCCTGCATCAGTCAAGATAAAATCAACCCAGAATACCTTTAAACAACTAAAACATAAGAGTACAGTTCTAGCACAGACATCTGAACCTGCATTTTTAAATAAATAGCAACAGATTTACTTGTATTGAAAGCAACAAAACACACTATACATGTCTATTTAAATGTTAGAACATACACCAAGAATTTCCAGAATGAAAGTTAAAAAGTCCATAGTATGATGCGTGTTCTGGAAGTGGATCAGGGGAAAACCTTTGTCTTCAGGGTCAGTTTCTTTTTGTGATTAAAATCTAGTAAATAACCGTATTTATTTATCTATTCAAAAGAGGTTTGACTCTTTTGAAATGCAAACAACTTGCAAAGAATCCGTCTTCTCCTAAAGAACTAAACGATACTTTGATTTTGAACCGGAATTTAACTTTTTATGTCTTTTTTTAAAAGAGAATCTCATCTGAAGGTACTGTCCTCTGCTGTGTGGCAACGTGAAGAACAGCTGAATCATTTAGTTAGAGAAGCTCCAACGTACATCAGTGTCCACAGTCGGTGTCAGCGATGGTATGAGGCCCACCGGTCCGTGACTGTCCCTCTGCCTTTCATGCATGCCGACACCTCTCAAAAAAACACTTAACCCACCTCCACGAAAGAAGAAAAAAAATATTCTGGATCTGCTTTGAGTTTTACAGAAAAAAAGGTCAGGTTGTGTTCACCTGGGGACAAGATCGGCTGCAAATCCACACTGAGGATGATGACATGAAAAGTTTTATCTATCAGAAAAACATCTCACACCAGTCTCATCCCTGGAGATGGAAGAAAGGACCTGACAAGGAGGGTAAAAACTAAAAGGAGGAGAGAAAGAAAAGAAAGGGAGACACAAAGTGTAGAAAAAGGCAGAAATGAGGGGAAAAAGGCTCCTTGTCAGGGTTTGGAAACTGTGATTCATGGGGACCATTTGTCCTAATTACAGCAGAACAACGCTTTTGTCGCTATTAATCATGTGTGTTTGTATTTGTGTTGGGAGGAGGGGGTGGAGTGTGTGTGTGTTTATGGGCGAACAGCAAAGATCAGTGGCCTCGCAGGTTCAAATAGATGGCCAAGATGACGGTGAGGAGGATGACGGTGCCGAGGACGAAGACCAGGACGCGATTCTGGATGATCCTGCAGAGAGAAAACCCAGAGATCAGGAGAAAATCACTCCACAGAGAACAGTAAACACGTGAAACGGTCGCACGTTTACGTGCAAACTGAACGTCCAGCCGTCAACTGGAGGCTTATTTGGTTTAATAGTTCTGCAGTAACTTCTGGCTGCATGGGATTTATCTGAATATAGCATTAAATGTAAAAATGCATCAAACTGAAAGAAATTTGAATGTGTAGTCTGTAAAAACGTCACACTGATGAGTGTACATTTACAAAACACTGCACAACACTTACAAACAAGTGTGACACACAAATATATACACACACACACACACACACACACACACAGGCTCTAAAACTTTATTTGGACAATAAAATGGAAAAAGTGACTCAGTAGTTTCCTGGAGGTAATAAAATTTGCTGAATTACTGACGGAATTCGCAATAAAACGCCTCCCTCCGTTGCACGTTCAGATTTCCCGTTCTAGGTGAAGTAAACTTTGCAAGAGGGGGCTTTGAATTTAAAAAATAAAAGCTGAAGACTTGTATTTTGAGTTTGTCTCTCAGAAAAAACACACACACACCAAACCCTCTGCTGCGTCTGACAAATGAGAGAATTATCACATTTGCTGACTTGTGGGGGGGGACAGGGGAGAGGCACTGTCCACGTCTCTAAGCAGGAGATGAATAGCCCATGCTGTGGCCATTTATCACCGAGGAGAGGGGGAGCTGGCTGGTTGCTCAGTCACCCTTCTACCCTCTAAAGTCGAAATCTGAGCCTCCTTCAGTCCACCAGCTTGGACTTTCAACAGCCTCGGAGTTTAAAGCTATAGTGTGTTCGATTTTTCTACCAACAAAACAAAACTTTTTAAACACCCTTGTCGGACAAAGCGACAAACAAAGAAGGTGATCCAAACCAACCTGGGCCTGTGTGGAAATGTTATTGCCCTTAAACTTAACAACTAGTTGCAACACACTTTACAGCAACGACTACAGTCACATGTTTGTGACAAGTAATGAGTCTAACTCTTCTTTACAGAAAATCAACTACAGCAAGTCATCCAGGTCTGTAGAACGGAGCATGATGTGTTGCTTTTTGAGATCTTTTAGCCTACTTCATGCTGTCAGACAAAATCTACTGAAGGGATTTCTTAATTCTACAGGTCTGGCAGTAATCAGGCCTCAGCTTTCAGAATAATGTGGAATTATCACAGTGAATTCACGACTTAACAAGGGAGGCAATTACTTTTTCACATAGTGCCAGGTTAGTTTAGAGAGCTTTTTTCCCCTTAATTAATAAACTCATTTGAAAACTGCCTTTTTTTATTTACTCAGGTTATCTTTGTCTGATATTGAAATGAGTTTGCTGATCTGAAACATTTAAATGTGACCAAAAAAAAAAAGCAAAAAGAGAAGAAATCTGTAAGAGGGCAAATAAAATGAAGCTCTTTTTAACAGTAAAACACTTTGGATAAC
This sequence comes from Callopanchax toddi, assembly GCA_006937965.1. Lineage (NCBI taxonomy): Eukaryota > Metazoa > Chordata > Actinopteri > Cyprinodontiformes > Nothobranchiidae > Callopanchax > Callopanchax toddi. The sequence continues at coordinate 2,852,461 of SSNR01000049.1, read as the reverse complement.
ACCACTGAGGTCATTACACATACTGTTTTCATGAGTTTATCCTTGAATAAATGCATACATTATCATCAAACTGTCCTAATGAAACCGTTTCTCAAACAACAACACATGTAACGGTTCCCATGTGTTTTAAATCCAGCTACACATCGTAGTTTAAACTCTGCTGATGCCTTTCCTGACACAAACGCGTAATAATCCTCTGTTAAGGTGAGAACTGGGGCAGTAATCGAGAAGTGGAGTTTGAATGAGGCTGGGACCGGCTGGGAGGAGATCCCACTGAAACGCTAATCAGAGCGTGCTTAGCAAGGCCACGTCTCCCTCTATTAATTGACATTCATTATTTACAATGATTATTTATCCCAGTCAAATACCCCGAGGAGTGTGTGTGTGTGTCTAGTGTGTGTGGAAGAAACTAGCTGAGTGTGATGTTTGTTAATTTTTCAGATGAAAGAAAGAGAGGAGGGGAAATGTACAGGAAGTTAGTTTTAGTGGGGTGGTTTGGATACAGAAAAAAACTTCAAAACACCTAAATGTCCAAAGCTACTTTTTATTTGAGGAAAAATCAGGCATGTGAGTGTTTTTATCTGACTTCTTTTACATCTTTTGCAGCAGAACAATGTTTGTTCAGTAAATTGTTTGGTGACAGTACAAAATGTCTAAATGAAGAGCTGAAGGCAACATGCATCCAGTTCATTTCACTTCTTACCCTTCACCGACACAAAATCTAGTGTGCAGCATAAAATAAAATAAAAATCACAAGAGTTCACAAGACCTAAAATCTTGGCACAACTTTGTGTTTATATTTTTGAAAACTTATCTGCAAACTGTGCCTTAAATAAGCTGATACAGTAAAAACTGTTCGCAATAAAAATTCGTCAGAAAGCAAAAACTGCCAAAATGAACCCTCAACAAATATAAAAGCCTTTTCCTCCAAAATAAACCCCCCAAAAAGGGAGGGGAGTCCAAAAAGCTGGGAGTTATGAGAGAGGAGGACATGGTTTTCCTCAGCTGTATGGTTGATCCTGTCCTGACACGTGGCCAGACAGAACAGAACTTATCAAACCGGATCCATCCTCCAGTTTTGACACTTGACATAAAGATAGAGGGCGAGGAAGAGGGAGGGGAGGGGGTGGGGGGTGTGAGAGAGCGCATGTACAAACGGCTGCAGATGTGGGTACTGAGCCACGTATTCACACCTTGACTTTGAGGATACTTTTACTCTGATCCCTACAAGGAGACCTAGCTTTTTCATTTAAAGTAAAACAACCAAATGGTCAGATGTAGGTTTTTTTGGCTTTTAAAATATGACTTTCTTTTTGTGTTCATTTTACTACACTTCTATGTAAATAAAATAGTCAAAATTATGTAATAGGTGGCTTATTAGAAGGCTTTTTTATGGCATCCAGTTATTTTATTTGATTAAAATTAGGAAATGTATTGTTTTATTTTGTATTACTCGAATAAAAAGTAATTTCTTCAGCTTCTAAGCTTTATTATCAATGCCATATAAGAAAATGATTATTCATTTGCCTTTCTTTGTGCTGCCTGTGGGCTTGTAGCTGCACTGATCCCAATAAAAGCTCAATATAAAACCAAGAAATTAAAATAACTAGAATTATTTTTTGAAGAACATTTTTTATCCTTTTATCGGACATCTGAAATATTAAAGTATTGGTAATCTTATACCTAAAGAAACCCCAATTAATCTCATTAAGATCCTAAATCAGCATTATTTAGAATAATCTGCATGACAATGTATCCACTCAAAAGTTATAATTATGACAGCTTTAATAGATACACAAAAATAAATAAAATCTGAGAGAAATCAAATCATTTATGGAACAGAATAGTCCTATATGAAACATTTTTATTGTTTCTGATCTCAGCAAATCAAAAATCCCTCAGGTTGACACATTAGAATGGAAAATGTAACTGAAACAGCAGCCAATAAGAGAGCCCAGAGCTGGCTCTTCTATTGGCTCCTGGCTTTTCTGCATCGTGGGCAACCAGTCAGCTAACACCTTACTGGATGAAAACACACATGTAGAGAAGTGTAACGTAAGAGCGACGGACACAGAGAGTGGAAATGATGAGCGCAAAGAGACCGTGAGGCAAGCAGGACGGTCAGGAACGAACAATAAAACAGCTGGAAGTGGGAAAACGAGAAGGAGTGAGGAGTGAAACAGAGAGGTGGAGTGAGAGGAGAGAAAGACAGACTGGAGGAGAGAAAAGAGAGAAAGGTCCGTTTACCCGAGGAGGCAAAGCTGGAGGAGAGGCTCCTCGGAGACAGATGAAAATAATGAGGACTTTTCTGTCAGGAAAGATTTACAAAATCGTACCAGTGTTATTAAAATTTAAAATCTCCCCTTTTCCCCCTCTTTTTCTCCCTTCCCATCCTCTTCCTCCCTCCCTCTCTTCCAATGCTTGTTTTTTTTTCCTCCTTCCTCTTTCAGCAGCACAGCCTTATTACCAGCTCTAATGAGCACCGGGATACACCTCAGCTCTGTGTGTGTGTGTGTGTGTGTGTGTGTGTGTGTGTGTGTGTTTGGGTCCAAGTCCCTGGTGCCAGCTCCATCAGCACCCCACATTCCCCAGCTCCTTAAATGACACGTGTGTGTGTGTGTGTGTGTGTGTGTGTGTGTGTGTGTGTGCACAAAAAACAGACCAGGGTGGGCACACAGTACACTTGTTCATACTGCTTTTGATGGCTCTCAGAGGTGGCTGGACATGCGCGCGCACACACACACACCTTTCAGACAGATACCACCCCAACCCCAAAACAAAAACAACGTTGGTGAGACAGACATAAGCAGACAGGCTCAACCTACCTTCAAACAAACAAACACACACACACACACACACACACACACACACACACACACACACACACACACACACACACACACACACACACACAGATAACCTAAAACCACATATGATGAAACAAAAGGTTAAGACAGGCTCCAGTTTGAGTAAAAAGCAAACAAACAAAAAGCCGTGAATGAAACGAGAAGCAGAACTGGATCAAGTTCATTCTGCTGTGTAGAGATAATGACTTGACCCGTTTGCTGGAGAGATCTGATCCCACCATGTATGTTCAGCCTACTGCCCCCAAGGGGGTGATGAAGATAAATGGTGATTTTTCAAACATGTCCACACACACCCTCACACACACACACACACACACACACACACACACACACACACACACACACACACACACACACACACACACACACACACACACACACACACACACACACACACACACACACACACACACACACACACACACACACACACACACACACACACACACACACACACACACACACACACACACACACACACACACACACACACACCACTACGTGCAAACTTAGCAGCAGAGTTACATCTCTCAGGCCCTCCCTTATCCGTCCTCTTTCCACAAGTAGACCAATAAAATAAAAATCAATGGCTGTCTGAGCCATTCTGGCTCTCCTCCCTGTAAACCCTGGGAATATACAGCATGGGACGGGAGGAGGGGAGGGGAGAAATGGGGAAGGAGGGAAGGATCAATGTGTTCACAAATGGTTTGAGTGATGGACACAGAGGTGGAGCGCTGGTGGAGGGGGAGGTCTAAGTAATGCCCCGACTTGTTATTGCAAAACTAATTCAAATAAATGTTTCATTGTAGAAGCACACACACACACACACACACACACACACACACACACACACACACACACACACACACACACACACACACACACACAGCTGGAGTAGGTCTTTAATTGGAAGCTGTTTGCTGTAATTATTTAAAGAAGACCCCAACACCGTGTAATTCCCCAAAGAAAAACAACATTTAAGAGCTTGCTCATAACACACACACACACACACACACACACACACACACACACACACACACGCGCACACACACGTCTACATTAACATGCACTCATACAGTAGTAAAAGATGAATTCAGAGCTTTAAGTTAAACACAAATACCAATACAGTAACACATACACATCATTACAATTAAAAATCATGAAAAAAGCAGTTTTTAGTTTAGTTTTGGCAGAATGTCCAACAACTTCCCATAAAATTGAGTAAAACAGAATAATAAAGTGCCATATAAATTAAAATATTAAAGCATAAGTAAAGTATTTTTGTATTAAAGTATAAACCAGGCTAAGAAAGAGAATCTGTATCATATACAGTTCATATTTATGTTTCACAAGGATATAAAGATTATTAGTCAGCAGAATACTTAAAAGCACTTAATGATTGGTCTATTAAATGTATTGTTTGTTTAACAATTTATGAAATTATAATTATGTTTATGGTAATGTTTTATCCAGTGATAGCTGGAAGCAGCTCCAGTTTTATTTAAAAGAAAAATAAAAGATCTACATTTCAAAGAATTAAGCACATTTTCTAGTTTAAAAAAAAGACCATTAATCATAAATTACAAACTTTTCTTGACCCGAACTGACAAAAAATGTAACATTTCAAGGAATAGGAAAACTGACATAGATGGCCTGGTTTTTATTAGGAAGACATGGCCTGATTAGCATTATCTTTTTCTGTCTCCCACTTCTTTTTCTTCCAACTAGATGCAGGAGAACAGCACCGGGGCCTTACCAGTTCATTCATTTTTTATTTGGCGGCTAACAACCCAGGCCAGCAGCAGCCAAGGCTGGGACTCTGCCGGAAAAGTAGTGCAACGAGGAAAAGAACGGGAACAGAGGAGGACTGGAGGAAAAGAAGTGGAATAGAAGAGGAGGAGGAAAGGGGGTAGAGAGGAGTGAATTCAGCGTGGGAGGTGGGAATGTGTATGTAAGAGGATGAGAAAGATGAAATGAAGGATTGAGAGAAAAAATAAGAGATGGAGAGGGAAATGGAAATGGAGATTGGGTGAAAGAGGACGAGAGACTGTACTGCAACTGTTTCTGGAATTTTGAAAAACTTTTCTTGCCGGCAGCAATTTTGGGTAGCTGCTGCAGCTTCTCCTCATCCTAGTGTTAGTACAGGTGGCTTTCTAAGCTCTAAATGTATACAGATCATCCCCTTGACAGGTTACCTGCCTGAACTCTCGCCCTTTTCTGTCTTCCCTCTTTAATTCTATCCTTGTTCAAAATATTCTGCTCCACAGCTGTGTCCTCTTCTCGTCCCTTCCCTCACACAGTCACTTTTTATTTTTTATTCCTCCAATAAAGTCCTTTCTGTTTATTTTACTTACTTTTCAAACTATGCATTCTTCTTTTTGTCTTGATTAAATGGTATGATAATACATTTAACTATCATTTAGATGTTTAAAAAATCAACAGGCCTCTTTTTCTCCTTAATAAAAAATCTCTTGTATACATTCTACGGGGGCCAGAGGCCAGCTGCAGATCCGATTACTGGTGAAAAACACCAGCCATTACAGCTGCAGGCCTCTAAAACTGACATCCATTAATTTTTATTATTTGTTCAGCGTTAAAACCTCATTAAAGCACATAAATCACATGAGCACTTTCTAATTTTTTTAAGATCAGAGGGTTTTAATTGCTGAAGTAGACAATAATACACCTAAAACCAACTCTATGGTTTAAAACTCTACCCAACTTTCTAAAAACTATTTTTTTGGGGGGTCTTATCAGTACTGTTAAGCTGTGTGAACTGGGAAATACCATTTATTTCCTCACTATTAGATTATCTTTTAAACAAATTCAAGTCAAAGCACTTATTATCACAGGAACTTATCCCGGCAGCTTAATCTCAGAAGGTGTTTTCATTTAAAACTAAATCCTTCATCAGATAAATGCTTTATACTCTTTTGGGCACTGGGAAACAAATTGTGTATTTGTGATTCCATGAGAAAGATCAGTGTTTGTTTGTTCCTTTTATTATTAACTGGTAAGAAAAATCCTCAGCGTGCCGTTTTGTTTGCCATTTTAAATCAACTCTCCAAATATTTGCTTCAAGTCCCGTGTGGTTTTGGATCTTGTGTGTCTGCAGATACAACGATGTTGTGATATTGCCCACCGGGACGCACATAAACACAAGTACACCCACCCACACAAACTGGTCATTTTTTATACAAATGCACAAAGTTTTGCACAGGCCAAGTCACAAACCGTAAACATTATTATAAACCATCCTTCTTATACCACGATCTCAGAAACATTAAACTCTACGCTTTTCCCCCCCAAATTTTGTGTGCAATAAAGTTGTTTGTACTGGTCAGAGTATTTGAGAAAGGGAATATAGTGTTGTTACAGGAATTTCCATCTAAAATACGAGAGACATAAACCTTTAAAACGAATAAATAAATTGAAGGGAGTTTGCAACATTTGGTGGGTTTTAACTTTCAAGACAGCAGTAAAGCTGTGAGTCAAGAGTCATGATTTCTGTCGGGATCCCTAAAGGTCACATCTGTATGTTGATCCAGAATGAATGCAGACTAGCAAAGCCTGTATTGGATGTCAGGGCCACATGTGAGCCAGAGGAGAATGCATTTTTTGAACAAGCCTCTCGCTTTGTCCTGCAGGTGCAAAGGAACCGAGCCAACAACGGCCTCAGACTCCACATGTATGTGTAAGTGCTGCTCAGAAGCTATTTTGCATGCGTATGCATGTATCTAGTGTAAAAAACCCCAGAATAGTTCAATATTATTGGGGCTTGATAATGATTTTATCCAGGAAGTGAGAGCTGAGAGCAGGAGAGAGAGATGAAGGGGTATAATGTCATCCTACAACCCCCCATTTGACACTACAAGGGAGACTTTAGTCAGTCTAAATAATCCATGCTGTTCCATTAAATTTGCAGACTAGCTTTCCTACCCTGTCTTTCAGCTGAGGTACACTCAAGACTGGTACTGGAGAGAGGGGTTAGGCAATGATTTGTTCATTTTTATTTTAAAATTACGCTTTAAAACCAAAAACAGAAAACAGAGATGATTTTTAAGGGGAATAATATGGTTGCATGTCTCACTACTAAATCGCTCCTCTTTCCTTGAACCCGTGAAAACCATTTATCGTGTTGCGGGGGAAGCCACCGGTGTGACAGGGATTGTTGCAGTAACAGCATTTATTGACTTGTTTCTCCAGCTACATTTGCTTAGTGCTCTGGAGAATCGATCAATAGACTCTGAGCTCTGAAGACCTGCTAATCAGAGCTTTTGCATCCATGCAGGGTCAATCTTGTGCGAAAACTCAAATAAGAAAAAGAGAGAAAAAGGGGAAAAGACGACTGAAGTGAAGAAGCAGAAAAATGGGAAATGATGGGGGGGGAACAGAAAGAAAGGAACTGAAAGGGGTTGATGATGACAGCCTCGGTTTATCGACTAAGAAATCCTTCTTCCTCCTGTTAGAACTAAACTCATGTGGCGTTCTATCTCTCCAACTCTGCTACAGTGTGGGCGTGAAGCGCCATGAGAGATGCAGATTGCTGCTTCACCTCTGCTTTCCTGTAAACCACGGTTCAAAAGTCAGGGGGCATCTGGGTTGCTTTGGGACTTTTGGAAATAAAAGAGGTAAATCATATTTGCAGATCCAGTTGTGAGATCTCATGAGGACGCCCGGAGCTCGACTTAGATATAGAAGGAGGGAGCTGATTTGCAGCATGTTAATGTTATTATTCATAGAGGAATTAAAAGGTAAGCCTTCTGAGAAAACAAAGTCAAGTCTTCTTATTGACACAACTGTAGGATTAGTTTCTGGAGACTTGATTTTGCGTGCAAAATAATCAACCTTGGATGAAAACAGATAAGGTAACGGTCACATTGGTCCTGAAACTGACTGAGCTGTGCTTTAAGGTAAATAATCCCTCTACAGGCTTCTACGCATCACAAGCTCACCATGCAATGCTATAGAAAACTCATAGGGGATCTATCCATCAAATATTAATGATGTAGCTGAGCAAAGTGAGTTTTCTTAGTTTTTTTTCCCCTCCCCTGATATATATGGTCACTGCCAGTCCAAGAGAGTTTCCACAAAGAAACAAACCAAAGAGAAGAGGAGAAAAAAGGGCAAAGAAGGGTAAGGAAAAGTTAAGAAGGATGTGTGGGTTCGATATTTTCTTTTGAGGGGCCAGAGTGTGGTTACATTCAGTGCAGACAGGGTCTTGATACACAGGTCCCAAGGTGTAAACACAAACTTGTACACTGTGTCATTGCGTTTTCTCTTTCTCAACACTTTTCTGTTGTGTTGTCAGCTGGCGTACAGGGATTAAGGCATCCAGAGACTAAAACTGTGAAAGGAAGGGGAAGTTTTCACTGACTCGGACGTTTTCAGTTGTCTGGTAATTTATTTAATGAGACAAAACCTACAAGTCCATATGAATCAGTTGAGTTTATTCTAAGCATTAAGTACAAACATTGGAACAAGAATATATGATGACACTAAGAGGGAAATATTGAATCCCATCAATGAAGCTTTGTCATAACCCTCCGAACACCCACTAAAATACCAACACCTACTGCATAAGTAGAAACGCAGGGTCAGCACCGTCCCCTATGGTGCTGCTGACCAACAGATATTCTTATAATCACCTTCCTTCAATACCTTCAGGCCTGCAACCCGATGGATCCTGCCTTCGCCCTCCGTCTCTACCTATACCAGGGGCTTTACGGAGCGGCGCTGCTTCGATACATTAAAACTGCTGCCCCGTGATCAAACGAGCAAATACCTCCCGGGTCAGCAAAGGGCTACCCCACGTCAGTTAACAATGCAGCATTTAAACATCAGTCGTATGCAAAGCGGCTGATTCACAGGGGAGGAGATGTGCGGCAGGAGAAAGCAGCGAAGCAAGGTCTGGACTGGAGAGATAATGAGCGCAGGAGCCGACAGGAGAACATCAACAGCTATTTCACGGCACCGTGTCAGCACCTACACAGCTTTATGATAAAAAATATAAGATGCGAGGCTGCGTCAGTATCATAATAATAATCTGATCATTGTGCATTATACCATATTATAACAATACGTTAGATTTTGATTTAGACGCTGAACCAAATTTGACAAAAACTATGAGGAAATGCTTCTACGCTGATACAACTAGAACTCTAGGATGGATGTAGGAAACACTTTTGATAAAGATGTATCATGCAGGAAGAAAAATTCTGCAGATTATTGCCAAATCTTGCAGATGTTTATCTTACATATGGGTGGTTTGCTTTTGCCAGTCTGAAAGTCTACGTTGATCCAAGCCCACACTCAAAACATACAAGCACAGGTCATATTTGCTCAAGAACACTAAGCACACACTCGTACCCATGTCTGTGGATGTGTGGCAAGCAGGCTCCTTCAAATAAAATATAAGAGTCTGTCCGAAGAAGAAGGTTTGTTTTTGTACATTTTTGAAGATGATGCACAAATTAAAACCTGCTTTTAAATTTGGAACTTGTAGAGTGTAGAGACTTTTTTCCAGCGTTATCCCCATCTCCCTCTTCCTACTGCTTGGTTAACCGACTGACCTGTTGTCAAAAGAGCCTTTGTGAGTGCGTATTGGCGGAAGGCCAATCAGATCCTCTGGCTTGTCTGTCTCAAGGAGCAAAATGGCGCCCCTGGTATGCCATCATGTGCAGACAGTCTGACTTTTGAGGCAGCCTCTGCTTGCTGTGGCCCTTCCAAAACTATGCCTGAGGTAGTACCTGTCTGGCCCGCAGCCAGAGGGACTCGATCTGGTTGTTCATCTGTTTATTCACTTACACCTTGTGCACACAGGTACTTTAAGAACTTTTTCACTGCTTAATATCCACTTCCACAGGTTCTCCCTTTGAACTACACTGGTACATGGGATAAAAGGCCTGGAAGGTATTTATTTCAGTGTCTAGAATGTGTTTTATGACAAATGTGATTCTAGAGCTGAGCAATATGGAAAAGTAATATCACTTTTTTCCTATATTGAATGATTTTGGAAATAATTGCACTATAGTTTCTAAATAGTGTTCTAGTTTCTAACATAGCATCAGTTTTAATGCAAACTGCCTAAACCAGGCATGTCCAAAGTGCAGCCCGGGGGTCACTTGCAGCCCTCAGGGTGATTTTGTGCGGCCCTCAGCTGCATTTTAACAATGATATAATTTAGTCCTCCTGCAGGATTTTAGATGCAGAGAGATGCTGTCTGACATTTTTACGCTTAGATTTTAACTAACATGAGACCCAACAAACAAGAAATACAGATAAATTAAAATATTTTTAAATGCATTTTTTTTGTTTTTAATTGAGACAATTTAAGAGATATTGGGCTAATTTAATTTCCTGGTAAAAAGAACCACAACCCCTCACTGACTTTTACTAAAGCTCTGTTCATACAACGAGACTAAATCCAGCAACATGACTGAAGAAAGACCCAGATCCTGGTCTTGTTGCTGAGAATGGAGGAAATTTTCGTTTCTAGAAACCTAAAAAAATGTGACCAATAAGATCCAGTGAATTTGATGCCTTTTATTATTGACACAAACATACTAGATCCCTGTACGTGTCGTATTGACAAAGATTCTGTTCATTAAAATGTTGCATTTATAATGAATTTAAAAGCAGAACAAATAAATAAAATCATCTGTTGCTTGTTTTTTTAAAGAAATATTCTAATTTTTGTGGCCCTCGAGGACTTTACACTTGATGATTTCGGCCCTCACGTTGAAAAGTTTGGACACCCCTGGCCTAAACTGTTTAGAGTAAAAGAAATACAGCAAATAAAGTATTTCAGTTCAACAGAACATAAATGTTTCATATGAGAGGAAATGACTTCCTTCTGTAAAAAGCACTTTACATCTAACCGTAACTGTTTATTATATAAAACAGTGTAAAACTACAGTGTTTCATTATAACTGTCTTGTCCGACTCACTGATGATGATGATGATGTTCAGGACACTGAAGTTTCATCTATGTTAGTTTTTATTGACGACTTTTACTTTGTCACTAAAGTCCTGCTGTGTCACACGCTGACAAAACCTAAAATAAAACGTTGTTCTCTGAAATGATAGATTTAGTTTGTTTTTGCTATAAACTTTGTGTTAAAAATGGTGAAGGCAGGAAGCCTGAAGCTTTAGCTCTCCGAAATGTGCCTCCTCTTCCTTCCATGTCACATATGCATGCATGTACACACACACACAGACGGAGGGTTTTATAAAATCTTAAAGACTACATTTTATCATAGTTATCACCACTTTGAGACTCAATCCAAAATAAAGCTATCATAGAATGATTACAGAATGAATTCATGGTTAAAATATTCCGTCACCACTTCTCGTTTCAGCAGTATTTATTTACCTGTGTTCCCATCCCAACTCGTCGTCATACCATTGCATCACTGGAATAATTTGAAATCGTATTTTTGCAAGAAAAATATATTAGAACTTCCAAATGCATAAAGACAAATCAAACACTTCAACAAACGCAAACACTAAACAACAATATCACAAGTTCTGAAAGCAGAAACAAGACTTGGCTCACTGTATACCCCTGTTCGTTCTGACTGTGTAGAACCTGCCAAAGACAAATACAACTGCACAACAAAGTGCCACTTGTGACACATCATCCAAGGAAGCAAATGTTCAGGCTCCCGCTTCAGAAACAAACTTCTGACAGCAGCAGATGATGAAACAGAGCAGATCTTAAATTATTCCAGCACTCCTCAGAATGTGCTAAACCTGCAACAGCCTGAAGCATGCCCCTCACCCTGACACTGATGGAAAGATGGAGGGGGAAAAAACGAAGGAAATGAGGCGTTGATGTAAGAAGGGTTTCGTTCTTAACAATATTTAGGTTTGTTTCATTTGCAGTGAGAACATGAGACCTTCCTGCTGTTTACATGCTGTTCTGTGTGTAATGTTAACAGTACAGTAAATATGCAAAAACCAGAAGTCCATCTCTCTTTAAAAGTTTAGACACACAAACATTTGCTTAATTGCCGTGACATACTGTACGACCACAAGTCGGACGACACACTCAGCAAACCATAAATCTCGTGTTTAGGTCCAAACAGCATTCTTGGCGGAGGTCGTGAGTGTCTGTGAGCTTGATCGGGGGGGAATGAGGAGGAAAGTCGAGACTCGTTCATTTCACACAGAGAGGCGAGCCAGGGAGCAGCAACCGAATGTAGCCATAAAACAAGAAGGTGGAAAAGTTTATCTTTCTTGACCTTCTTTACAGACACACTTTTGCTCTTGTAGTTTAGAAAAATGATTAAGAATGTAGTTTGTTTGAAAAAAGCTTGCCAATCAGTGGCAGTGGTGTTTTTTTTAAAGTCAGAGAACACCTCAAACACTCCCACTGGCAGCAGAAATAACCCGACGTTACGTGCATCAGTGCAAGCTGCCCACGAAAGGTGAGAGAGGGTAAGTCAGAGGGAAAAAGAGCAAGCAACCAGAGATTTGACAAGTGAGAATGAAGCCACAGAAAAGGTGAAAATGTTTTTAGCTCATTGCTTTATGAAGTGTAATAAGGCAGATCAAGAAGAGCCCTCTCCTGTCAAGTGTTCCAGTGACTGTGCCACTCAGTTTCTGAGGCGGTTTCACCGGATTATTCTATTCTCGTCTGCAGGCCGCAGTGGTGTGTAAAATGAGAGGGAATGCTATGTTTTGGAAAATCTAATTTGAGGCCTGTGTTTGTTTTTCCTGCCTTATTTTGCAAAACCAGGAGGCTGCTTCCAAAGTAGCACAACTCTCTCTTTTCCCCTACTTTCACAACAATGTCCAGCACCAGCATCCAACAAAAACCCAAATGCACAATCGAGGTGAGGGCATTTTTTTGTGTGTGTGACATCAGGCTTTTTTTCTAGCCTTTCTCAGAATTAGTTAATTGGGAGGGTTTTCGTCACAGGAACATATGCCTACATATAGATGTGTTTAAAAAACAGGAATATTAGCAGTCATCCTTTGGCAGCTAATTGCAACATGCTCCCTGTGGGAGGAGAGAGGGGTCCTCTGTCGATAATTAATCCTCGTTTAAAAGAGTAAATGACATTCATTAGTGGCGAAGCGAGCCAAGTGCCACTATTTACATGGCGATAAACTTGAGCATGCTGGTGGCAGTCTTTTAATGTTACAGAAATAACTCTGAGACAGGGGATGAGTACAGTTGCTTTCCTTCCTTTTTTTTTTTTTTTACACGTCTGCACACGCAGGAACAATTAGGCCCAGAAGAACAGATGGAGACGCCTCTGAGTGTGAAAGCTCCTCTTCATCTCATTTCTATCTCATTCCCTCATCCACATACACCCGGGCATGAGCGCGCACACACACACACACACACACACACACACACACACACACACACACACAGGCTTCCTCGCTCCCACACAAACACACGGGCACAATAAAGCCGAATGCACAAAATCCCTTCATAAAAATACACAAACATATTTGGGCACACAAGAGGGCATACTTATTACCGAGCGCACACAGTTAACTTTAGTTTTAACTGCTCAACGCAAACCTCTTACACGAGGCTGAACAAGGAGTTTTGAAAATATGAGCACGTTGAATACACAGCTTGTCCTGCTACATCAGGAAAAGGAGAAAAGGTCTGGATTTTGATAGAAAACAAGGTTCTACAAGGCTATTATCTACAAAGAAGTCTGATGCCTGTTTATTTCTTTTCATTATTTTTGATTTTCATTGACATCTTCTATTATAATAAATGTTGTATGAACTATTGGAATGTAATAGAAGTATTAACATATTCAGTAAACTGGCTAAATATGGTATAATAATCTAAATGTTCCATGATAAAACAAATGGCTGCAGAGAAAAAGAGCCAGAGTTGGTCACAACGTTTTAATGACAATGAGGATGAAAAAGGAGGAAGAAATTAGAAGTTATGAATGTTATTGACTAAACTAAATAATGATGAAACTGCATGTTTAATGACAAACTGCATACAAGTTAGCTGAAGTGCAATACCAATAGCAGCCACTAGAGGCATGACAAACTCTCCCTGACCTCGCTAAAATTCAATATACTGCAAAATGCACAGGAAATCTAGAAATTTGAAAGGAAAAGCGTAAAAAAAACACCCATTATTGGTGTTAGAGGCTTATTATTAGCTAGGTGTAGCTAGCTAAAAGTAGCTAATAATGAGCCAACAACTTCCTCTTGAAAATTACTACTAAAATTTTAGATGTTAATCCTTAAAAACAGATTTTCAGATGTAATTAACTGAATTAACACTCCCAGGAGCCAATAGAAATGACTTCATCTTGTTTTTATACACTAGTTGGACATAGCAGGTCTCTTGGCTGCAAAATAAATCCACCTTGACCAGGCAGTTAGAAAATATGAATCAAAGTTTCAAATCTTTTTTAAATGTTTGAATTTTTATCCCCAACAAATTTGCTGTGTTTCTTGTTCCAATCAGTTGATGGTTGTTAGGTTAATTGTTGTAAATGACCCTTAAAATATTTTGTAGAAAACTTTGGCGTGAGAGTCTCTTCTGTTTTGCTTTTTAACACCTTACCTCCCACCCACATCGTGCTCCAGGATCATCGTTCCCACTGACCTGGTTTCTGAAGGGTTTCTCCCTCACCTGTCCAATATCAGACAACAGCTCACACACGTGAAAGCTAACACACCTGCTATTGTGCAACCTGTTACCCACCTTTGTCTTGCTAAGTACAATGATTAAGGTATCAGTCCTTGGGGAACCAGGAGACAAAAACAGAGGAGACAGCACTGAGAGTATACATCACAGCGTCAGAGTTTCAGCATGCCCTTAGCCACCTCTGTGGACACTGGGGATCGTTCCAGGCCCCTCTGGTCATGCTTTTAGACTGGGAGTGTTCCATCAGACAGTCTAGTCCCCTCCTTTACCCTAAGATTAGGTAACATCATCTTGTGTTTTGCAGCCTGAGCTCCACGAAGCCTCCTCCTACATCATATCTTGTTACATCCCTCAAACAATGAACCCTGTCAAAAAGATAAACACTGCTATCTCTTTATCTTTGCTTATTCAATAAACCTAAATCCCCCCTAAACTAGTGAAAGTAACTGAGAAACTAAAACTACACGCTCACTAGCCACAACTGGTATTGATAAAATGTCTTTGTATTTTAGGTATTAGGAGGAATAAAACCTACTCAATCCTTCAACGTGTAAAGAAAAACTTGCAATGCGATTAAAAACTCTGGTGTTCCAACTAGCTCCACTTCCTCGACCTCCTTTGCTTTAGCCACTCCTCAACAAACCCTAATCGATCTGCTTACCTACTGAGATCAAAGGTTGGAGCGGCTGTTGTACATTTAGCCTTAGCTGGGTCCTCCCACATTATGTCTAAATATTAATGATAATAAAGTCTCACACCCATCCCTGTGTCAGGCAATTACAGCCAACATTGATCTCTAGCTCTCTGCTCCAATTAGAACTCACCTCTAGTAATGCGTCCTGGCACATCAAAGGATAACAGCCATTGATCCACTCCTGGATCTTAACATTTACTGTTAGAAGAGAGAAGAAGATGTGGCTTGGAAAAGGGGGAAAGCAATATTCTAACTAAAGAAGAAAAGAGAAGAGGAAAAAAATCATTTTATCTAGCAAGTCAGGTAAAGGAAGTGCTGAAACTCAGAGGGTAAGGCAATGATAACAGATATTCTGACAGTTCAGAAAGCAGCCTGCGTCTGCGTCTTTCACAACAAGGCAGCTACACTAAATACTGATAGATCTGACCTCCTTTTAAATATCAGATCTTATGTATCAAATATATATTGTTTGTCTGAAAAGGTCACTTTTAATAAGCAAAAGCTATCAACACTTATGAAAAACAAAATCATTCATAAAAGGTTTCTATAGAAGCTCATTAACTCCTGACTATAACAATCATTTCTATTACTAAATGTTGATGCCAGAACTTGACCAAAACTAAACAAAATATAACAACAACAAAACGAGTTTTCCGATTAGATGTAGAGAATATAGTTTCAGTGGGAGGAGAGAAAAATGGTATCATGTCGTCTCCTACACCTATGTCTTTAGGCTAACTATTGCTGACAGCTGACCTTTCTGACTTGTGAAAGTTTAAGGAAAGCAAAAATCATAAATCATGATCAGATTGCAGAATGGTACAAGATGCCAGCAAAATATAGATGCCTGGTCAAATCTGACCCTCGGAGTCAATAGACAGCGACACGTCACCATTAAACCGAGGACATTCCTTACACAAATGAAGCTAAACAATCCCACTGTTGACACCATTATTCGACAGGGCTTGTTGTTATGGCTCTTTTCTGCCAGACTAATAGCACTGATAGTCTTGGCCTCGGCCACGACCTCACAGCCGCCTTTGTCACCGAGCTGGAAGAAGGCTTGTCCATCGCTCTGGGGTACAATGACACTCTTCATGCCATTATAATACACTGAAACACTGTGCGGCTGGAACACAACCCAGTGGTTTGTATACCTACAATTAATTGGCTATGACTTGCCACTTGAGGGTAAGCTAAAATATGTGAACTATGAAATAAAAAAAAAGTACAAAATATCTGCGTGAGTTTAATTAGAGTTGTAACGGGGTTGTGAATCTTAAAATACATTCTGAATGACAGTTGATACCAAGACATTGAATGTGGATTGTTGTCTGAGGTTCAACAAAGGCTATAACAGATGAGCTGTGTTCACTTTTTCTTTGTTTACAGTAGTTTGAAGGGTCTTTTAACAAATAGTTACATAAAGCTTCACTTCTACCAACTTTTTTCTTGAGTTTAAATCATAAAATCATTCTTAGAAATCTGTAGACCCTTAATACCTTATCCTTCTTCTTAAATTGTTGGTGTATAATGTTTTTCTTAATCTTAACCTGCTGTCCTCCAGCGGTGGTATCCCTCACTATAATACACTATTATAGCATAGTGCTTTTCTTCGATTCTGGACCTCAGTTGCTACAATGTAATTAAAGATTGGTGAAATGAAACCAGTGTTTAGAAATGGTTTATGTCTAGTCTGTTCTCCAGTGCTACACCACAAGGGAAGTTTTGGATGGGATGGGTGTGCGTCGACGTCTTGTTAAACAAAATAAGAGTCTTGGCCCAAAGACTGAGGCAAAACATCCACCCAACAGAGGCTAAATTTGAGCCAGGACAGAAGACGACAGCAGTGTGGAATAAGAATGCAGCAGCAAGGCTAGGAAAACATTTGTTGCTGGCTGGAATATCAGGCTCCTCACATGTGTGTGACACTCCGTGATGCATTCAGGTCAGCTGAGGAGAATGAGGGGATTGGCGGGCTCCACAAACAGGCTGGGAAAATGACACCAGGATGCAAGGCCAAGACATCAATGTCCTCACAACTTCCCTTTAACAGTGAAGCAATGTTAGCCCTGGCGCCATCGGAATATGGGGTGTGTGTGTGTGTGTGTGTGGGGGGGGGGTTAAGTTTATACGATGGCTGACAGGATGTACGCATACGACCCAGCAAACTCTTACAAAATAAACAAAGTGGCTCTAAATTTTGAAATGCGATGAGTTTGAGAATTTATGATATTTCAGGAAGAAGTGGATGTTGGTGTTAGGGTTGGCCTGTATCTAATGGGCAAGAATAAATATCCTGCTGGTTCTGGTGGTGAGTTCTGTTCTATTCAGCTTTACACAGAAAGTATAATTTGGGGTGATGCTACTTTTTAAAGATGTGTGACTTTTATTGCATAGGTTGTCATTAAAATACAACCTCAAGGTGATAAAATTTTCATTTTCTGTTGGAGTTTAAGGTAGAAAGACTAAAGAATTTAGGACTTCTCATCTAGTTTACAATCATGACAATGCCCAAAATATATCTGTGATTTAAATACTTGAATGACTTTTACTAATATAAGGGGAGTCAGGGGGTTATAAATTCAGCATTTCACATGAAGGTTAAATGGCAATATAGCACATTTTTAGATTAAATATTCTTTTTGTTATTAAGAATTTGAGGACTGCAGCATGTTGAAAAGGTACTTCTGGAAACACAAAATCCAAAGATGACCTTTTGTTGAACCCATCTCCATGTATTCCTTTAAAATCTTCTCATTATTTCCTGGTAAAATCACTTTGGTCAGAAAGCTCATTGTATCTGTTTCTCTAAACTTTGTCGAATGTCCAGCAGCACAGGAAACTACACATAAAATACAACTTAAAAGTCTTTTTTATTATTATTGACAAACCAAAAATATGTTTAAATAGCATTTCTCATACTACACTACAGAAATACTCACACAAATATTAAAAAAGGTTTTTGTTGATTCCAGGATAAGATTATTATCTAAAAAGTTGGTGCTGTCTGCCAAAAAAGATTCAAAAACAGCAAAGTTTGTTGTGCAACACAGTGAACATAGCTGCTCATGCTGAGGCAGATCACAGTGGTATGATGTTGACCCTTCAGGTGTAAACTACGATCCCTGTCGCCAAAGAGATGTGAAGATTGTGGTGTGAGTAGGAAAGTCTTCTCTGCAGCTGGCAGCGGGCCTGGTCTGACACCGAGGTGCTCAGCCAACAGCTCCTCTCCACCGTCACGCCCTCCATTCCCCTTTTTTTTTCCCCCTACAGCTTCTGGATGCCAGTCTGCCTGGCTGGTGTGGTCCAAAAAGGAGCCAGCCATTGGGGCGAAGGGGCCATGGAGTTGCTGCCAGCTGGTCCAGCACTTCACGACCGAGCACCACTCTCCAAACAAACAGCGCAGTGGGCCACAAGCCACGGGCAACATGGAACCTGTCATTACCAGCCGTGCATGGATGGTTCACTCCCCAAAACCCGAGTCGAGCCAGTGGCTTCAGTATGTACTGCACTTGACTTTAGCTCATTTCAGCCATTGTCTGCCAAAAAAGATCATTTATCAGATTTATGCTGATTCATCAAACTACTGAGGTATATGTGGTTTATATTTGATTAATTATGCTAAGTTTTATTGTCAACACTTCTGAATTAATAAGCAGAATTTATTTATGACATGAAAGATTAATTAGAGATGTTTGTGGAAAAACCCAAAATGCACACGGCAATCACAGAAAACAATTTACCATCTATATTATTTATAGAAATTCCTCAGTAGATCGCTGGTTTTCCCAGTGGATCAATATTTGACCATTTGGGGTCAAATATCATCCAAATTTTTTTCATCTTTTTAAAATTAATGCCACAATTAAAAAATATAAATTAGTGAAAGAACTGATAACAAAGACCATGACGTTTTGAATTGATAACAAAAAGGTAAAACTTCTCTTTTTACTTTGTTTCTTCTTTTGCAGTTTTTAAAAATGTATCTAAGGCATCGTTCTCAGCTAAAAGAAAAAAATCACAGCAATTTTCATATGACAATAGAAATAATTAAAAGAAGATTGAAAGTCAATTTTTGTGCAATTGTAACTTCCTTGTCCATTGTGAGACTGGAATTAGAAAAAAGATATTGTGAAAGATGTTTGTTGTCTTTGTAGTAGATGTCTGTTGTAGTAGAAGCAGGGTGGATCTGACCTTTGCCTTTCAGCCTTTAGGACTGAAACAATAAAATCTAATACAAATTCTATCTTTGTATTCAGAATAAAAGCACTCAAGGTTAGAAGATTTTTGCTCAGAATAGGGACCAATGCGTTGCTGAAGTATTTTGATGGGAGCGTCTGATGCCAACAGATCCCTTGCTTTTCAACTTTTTACCCTAAAAAAAAAAATCATGCTACTGTTTTTATTGTTTAGGCCGTTGTGATAAAGGGGATCTTTCATGCCATCAACAACGTGGCAACAATGTTCTGCCTTTGTTTCATTGCACCATCCTGGGGGGGCTGTTATGAGCTCCAGACACACAGAGGCTCCATAAATGATTGACAAGCTAAAAGAAAATATTAAGACAAGTGAAAATTGAGCTTCTCTAAATATTTCAGACTTTCACACCCTGCCAACAAAACATCTGACGGGCAAAAGGAAAAACTGTATTCTTACATGGTTGGGTGATATTCATATTTAAATAATGTTAAAGCTTTCCTGAAATTTTACTTCGGGATATATGTATATAATATATACCGTATTACTATTTGCATAGAAAAGCTGTTGAAAGCAGCAAAATCACCAGAGTTAAATCAACACTAGAGAGTGTATATATGAGACCACTGTACTCAGATACTGTATACACTCTCTTTTTGCTGTGCATTACTGTTTGTAATTTAAGGCTTTCAAATGTTTCTAAAATATTTGCAACTTTACTTTTAAGATTTACAGATGCAACAGATAAATATTGTTTTTTGTGTCGTTGCTCCTCAGTAAACAGTGATTTAAACAACAAATAAATAAGAGAACTGCAGCAAGAGGTTTATAACATTACTGTAACAGAACTTGTCACCTAAAGCCTGTTTATGACTCCAGGGACCAGCATGCCCATGCTCTTACCCTAGCCTAAGACCCAGCTCACACTGCAACCAACCTTGACTCTTCTATCCACAGGTGGTGGGCCCACCTGGAGGTGGCTCCCTGTTACTTCTTTGGACTGAGCCCAGCCAAACCCCAGGAGCCAAGGCTTGACCGCCAGGCATTCCCCCCTCCCAAGCCTGGCTCCAGGAGGGTACTCCGGTCTCATGTTAGGAATCAGTTTCTACCTCAAGAGGAGGCAGGTGGATGAGTTCAAAAAGCTTCGTGTCTAGTGTAGCGTTTTGAAATAACCATTTAGTTATTTTAACTACACCCTCTGTAAATTCACTAATAAGTTTTGGAAGTTTTATATGGAGAAAATATCTCCAATACTATCACTTATATTTAGTGTTTACAGGAATTATCTAGGTTCTTTGAAAGAGTACAGTGAATTGAAATACCTTATTAATAACGTGAACTGAGACCAGATAAGGATTGAACAACCATTTAATTTGAAAAACCTAAGAACACAGACAGATAAGACAGTTTGAAAGTTTGATGTAAACACAATTAATATTCTTAAACATGTTGAGGATGTTAAAGATAGTTTTAATTGTGAGTTTTAACGGACCGTAGCATATGTTTTAATGACTAGGGAAGTTAGTTAATTTAGTTAACCTAGTTGTGACTTTAAGAGTCAATTTAGGCTAATCTGAGTTTGGAATGGGATTTAGTTTTGGCTTAATTTAGTTTGGAAGAATGAAGCTTTATCAAAGCAAACCTCTCGATCAGAAAGTGGTGTTCGCTCACTGAAAGGTGGACGCTCCTGGATCTGGCAGGCGTTGGTTTCTCCACGAGCTGAGGCTGGAGTCCCCAGACTCGGAGTGGTGGTCCTGGAAGGCGTGGCCGCCGAGGACCTCGCCGGACAGTCCGTGGATACGTCCCGGTCAGCAAGGGAGGCATTTCAGCAGGCATGCTGAATTCATTTCTGATCACCCCGTGGTGAGGGAGAGGCTGAGAGGCCTTGTGCAAAGCTGATAAAGGTTCAGCTAAGATAGCAGCATAGCAGCTCCAACTGCTTCAGGCTGTAGCTCAGACCAAGACTGAGACTGTATGAAGACTCGACAAGACTGTCAAGACAAGACCAGCAAGACAAGACAAGACTGACTCGTACCGGAACTGAGTATTAGTTTTGAGACGAGTTATCTTAAATTTAGCCAATCAGAAGATGTTAAGTGTACTAATCAGAACTGAGTTAGCGAAGTTGTGAATCGTTCTGATTGGACAAGGGACTGGTGGGGAGTTACCAAGTCACATGACTTCCGCCCGTTAAGACTCACATTATAATGTAGAAAATGCATGAAAATAGCAGAGAAGCATTATAACACTTTGGGTGTGAGTGTGTGGGTGACCCTGAGCAGAAACACTACAAGAGAATGTTCTGTAAACAAGAGATTACAGCTGGAACACCAGTCTGTGGTGTTACAGAAAAGACTTCTTTACAGAGAGTGTTTTATTAGACCAGTTAGTGTCCAGTTAAGGTCATCTGGGAGATGGACACCTGAAAGTGGACAGTAGGACACCTGTAGGGATCTTGATTCAGGTTAAACATAATCCAAGAGTGATTGTATTCCAAGTTATTGGGGAAAAGATGGATTATTGTTGTGATGGTCAACAGAGGTCAAAGGTCAGAGGATGTAGCCTATTTGGTGAGGCTACACTAGGGATGCAATGATTAGTCGAAGTAATCGATGAAGTCAACTTCAAAAAATTGTCTAAGCAGATTATTATTGCTGACGCCTTGTTAAGAGCCTTTAGACAGCTCCTCTCACAAAAAAACATACTGGGTTTTATAACTGCAATGCACTAAATGTCTTTTATTATTGTTTTATAAGACTGCACAAAGCTTTACCAGTGAAGGTGAATGTTAGAGGAGGAGAAGAAGAACACAGATCAAATGTGTGTGCAATGGTGAATTGGAGGAGGTGAGAAAAATGCAAAGTACATACAGTAAATCAAGAAGATGAAGGTATTATGTGTCTAAGCTGGTCCAGGAAGGCTTTGGGGTCTTACTGTGGGAAATGGCTGGAGAGAGGACAGTAGGGCTTCCTTGCTGTGACTCAGACCTGGAAATGTGATTGAATATGGGTACAGACAATCCAAATTTTAGTGAGTAATGAAGAGCTCAGAGTAGAGCTGCTGCTCCTCCGCATCGAAAGGAGTCAGCTGAGGTGGTTCAGGCATCTGATTAGAATATCTACTAGTCGTCTCCTTCTGGAGGTTTTCCAGGCACATCCCACTAGGAGGAGACCCCCAGGAAGACCCAGGACTTGCTGAAGGGATTATGTATCCTTTCTGATGTGGGAACACCTTGGGTTCCCTAGAAGGAGCTGGGGAATGTTACTGGGAAAGGGATGTCTGGGCTTCACATTATCGTCATGAAATTACCTCAAATAAAAGGAAGCAAACATTTTAAATAGGAACCATTTTATCATTGTATTACTTTAAATTGGTCTGTAATGCAGTTGGCACAGTGATGT
This sequence comes from Callopanchax toddi, assembly GCA_006937965.1. Lineage (NCBI taxonomy): Eukaryota > Metazoa > Chordata > Actinopteri > Cyprinodontiformes > Nothobranchiidae > Callopanchax > Callopanchax toddi. Next base: position 2,829,655 of record SSNR01000049.1, on the reverse strand, counting down.
AAGTGCAACCTAAAAAATAATTGCTCAAAACACACACGACATGGTTCAAGATAGAAAAGACAATGACTTGAGTGAAATTATTGCAAAGCTGTGAAGAACTGAACTTGCTTTCTTTTCCTTTTGGCACACACAAAAGTGTCATCTAGCGATGCTGTGGCATTCCCCAAAATTCCAGGCAGCTGCTGCAATGCATGCCCAGAAGTATCCATGATGGCATGCTGGGAGGGAAAAGGAGTCAAAGCACAGACAATGTGATAGGTTCTAATTGCTTCAAAATGTCCTGAAGAAGACCCCCCATTACCTATTTAAATCGGCCGATAATGGGAGGCTAGAAGGAGGAGATGGCGGAGGGGGAGGCGTGTGTGGGGGGGCCTGTGCAGAGGGTGAAAGCTATCCTCTGCGCTGCTGTCGCCTCATTATTTTTTGTCTTGACGGACGCCTGCGCTCAACCCCTGGATGAATGGCCCTGTGCTGAATAAGTTATCGCCAGACAGACAAAGGGAAGGGTGCGCTCCACAAACAACACAGCACTACTGCAAAGCATGAATCTCTTTTTCCTCTCCTTCTCAGCCTTTTCTCTCCACCCACACCCACCATCCTTCCCCCTGTTCCCTCTAGACGAAAGGCAGGGCCTGCCACAGACTGAGATCTCACCTGTAATTTCTACAGAAGCTCGCAGTAGGAGGGGGGATAACATATGGGATATAATAAAATAAAAGGCAGGAAGGAAACCGGCATCTATGTTTGCTGAAAAGCTATATACTTCCATTCCTCCATTTTGTTTTATCTTTCCTTTTTGTTTGTGCAGCTCCTCAGAAAAGACAGGGACCTCCTTTGGACAGCATCTGAAGATGTCTGAGAGGATGTTTTTTGTTCTCAAGACAAGGCCCACAGCATGATCATTGAGGATGTTTTGGTTTCATCTGATGTTTATTTTGTTCCCTTTTCTGATTGTAGACTGCCGTGGCTTGATGTAACAAATCAAGATCCCTCTATACAATGCTCCCATGGGTGGTGGGTGTCAAGAGGATCTCCTATGGTTGCTAAATGAGAGCCAGGAAATAACTAAGACTGGAAACCACTCAATCTCAACCGATTATGAGGAAGACGTGCTCCACATCTGCCAATTCCTCACCCTTCCCATCACTCAAAAGTAGAGGAGGAACTTTTGGACAGGAGAGCCTCTTCCCCTTCTGACAGGGAAATCAGAGGGTGCCGTGGCCCGACAGGCGCTTGACGGTAGATCAAACAGGGCGGGTACCCTTGGAGTGACACCTGGAGCCACTTCAAGGGATGAGAGCACCACTGATCTCCAGTCATCTCGTCAGAACGACAGTCTGTCAGGGTTAAAGTAAGGGGAAAAAAGAAGCTCCATCAGCTTGGATGGCACGAGAAAGGTCCAACAAAGCATCACCTCAATGTCGGGGCTGGATGACCCCTGAACATTTGGAGAAGTGATGGTGCTAAGACCGCTTTTTGTTGGATCAGCTTTGAAGACGTGTTCTTGGACAAGTTGAGCGCTACTTGTACCAATAAAGCAGTCTAACTCAAGATCTGCCAATAATTTCTGCTTGCATTATGGTAACTTGAAATGCAAACTGCCTTAAAATGAATATTTTGTATCATATTGTCTAACTCATAGATTTTGTTTTCCTTCGAATGAATTGGTAAGACTTTAACTTTGTTCTGACCTCTTAAAAAAACACCCCCATTATGGACTGGATAATGGAAAAATGAGATAAATAGGGGATAAAAAGGGGGCTTTAGGATCCAGTAAAGCAAGTCAATCCTCACCAGAGAAACGCATGCCTTATATAAAACAACAACACGTCTTTGCCCTTGTCAACAACTCCTTACTCTAAAGCCCAGGTTTGTGTGCATCTTTTTCCTTTCTGCAAAAAAAAAAAAACGTCCCATCAGCACTCTCTAATGGGCAAGGTGAAGAAAAGGAGAAAAAGACAGCGATAAAGCAGGAGGGAGAGGGAGAGGGAGAAAGTGAAACTGTTGGCAGCAGTGCTTGTTTGACTCAGGAGAAGTGAGTAATGAGACTGAGGCGCACCCTGTCATTGTTCCAGCAGCAGCCTGTGGCTACAGACACACACGCAGATGCACAGGAATAAAAAAAAAAAAGAATAATCTGTCTGAAAACAAGACACCTACCTGACGTTTCATATCTAAAGTTTAAAAAATAATTAGGTTAAATTATTTTAAATGCACCAAGGCCAGGTAATTCTATCCTATCTCCTCAATTTAGACATTTAAGTGAGCGCTGGCGTACTCCATCATCTTTATATAATATAAACACGTCCTTTAGCAAAGCAAATGGCAGCCATGACAGTACTGGAATGGCCCACAAAGGAAACACAAACAGCTTTGTACCAACAATGGTAGCCTCCTTCCAAAACTTCAATCAATATGAACTACCGACATTAACACCAAAGCGCTCACTTCTATGTGACAGCACGCTATCCCCACGTCTCTGAACATATCAGACAACAGCTGCGCTCGCCTTGATATGTACTTTAAAGGTAATCTAAGGGTTGCCAAGGGGGCCACATATGATTCGTACTTTAGCTCTTTGCTCCTTTGTCAAAACAAAAGCAGAATGGACAGAAAAACAAAATCACTCAACAAACGCCGTCCTCCGGAGGGAACAGGAAAGGGCAGAGGTGGGGCTGACCCAGAGGGATGCAACAGTGTGGAGGTAAACTGGGGGGGGGGAGCTTGTGTGTCGTGGTAATGATGCCAGGATGAACAAATTGCAAAGCAAAGCGAACATGTTTTAAAGGTAGCGCGTGGAATTACTGTGGCAGCAACACAGACAGGAGATCAGAGAGAAATCCACTGGGAATGATCTGTCACTCTTGGGATTGAACTATGGCTACCGTGATGAGTTCAGGTGTAAAACTGAATAAAATCAAAAGTAAAATGGGCCAAACAAGACTGCAGCGCACACTCTAATACTGCTATGTACACTATGAGTAGTTTAATGTTTTGAGTAGACATTAGTAGAACGTGTGAAAAGGTAAGGAAAAAGTTCAGATTCACTTTTTAAAACATCTATTTTTTAGTTTTATAATATTTTAAAATTGCCCCAAGACTCCAATCAAACCACAGCTCACAAACACAGATTTTTATTTTATGACCTACTACTACATCTTAGTTATTATTCCAAACTGATGAATTCAGATGGTATATATTTACAAATAAGAGAAGGAAAACTAATTTTAACAAAAAAAAAAAGCATCTTTAGATGCTTTTCTGGGGCATCAACTTTGGTCTGTTGGCTCGTGATGATGTTCACATGTTGGCTTGTTGGATCAAGCAAACAGGGAATAAACCTTCCAGTAAATAAACACAGAGCACTTTTGATTTTCCTAGAGGCAAGCTGGAGTTGTAAGCGTCCTTTCTGTGCCAGTAATTCATTTGAATGGGCCTAATTTCATTTTTGGAAAAAGAAAATCCTAGTGAAAAAGATGTTTGTTCTAAATTGCACTATATTTACGCTGGATTTGTCACATGTGTCTTCTTTATCAGTAAAGTAATCTTGGAAGCTCATCAAGAAACAGCTCAAGAAAGGAAGTTAGTGTCTTGTTATCAGTGGGGCAGCATTGGGCTGAAGCTACTGCATAGTCTTCGGCTCAGCCTAAAGACTGATCTCTTAATCAGTGCCCAGAGTGTGCATGAGTTCTGCTCTGAAGGCTGAAGCTCTGTCCATCCTGCCTGTTCGTCGCTACTGCCAGTCCCGGCCATGAATATGGAGCTGTTCTGTGGCTGGGAGCTTGCTTATGTTTTCTGTCTGATATCTAGACCCCATTCCCATTTCAAAGGGAAGTCCACCCGGGGCCTTGACTTTTTGATCTGCCTGGCGACTGAGTCGACCACCTGCATGTGGGATCAGCTGCCAGTGAGAGCAGACAACCCCTCTGCTTCAAAATATACATTCCCCCCACCCCGCATCCTCCCCCTTTCACTGCTTCATTGCCCTTCACTGTACCCACCCCTTCATTCCATGAAGCTGCCAGGAGCCCCAGTGGTTTAAACTGGGTCTGTAGGTGGGTGTGATGCTTGAGATGTTCACAATGGATCTCGATATAGTAGTACCTTTTGAATATATATATTAAATAAGATTAACTTATTATGAACAGATGTTACGATAGTGTGTTTACATTTCTTGTTACAGTTCCATAACACAACTAATTAACTAACTAGTGTGGTTTTTACTAATTATCCTCACAGGCAAGTCTGAAAGGCAAAACATTTTATTTTCAAACAAAGCAACAGCTATTTAAGATGTGCATGCTCCTTACAATAAGTGATATTCACAGAGTCTTAAAAGTTAATTGGCTTTCTTGAACCATGGCGGTGAGCTAAATGAGTGAGTAATTGTTTCTCAGCAGGGGTGACAGCCGTAAGACCTTTAGGATGTTTTGAGAAGAAGTGCTAGTTATCATGTATCGCATCAGCAATGCATGCTTTTATACTGAGAATCAGAATAAATCACTCAACTTAGACACTTGATTTGAGTCTAATCCTTTTGTAATAAAGTTTATGATGCTGGAATAAAGTATTTTCAGTGAATTCTCACTTTTTTTTTGGCAATATCTGGTTTGTCATTTACTGTAACTCAATTCCCTATTAGTTTAAGTCTTTTATGCACTGAATGTATTTTCTAAGCCTTTCCAACAAGTACCAGGGTTCTAAACTTTTGCAAAAATCAAATTCAAGCACGTTCTAGGTGAATTTTCTAGCATCTTACGCTGGTGAAGATTAACACACACATGAACAATCCATATATGCACAAAACAATTATTTCACTTCCTTGTGTCATGAAAGTAAATGTTAATGTTCTTTCAGTTACTATTTTAAGCACTTCCAAAACCCTTTTCAAGGGTTTCAAGTACCCTAAAGTACAAAATGACAATGCAAACATCATCTGACATCAAAAACAAACATGCAATTAATCAAAAACTGACTTTTTTTTTTTTTTTTTTAAAAAGATAACAGGTTGTCCAAGTTTCCTGCAAATCATGTTTGCTCTCAGTTCTTCTAAACAACTGTAGATCTGATGTTTCCAGTGCGCAACCTTAAAACGAAAATATTTTCTTCTATGCAAACGGTGATAAAGTGTTAAAGAAACGCGTGGAGGGGGTTGGAGGAGGCTTGCAGCAGGGCCTCAGTTTAGAAAGCCCTCATAAATCCTGATTTGAGCAGGGCACTAACCAGAGGAGCTAAGGCACATCAAGAGGGGGGGTGAGGAGGAGGAGGTGTGTGTGGGGGGTGGCAGCATGCCTCTTAAAATGCTACGTCTGATTAAGTTTTCCCATTAGGTGACAGCTGAACTTTAACATTAATATGATAATATTGAAATAAGTGCGTGTTATTTACTTCAGCACCAGAGGGGGAGGAGGGAGGGGGAGAAGAGGGAGGAGGGAATGATGAATGATTTCTGGACAGCTTTGGGTGACATGCCAGGCGAGGTGACCCCCCCCCCCCCTCCTCTTTCCACTCCTCTTCCCATAATCAGACTTGACAAAATGGAGACATATGCAGAAATATTGGTTACAGTCGGCGTCACAGCCCTCCTCAGGCCTACTATTTGCTGGCTGCCCTGTGAGCCGCCCAGCAAATTGTCTACGGGCACTGAAGCATCTATTTCAATTGGCACTTCCTTCCTGCCCTGGGATTTTACATTTAGTCGGTGTCATTTACATATTACTCTTAATCAAAATCCACAGCGGGAAAGAGAGAGAGAGGAAAACAACAGAGAACAAGAAACAAAACTGTGGCGTTATGGTTCAGGGGGAAAGCACACAGGCACTTTATGAAATGGAGATGTGACAAGATATTAACTCTGTGTGTGTGTTAGGAGGGGTGTGCACAAGATAATGCAGGGCCTATTGATATATTGAATGCTTGTGTTTGTGGTATTTGTTTAGGGCTGCTTTGTGCGTGAACCAGCGAGTGAGAAAAACAAAGACTGCAAGCTGGTTTTGGGCAGTAAGTGCATTTTGTGTAAAAGAAGAAAAGAATGGAGACATGTACAGTGTGCACTTGTCTTTTTGAGCTTTTTTCCCCCTGCATGATGATCATCTCTTTTCTCCATCTATCCAAACACATATAGCAGCAATACTATGCCATGCAAACAGCTTTTGGTGTAGTTTACTAAAATGCAACACTATTTTGAATGATCCGAATGATTACAAAAGAAAAACAACAATTAAAACAAGTCGTAAAAGTAATTATTAACAAGTGCACAACACTGTTAAAGCACAATATATAGAAAAAACGTGCAGAAACAGTGTCCCTACCTGCTTCTTACCTTCTGAGCATGCCGGTGAGGATACGAGAACTCTTGCCAAGGTTTGCATCCGTTTCTCTCAGCTGGAAAGAAAAACAAAACAAAAGCAATCAGTCAGGTTTAAAAGATTTAATTTTCTATGATTCTCTTATTATGATCTTTATGTTTTGTTTTATTTTGCTTATTTGTTTGTATTATTTGAACATAATTAAAATGAAGCTTTTCCATCATCCTTTGTTTCCAAAAACTATTAAGCTTTGTATTAAGTTATTCACTACTAAAATAACAAAAATCTGATTCAAAACACGGACTGGCGACCCGTCCAGGGTGTCCCCCGCCTCTCGCCCCTTGACCGCTGGAGATAGGCACCAGCTGCCCCGCGACCCTCTGTGAAGGAATAAGCGGCTACGGAAATTGGATGGATGGATGGATGATTCAAAACACAGAACTGATATTTAGATTTTGTGTTCACACAACCTTGAATTTAAAAAAGTAAAATCAAGAAGAAAAGTCAAATTTGAGTCACTTCAGCCTGGTAATAGGAGCACAGCTGAAGAGACGATTTTACCTTTAAGTTAGATGTTTACTTGTTCACAAACAACCCTCTACAACACCACCTACTGAGCACACTCTCACAGGCAATTTATCCAACGCTCAAATAGCTTTACTGTGTTTAAATCCCACACTGGCCCTTATTTTATTTCTAAGTCTATATATTGTTGGCAGTAAGAGCAATTTTAAACAGAAAACATCGACTTTTAATCAACGAGTCCAGAGCAGTCGCTCAAATGGCCTTCTGCTCATCCTGCTGCAGAGCAAACATAAGAATAACGTAAAAAAAAATAAAAAGATGCCTTTATTTTTAACATCCATAGCAAGGATGTGGTGTCCTTGAAGACACCCTTGAAATAATGATCATGGCGACTCAGGACTAATTGCCTTGGATATTTCCCTTTTCTTGCTCTATTTTCTCTTCTTTCTTTCTCCCTGCCTTTTTTTCCTCAGAGGTCACAGGGATGTTTTCATTCTACTCTATTATCAGATTTAGGGAGTTTAACAGTAAAATGATTTGGCAGAGATGTTGCCAGTAAGGTGTGAAAGGAGAGGGAGAAAAGAAAACAGCTGACACTGCACTGAGCGAGCTGCCACTAACATCTCCATGTAGTCACATTTTCCAGAGGATGACGGGAGAGCACGGATTATTTTCTCCACCCCGCAGGGAGTCATTTATCTTTATCTTTTTTCTAAAATAAAACATTTTTCAATAAATACATTCTATAGTGAGTTTTCATCAGTGTATTTTTAATTTCTAATGTTTTTCTTCTTCAGTGGTTTCAGCTCTCACACTCCACCCCTCCTTCACTGCTACTTTCTTCCTCCTTTTCCATCTTTCCTTCCTACCCTCTGGCAGCCTGGGCTGATGTGATGCAGGCTGCCAGAGCCAAGGATACATGTGGTACAGGGTAGGAGGTGGGGGACCTTGGGTTTGGGCCCTCTGGCAAAGACAACAAGTCCAGCAGTTGCCTGATGTCTGCCTCAGCCCATAGATCTGTCCCCCCAGATAGTTCACACTTTCTCCCAAAATACACTCCTCCCTTTGAATCTCCCCCATTTCTTATGCCTTCATCCTTAACCTGAAATGGAAACCAAGTCAAATTTGTGTTCAGTCGAGTGTCTAAAATGAACTGTGGTTGCTTATAGGGAGGGAATGAGAAGAAGGTGTTTCGCCTGATTGGGTTTTATCCACACAAGGACTACAATTAGAATAAAATGTATTAGAAATATGTAAAATTTATAATAAATAAGATAATTTGCATAAATATAAAAATAAGATTTAGAAAAACACATAGTTTAGGCTTGAGAAAGAAAATTAAGTCAGCATCAATCAATAGATGCATCTTTTTATGAGTTTAACTCTGTAAAAATTTACCTATATGCATCTAAGTGATAGTAAGTTTCTCATACTTTTCTTAAAATTGAACAATGTGCATGGCAGGAATGACACTCAAGTTACAGCTCACTTTATAAACTCTGGTCACGTGCAGCAAAATGAGTAACTAACTTACAGATGTGCCTGTTTAATTACTCTAAAATGGTAGAAAACAGTCTGGTCATCAATGCAAAAGAAACAAACCTTTGAGAACGAATCAAGAACACGAGTAAAGAACAACTAAAAGTTCACAGAAAATTAGAAAAAGAGCTATAAGGTGGCACGAGTCTATTTGAAAAATCCTGCATTTCAACTAATAAATCTGGACACTTTAATAATTACTTTCATTTAAAACTTCCTCCCTACATGGAAACTGAGACTCAGGCTGTTCAGAGTCAGAGGACTGCAGGGACCTCAGAGAAAACCGTAAGCAGACTTTTATTTCTATCATAAAAGCAAAAAGACCCCACCTCCTGCTGCGCAAACGGGGTTGTGTGTTTGTTTGTGCACACTGGTGTGTTTTTAATATTAATACATTTTATTTTATGCTAAAGATATTTCACATTCTATCAATTTAACCCTTCCATCCTGCATCTTCACATCTTTTTACTTAACTTTTGCTCCACAAACTCCCTTTAAAGCCCAGTCTGTGAGTGTGAGTGTGTGTGAATTTGTGTACATGTGGTGAGGAGGTTAAGCAAAGGAGACTCGTGGGAAGGGGAAGTGAGAGAGAACAGGTACTCTCAGTAGACACTGGACCGTTTTGAAAGGAGGTGTTTGATTTTCTTTGAAATCGTCTGCGCGAGACCTTCTGCCATGTTATGATCTTTAAGCATTCTGCGTTGAGTGGGCCAACGGGGCCGGGCCCCCTTCCTGTGTTTGGTCTTTGCTGTTTCTAGCTACCTGTATGTTTGGCGGGCTACATGTTAGGAGAGGCAGCACTGGGGAGTAGGGGGACTCTGAGGGAAAGTCAGGAGGAGAGAATAAAACTGGAGAGGAGTTAAGAAAGGTAAAAGGAGGACAGGAGGAGAATGATAGACAAATCAACCATATTCAGAAGAAAAACGAATAAATGAAAGATATCTGATCTTATTGTCTGAAGTGATTGCTTTTATGTGGCAAAATGCATAATTAATCAAACCATTAAAATTCAAATAATAAAAATTATGCTTATCTGTGAGACTGGAGTGCACACAAGCTACTTTGTCAATACAAGTCTGCTGACTTAGTTTGTGCACAAGTATGTCAAAGACTGTTTGTTTACTTGACAAGCTCAAAAAAAAAAAAAAGACAGCGCTGCTAACCAGCTGTCACAACTTACGGTTTTGCATACACTTGTTAGAACAGAGGCCCAAGTATGTGCAGGTGGCAGGTGTGTACTCACCCTCTCTCTGGCTCTCTGTATCTTCTCACGGTCGGTGTGCAGGTTGGAAAGGATCTCCTGTCCCACTTGTTCTAGAAAAAAAGAAAGAAAAATGCAGCGTGAGAGACATACATGTCCAACAACTACACAAAAATGAAAGATAACATGTTTGATAGGATGAAAAACATGGAAAACTTCAAAGTAAAGGCTTTCTGTAAATCACTTAATTGTGTCTTTTTCATAAAAATGACTAATTCAAACAGTCTCGTATTTTTCACATTTTAAATGCTTAAATAAGAAGAGTCAGAATGTGAAATATGATGCATTTTGACAGCATGATCTCCAGAAAAAATAGAGAAATGTAAAGAACTGCTGAAACGGCAAATAGTAACCACAAAATTATTCAAACCCAAGCGTTTTTTGTGAATTTTTATTAAAAACAGAACTGAAAAATAATCCAACAGTCTTAAAATATGCATGTTGGGTTGATTGGAGATAGATGTGAGTTCAGCGAGCTTTAAAGTAACAAAAGACATAATGACACTAAAAAAATAACATATATTTTAACATTAAAATCATAATAATTATTAGATTTTTGCTCAGAATTTTAACTACTGATTTTATTTACTACTTGGAATGCTATTGCAAAGTGCAACCAAACTATTTCCCTGAGTAAAAACATGACCCTAAAAAATATGACAGAAGGTTCAGGTCAAAAAGCATTCCTGAACAGATGAGTTCAATCAGTTTGCACAATTTTGCAGTGAAGCAATAGATAGAATGTGCCCTACAGACAATACAACCTCTCAGCTTTGGCAAGTCATCAACACATTTTAAAACCTAACCCTTCATGATCTAATATCATCATACTGCCCACCCCTACTGCAAGCTAATGGAAATTACTTTCTTTGAAATACAGTTGAACAAGAAGAGGACAAGTTGGGACACTTTCATCTGCAAAGATTTGAAACTAAATGTAGAGGAAAGGTCCATGCAACAAATGTTAGTAATTACACAAAGCATAAATCATTAAACATTATAAAAAATTTAAAAAAGATACCCTAAAACAGATATTTAAACATATAGGAGAAGCTTACAGTTATTTTAAGCATATAGGAAGCATAAAAAAAATTTAGTACACTCTAAAAAGTAAAACCATCATTCACTTTCATTTTTTGTGTAACAATTTACACTCAAGAATTCTGAGTATATTGGACACCATTATATTGAGTCAAAACCAACTTTATCAATATTAGGGTTGTCACGGTATGAAAATTTACCTTCATGGTTATTGTGACCAAAGTTATCACGGTTTTCGGTATTATCTCGGTATTTTTTAAAAGGATGTTGAATATGTTCAACTAGACAACTAAATAAACCCTTTATATCAGGATAATGTCCTCAGCTTGTGTCCTTCCTGTGAGCTTTTCAGATCTGGGGAGATGTCATCAGGCAGTAATCATTGTTAAATTCATAATAATTCATAATCAATCAGCAGTGGCGACTGTAGATCAGTTGACCCACACCCTGTTGTACAGCATGGGCCACCGTACTTGACAAAAACAACCTTGTTTCCTGTCATACTTTAAGGTGGTCTCTGTACTGCTCCTGCTCCCCGCAGCATGGCTAATAAACCACCAGTTATTTTCTGCTAAGCTGGAGTTCTGGTGAACTTATTCTGACATGCTTCATTAAGCAGCGTCAACAGTGACCTGCCCGCTATGAGCCCCGTAGCGTCATTTCAATACGGGGGTGTCCGCGACTCGGTTTATGTGCTGGCAGTGGCGCTCGCTGCTTCTCCCTCAACCCAAAGTCCTCACATCATGTATTTCAGCTAAAACGCTAAACGTTACCTTAATACGTTCTCTTGCAGTGACTAGAGTTGATGGTCACACAGATGCGTCGCATGTTGCTTCCTTTCGCACTTTTTCCCGGCACGTTCTGCAAACTGTCCCTCTGCATTCTTCAAATATCCAAAATATGCCCATACTTCCAGCTTTGTCTGCTTTGAGGGCTGATAGATGCCCTCAGCGCTGTTTTCTCCTCTTTTCGCCGTCATTTTAGCTTTAGCTTAAGAAAGTTGTGGATGTAAACACTACAAAGTGCGCATGCGCAGAAGCTTCACCAGATGGGACGGTGGCCGGGAAGCACACCGAGCCAAAACCTCGAATACAGTTAACCCACCGAGATAATATAGTTTTTTAAAAACATGACGGTAATAATTATTGTCAACATTTTTACCGGGGTTTACCGCAAAACCGGTAACCGTGACAACCCTAATCAATATAATTGTCTCCAATCTACTCAGAATTCTTGAGTTTAAAAATGTTACCCCAAAAATTTTAGGTAAATGATGGTTTTACTTTTTAGAGTGTACCTTTGGTCTTTAGAGCTAAAAGAAAGTGTTTAAAACTTAAGAAAGAATAAAAGTAATCAGATGCAAATATCAAGAAAAAAATATTCCTGCAATAAAGGCACAATAGAGAATTTGGTGAACAATGTAGCTTAAAATGTTTTATTTTCATGCCTCCTAACATCGTTCTAACATATTATAGCTATAAATATATTGTGGCGATAAAACAACCTGAAAGAAATCAATAAAGTGGTTGTCCTGCAGTTCTCTAAAAACCTCAGCCAATCATACATTTCAGACCAAAAGCAACAATTGTCCCAAAAAGTCCCAAAAAGAAAAACAACTTTTCTGCAAGCAGAAAACAAAAAAACATTTGGATGTAGAAAGAGGAAAAACCAGGGTGAATGACTGGTGTTTTGTGCTCTTTTGTTACTGAGGCAATGTGCGGTCTCATGTCCGGGGGAGGCGCGGCCTAGGATTATAGCTGACAGGAGGGGTAAGAGCTTGCACTGATAAAAACAACTTTGGAGGGTGTTATATATGATCCGTTCAAGTTGAGTAAAATATACCTTATTGTATTAGTCAATGAGCCAAACCTAAAATAATGGGGTAAATCATAAACTCCTACCCAATTATATACTGTAAGAGCCAGCTACCCAAAAAAACATAATAAATTCTACCCAATCTGCTTAAGTTTTTTCTACAATGTGCGAATGTGTTTGAGCACGAAGTGTAGGCGTTTTTAGTCCATTTTGAGGTGTGCTGCAGCCTGCAGCACCCCTACAAGTTTAGATTTTTACTTCTTTTTTTTAAACTTCATGTTCTTTTTCAAACACTAGTAAATATAATTTAAAAAACCATACAGTATATGGTTGAAACGTTATATTTTAACAACAAAAATACAGCAAACCTCCCCTGCCTGGGAAATGGTTTGTTCCATTCCCAGACTCACTCGTTGCATTGCAGGCGGCTGCAGGAGAAACGTGTTCAGCTAGGAGCGAATCACTCCGCAGTCCGGTTTGTTTTCAGATGTGCACACTGCTGCACCCCAAGCTGATCTGGCACCTCGGTGACCAGATGTCCCGTTTTTGTGAAGGATTGTCCTGCATTTACCTTAATTTTCATATGCCACAGAAACTGCCAGCCCGGCACCGGCATTACTGTAACACAAAGCGCTTCCTCTTTGAAGCGTTTCTGCTCTCTGCAATGATTTGTGCTATAAAAAAATTGTTCAAACTGTTTTTGAAATAAGAGAAGTTGCTCTTTCAGGTTGGTAGATTCCCCACTCCGCGCCGAATCGTCCCGCACCAGCGTCGTCCCCCGCGCGCCGAACGGGCCGGGCCGCCACCCCACACCGCCATCCTAAGTTAGGGTGGCGGTGCGGGGCAACATCCCAGCCCGTGGGACGCCGCGGGTGCAGGACGGTCCAGCGCGGAGTGGGACCTCCGGTCATCCCAGTTACCAGACCTGAGGAGAAGCATTGAGTGACAGAGACCAGAAGTGAGTCAAAACATTCAACTGGATCTGTGGCGCAGAGGTAAAAAAATCAGTCTGTCACACGGGAGATATTAGTTCAAACCCTTGCCTGGGCAGAAATTCAATTTATTGATTATTTATTTTTCCTTTAGAATATAAATAATTGATGACATATTAAATCTATTATTATTATTAGTAGTAGTAGTTGATAATCTGCATATGCATAGAAATTTTGTATTTTAAAGTAAAAGTTTAAATTGTGAAATTCCTTTAGCATTTAACATGTCTCCCACCAACATGCTCTTTGTCCCACATCATGTTGGTTTGGATCTCCATTGGAACCCATTCCACTTTTACTGTGGCTCAGCATTTAAAAAAACTAAAAAAAATATGATTTGAAAATGTGTTAAAATGTGAATAACTGTTATATTTATCTCGCCTGCCCAAACCCTAAATCTCTAATCCAAGAATCATCCCAGTGTAAAACCTTATAACCATTATAACTCCACCTATTGCCTAACAGAGACTGTGGCTTACAGGCAATGACATGGACCACCACCTGGAAGACTGGGGTTCGAATCCAGGCACAAACCATCATCTATCACTACCTGTTTGAATGTATAGGAGTCATGCAATAAAAACTAAATTGTTAAACTTGATATATGGTGCTAATAAAATATGGAAATATATGCGGGATGGAAATATCCTGGATGTTGGATGGATTCAGCAAATTTTGCTTTTTAGCTTAGAAAAAAAGTTATACCTTACCCAATTTAATTGATTATTTTTAACTTAGAAAATAAGGTACTATTTAACTTATAATGAGCAGCTAGATTTTAGACAATTCCTTTAGATATTTCCTAACTTTGAATCTAAGGTACAATTTACAAACATATATGGGGTAGAAATTAACCAACTGAATTGGATGCAAATTGTTACCTCAATTTTATTGGGTAGTTTCTATAGGTTGCTTTTATCAGTGTGTGAACCGTGTTTGTGTAAAATAGCTAGGGTTACCTAGCTTGTTTGCAAATTCCCTATTGCACCTTTAAGGAGTCCAACACAGAATGAATGTATCCATTTTGTTGCATGGTGTAAGAAATAACTTTCCTTAGTTGTAAATGTAAACATACTAGCCTATGAATTAAAATGTCTCTTGGGTTGAATAAAAAAAAAACTGAATAGAATTGATAAAAGATGGCTCTTCCACCTCCAAAACAGATTTCATCAATGTAAGAATTCAGCTGCAACATTTGTGGTTAAAAATTAGGGAGGTAGACAATGAATCAGGGGGGAAAAAAGTGAAGAATCTTTGCATGGATCAAAGACGGGCTTTCAAGCGCACCAAACAAATCCAGAATAAACAACACAGTTGCTGACTGTATTACACTACACAGGTGCCGCACACCAAAGGGCCCACGTGCTGAGCGCCTGTTCGAGGGGGGAGCGGAGCAAAAATGGGCTACATCTGGCAGCTAAACAAGAGAAGAGAGAGAGGAAAAGACTCAGAATGAGAGATGGAGAAAGGGGATCAGGGAGAAGTAGAAAAAAAAGAGAAAGCACTGTCAAATGAACAACATTCGTCTCCCATTCATCCCATCCTTTTCACTCCCCTACACTGCAACTGACTCAAATGTGTCTCTTCCTGCCTTCATTAATTTCTAATCTGGAACGAGACAGATTGAAGGATACCCAGATTAAACAGTGCAGTCAGACAGTCACATGTGACAAATAGGGCAGATTAAAAGACTGAGTGCAGGTATTAATAACCATAAAAACACAAGCCCTCCCCTGTACTGATTGGCAAAGAACAAGGGATAAACAGGAAGGGAGTTGAAGCGGAAATCTTCAGTTAGAGAGACAAATAACCACATCTATCCATCTCTGTCAGTGCTGGGGCTTCTTTTTTAATAAATGAGCGTGACAAGCACTGCAGGAGAAGTGGTTTTTATAGCAAGTGCATTATCGGAAAGGTTTACAGCGTGCAAAAAGATGGATGAGGTGGAAAGACCTCCAAAGATATCTTACCCAAAGTATTGTGCAATCAATGCACACAATCTGTACGAAGCTGTATTCAAATAAGAAGAAAAAAAAATTCTGCAATGAGCTTTATTTCAGAGAGTTACAGTGGTTCAAGTTTCTAGAATAAGAGCATAACCACTGCATCATTCAGTCTTCTACTTATGCTCATTTACATCAATCTGATAAATGTTCTGTATGAGACTTTTAAAATTTAGGCAAAATAACTCATCTCATATTGACCAGATTTCCTTCAAAATATCCACCCTCCCATGCTGTCAAAATTCTATTTATAGTTATACACTAAAACTTCTAAAATTGGACATTTTAGTTCTTGTAATGTCTGCATTTTACACATTAATACTAAAAAAATTGCCGAATTAAAAAAAAGAACTAAATTATAACTATGGCTAGTAGAGGTACTATTAAAAAAAAAAAACAAGTTTTAAAAAGAACAGTTGATAAAACAATTCCAAATGAAGAAATAATTCACGCTAATGTCCCTGACTTGTCGTTTGTTAGACTATAAAACATTCCTCGCCTGTTTAAACAGCTATTAACAATTTAAATAACCCTGGCCCGCAGGCCTTCCTCTGGCTCTCTTGTTAAAGATTCCCATCCCCAAAGGTCCATTTAACAAGCCCATTATTGCATTACATTACATTTACATCAGCACCAGAGAACCTTAATTTAACTAGTCCCTCTAATGTAACTGTGGAAAATGAGTTTTATAAGGGAAAAAAGTAAATGCAGGTTTCTAATGGGAGGAAAAACAAACACCAGTATAAAGAATTAATTCCTGTAAATACATGAATAGAACAACTCTTTTTCTACATCAACTAAATATGTGTAGCTTTGATTTGTAGTTAGAAAACATTGAGAAATATTAGCTGTGCATAAAATAAAGCAAAAGATATTAAGCTGATCTTGATTTATTGACAGGTTAAACCATAATCAGAACCTTTTTATTTAATTTGGAGCTTTTTTTATGGTGGGAAAACAAACTAAAATATATAAAGACTGAACAAACCCAAACTTCTTATTTAGGAACATAATCTCTGTTTTCTGCACCTGACTCATCATATCAAGATGTTCATGTCAAGTAAAATGTTGAAAAAACTTGCCTCAGTCCAAGGAGATATTTAATTGGAATTTATTTTACAAAAGCTTATTTTTAAGGCAGGTACAAACTTTCTAGAAAAAGCAATAAAAATGTGTGCAGCGGCTTCATTTTTTAAAAACTTGCTCTTTTCCTCCCCAGAGCCAAAAGGGTACAAGACCTGACAGTGGTGTGCTCTGAGGATCAGCAAAGCTCCTTTTCATTAAGCAGTTGAGACCACTTTCTGAAGGTTACCACACACACTTATATCTGAACACACACGCTAACAAACAGTGGTCTGGAATCCCATGGGAGGGTTAGGAGGAGCCTGATAAATGTTAGACCATACATTTTCCTTCTCAAACTCCCCGTTCGTCACACACATAAACACACACACACACACACACACACACACACACACACACACACACACACACACACACACACACACACACACACACACACACACACACACACACAGAGCACAGCAGTCAACTTATATGTCTGTGAGTCCCAGGTGAAAAAAGTTACCTGTCTTTGTACACTTTTAGAGAAGCTTTTTTTTGTAAAATAACTTCAAGTCTACAACTGTATGGTGACACACTTTCATCACCCCCATTAAAGTTTTACCCACGATGGGATGCATTTGTAATGCCGAGCCCACAGGCCATGAGGCTAGAGCCTTCGCACTGAGAGAGCTCAAAATAAAGAAGTCCCAACCATTTGTTCATGGGGGGAGACGTCACATCTCATGGCTTAGCGTTGCTATTACACATAGTTCATAATGACGGCCACTATTGCACGGTTTGCAGAAATCCTTGTATTGCATGAGCAGAAAGAGGCAGATTCCTCAAGGAGTACACTGTCTTTATAGAGTTTTTTTTTTTTTTTGCACTTCAGCACCAATTTCCATTTCACTGTACATTCAAAATAGGTAATGTTGGGATGGTGACCTTAAAGAGCAGACAAGACAAGAGATTAAGTGGTTTAAAAAGGCCCCAAACATGAGATATTCAATGTAGGTTGAAGCTGGCACATCCCATTCTATCCCGACTTCGCCCCTCTGTCGTCCCTTCCTCTCTTATGCATTTGAGTCGTGGTGGGCAGTCAGGGGGAATTTCTGGGGCCTTTCTTCACTTTGCGAGGCTGTGTTTTATTCATCGCCTGTGCCCTGACCCCGCAGAGCTCCTGTTCTGACAAATCACTTCTGATTAAGACAGATCTCCGTTAGCCAGCCACTCAACTTGGCTTATTCATCATTCCGCAGAAAATATCCCTCTGTACTCCCCCGCCCCTCCTCCTCCCAGCTCGTTTGCCTGTCCGTCAGACCGAAGCAAGGCACAAAAGAAATTTCCGTTGCTGCTTTAAATGGCTGATTATAGACAATTGGTTGATGGAGGGACGTAAGGGCGTCTTATGGGTGATAAGACGCAAGTTTAATGGGTATAAATGACCAGGCCTGTAGGAGAGCAGCTGCTAATAAAACCATTTGTTTAAAGCTGTACCAGGGTGGAGAGAACTGAAAGCTACATTTTCTTTCTATTTGAGCTCCCCCTCCTCTTTTTCCTTTAACCTCAACCTCAAAGTCAATTCGCAAATGGCCAGATTTACATTTTTTTTAAATAATAAAAAAAAAAAAACAGCACAAGTCCCTTTAACCACCTTTCAATGAGAATTGATGAGGCTTAGAAAAGAAAAGCTTGTTTTACATTTATAAAATTGCATGTACCTCTATACCTCCTAACCACCTAAACTTTGACATAGCCATTCAAATATTACATTGCTTTCCTAAGGGTAGGAACAATTGGTATCAAAACATTTATTGCATGCGGAGTTAAAAATGCAGCTGCAGTATTCACATGCAAAGTTCTGCAACAGCAAATTAGAGCAAACCGTGTCTTGCCGAGGCATCAAGACACCCACAAAGCCATTGTGTTAAAATGTCTAACAAACCAGATTAAATTAACCTGAACGAGAACCCTACTGGTGGCAAAGGGCTGCGAGGATTGAGTGGAGAATGAGGGTTCCTGCGAGCAAATTGCCTGGACTTAATCAACCAGTCTCACTGAACCATCCAAATGAAAACTAATGGACTTGGATGCTTGCAGTGATTGCCCTCAACAATGCATGAGCAAGAGCAGGAGAAGTACTTTCTGAGCTCGTCAATTAAAAAACTGGGAATTTCTACAGACGACTGGTCAGCGTATACAACTATTTCACCAGCGCTCAAGATTGGTCAATTGTGAAGCTTAAACACAGCTGACTTATTAATTCCGTTTCAAGCGCTGGGGAATGGTTTTGTATGAGTTGATTAAACTTGGCCAAAATTGTAAAAAAAAAAAAAGAACATACGAAGTGTAGAATTAAAAACTCATATCCGAATGAGCTAATTTGTGAATGCATTATTCATACTGCTGACATTTGTGTCACACAATTGTGCTGGCTGCTGAGCAAATAAAATTTAAAAAATAAATAGTGCATGAATAACACGAAAAAACAAACACTAAACCTTATTCAACCTAAACAATAAATCCAGAGTTTAAGTGCCACAATTTAAATAATTAGATTTTTATTAAAAGCTAAGCAATTATATAAATGGTGCAGCATACAAGCACATTATGACCATTATCTAAGCTCAGGCTTAAGATACGTAAAAGTAAACATCTTATTGGAAGAAAAATTAAAGAGAAACCCATTCTGTTGGATTTAAGATACTATGAGAATCTGTGAATACACATAGGAAGAGGTCTAAAAACAGCATCGAAAAATGAGTTGTCCATTGGTTCAAATCAAACTCAACAGCTGATTTAGCATCCACAAGTAATTACTGAGGGAAAAAAAGTTTGCCAGTTTGTCAGAAATGGACTTGGGGAGGCATTTATGAAGGCGGCGAAAGAAGAAAGAGAAAACTTGACGCTCCCCTGATTTGTATTTAACAGTTTAGGAGCGCTAATCATCACATTACTGTTGATTAAAGGCTTTTACTTCTCTAATCAGAAACTTGACAGGCAGATCAAAGTGTGAAACACAAATTTCTTGCCTTTTAATTATCTGTACAACACCACACCTCGGGCAGCTCTTCCCTGCCTATCTCCTCAAACTCAGAGGAAGACTGCGAAAGAAGATCTAACATTCTACAAGAGTTCATTATCCAATAAAACTGGAGATGGGGGGGGAGTGAAAACACGCCAACACACAACATCTCCCCCACACACAATCTTCATGATTAGTGGAGACCTGGGGGAGGCCCGCAATCTTCCTTATTAGCACGTCCTGAATTGGAACACCTTAATTATGTTTGTCAAAATCGGACTTGGCGTCAAGCTCATTTGCATGTTTTGACAGGGCCTGCTGGGAGGCTCCCTCCACACAGACTGCTAGGAGTACTACTCAACACCTACTGGTAAAGGTTTTTGTTGCTAAATGAATGATAGAGCTTGTTAAAAACCCACCAAGCTTCACTGTAAAACAAACAAAAAAAAAGCTAAAAAAAATTTCCCCAACTGCTGGGGGTCCAGATGTTTCAGGAAGACTCTGCCCTGCCTTTAAATTGGCACCGATTTGGAGGTTCTGACCATATTAGAGACAACAGACCACACCCTCAGCTCCTCCAATTAACACCCCACTAAACGAATACTTGTCCTGTCACTGATATGTGAGTAAACAAACAATCAGTGTTGGAACAAGACTGTCAGCAGCAATTTAGTGGTGAAGAAAAACAAACGGCATCATGGAGGTATCAAACATCTAACTAAATAGTAGGTTCAGGCCACTAGAAGCAATTACACTGATGGTTCTGGACAAGTTTAAATATTACAAAAAAGTTTCTCAAACTGTGAATTTATTAAGACTACAAAAAACAAAGAAAGGCACAAAATACAGCAACAGTTGTATGACATTTTTTCTTCTGCTATTAACACTCATTATCTTGGTTTTTAACCAGTGTTGATAGTTTTGTTGCTTCCTTTGCTTCACAATAAAATGCATTTTCATGCAAATTATGACCACCATTATGATACCATATGTTTCTTCAATATATTACAAAACTACTTGGTTACAAAAAACTGGTCTAAAAGCTCTGTTGTCAAGACATGTGATTAAAATGTAAATAAAGATGTTAATATGTTAAAGGCATACTATGAAGTTGTGGCTTGTTTTTAGCACCCCCTAGTGTCCATTTTAAATCACTGTCCTAAAAACATCAGCATTGTTTTTGTTCAGAAACACCTAAATCTGACTGTTGAAATGTTTCCTCAGCCTTCATTGCTTTCTACTGGAGCGGTTCATCACTCATTCAAAGAAATCAGCTGTGTTCAAGCAGGGAGAGATTAAAAAA
Source organism: Callopanchax toddi (assembly GCA_006937965.1). Taxonomy (NCBI): domain Eukaryota; kingdom Metazoa; phylum Chordata; class Actinopteri; order Cyprinodontiformes; family Nothobranchiidae; genus Callopanchax; species Callopanchax toddi. The sequence continues at coordinate 2,808,778 of SSNR01000049.1, read as the reverse complement.
AGCAGGAATCATGGGCTAAAAACACTCTGGTGCTAGTATAACAGCTAGCTACATTGGGTTAGCCTAACCCTCGTGAGATACGTGGCTTTGTGAGACTTCAGGGCATCGGACCGGAGACTCAGAAGTTGCAAACGTGGTATCCACAAGCCGCAAATTGGGCTGTAACCCTATAAAGGGTCATATTAGCACATTCTGGCTCAAGGAAAATATTTAAAATATGAAAAAGTTACATAGTGTGTATTTAAATAATAATACAACAATTTAAAAGCAGATTTTCCTTTAAGTTTAAGTCTCGTTCTTATCTTTGTTCCAAAAACATACAAATTAAACATTCCTCATAAAAAAACTGGTGAATGCTAAAGGTCTGAGTCAAAATGCATGGCACTACAATACTAAATGGTTAACGTTTCAAATAACAAAGGTGAGAAAATTCAGAAATAACTCCAGTGAGTCATCAGACCAAGTTCAGAGCTTCGTTATATGGTTATCTATTACAAATCCATAATGCACAAGGATTTATACATAATGGGTTTGTTCAGTGTTTGTGTAAAGTTCTCTAATATCATAAAGATGTAGAAAAGCTAAATTGTTTATTACACAGCTGTTTAACTCAGTTTGTTTTGACTCTATGGTATGTAAAAAAAAAGCATAAAGAAAGTCCTAAATCATCCACCTCCATTGGAGAAGTTACTTTCATGAAACAAGACAGGTCACGACAAATTCTTCTTATCAAATCTAAGGTGCTGTGAAAATGTCATTTGAGGAAGCAACAATGAAGCTTGCTGTGAGGAAACCACGTCACTGTGGCCACTTTTTACAGAAAGCACAGACGCAAGTTTGTCTTTTAATTGGGAAAAATGCCATCACACTTCCCTGCTCTGCTAAAAGACAAATAATACTGCTATTATAGGGAGGAAGAGACACAAAAAGGACTAACAAAAGAGAGATGCATCATGTGCTTCACTTCACAATGACTGAGGAGCCAGAGTTAAAGGAAGATTGTTGTCAGCTGCCACTGTGAATTCACATAAAATGGCCCCAACATGTGATGGCTTGTCAAAGCTCTAGCTAACAGTGTACATTGTTTACTTGTGATTATTTTTGCATTGCCTGTATCTATTCCTTAAGGCACTGCAAATGAAAACAGATAATTGATTAAAATGCATTTAAAATCTCACAAGTCTGATTCACTTCCTTTTTGAAAATATTGTCTCTTTCATTATAAATCCAATCATAATATTAGGGAAAAAATACTGTTTTCTTTAAATCTCAATAAACATTTTCAGCATAACTCCAATTCTGAACTTGAGACAATCTCAAAGGGACATTCCAGGAAGAAAATCTGAGCTAGAAGTTTTAGTTCACACACAAAGAACTTTACATTCTCTAGAATGTGATGGCATTTCAAAAAAATCCATGATGCAGTCACACAAACAAGTTAGTTCCAGCAGCAGCTGCAGCAGCAGGGTGAAACCAGATTACTACAATTCGACCTTTTGATTTGCTTTTATAAGAAATAAAATAATGAACACAATAAAATACGTTATTATGCTTATGGTTAATGCAAATTTTTGCTTTAAAGCATTTATTTTGGTGCAAATCTTCTTCCATCAACAAGCTAGAAAACCTGCATAGGCAAAAAATCTACTAAACTAAAAAGAAAGTCCTCTGAAAAGCAGACACGGAGAAACTAACATGTCAATGTTTATGAATTTGTCAATTAACTGACTAATTGTACAACGAACAAAGTAAAATTAATCTAACATTGTGCATCACTGCGAGTCTGACAAGTGTCTCGCGCTCCTCATCATTAACTAAAGCAGCTTAAGTGAAAACCCAACATGCCTGCCACCATTTCCTATACTAATGAAGCATATCTAAGTTTTAAGACATGGCAGAACTAATTTAATCTACCTTCTAACGGCCCTTGGCACCATCAAATTAATTATTCATAAAGGACATGATATTATAACTCAATTGTCAACTCTGTGTCTGTCCCTTTTCTTAACCTTCCCTTCCTGCTGCTCTTCTTTGTCTCAAGCTCTCTTCTAATAAATCAAGCTCTTTGCTTTTAATATCTGAATAGAACAATTCATTCAGTCGTTCTAGAAGCTGAAAAATATAATTTGCTGTCTTTTTGTTTTAAGTTTGCTGATGAATGTTGCAACACGGCAGAGGAGAGTTTCTACATGGTGCATTTCCCTGTGGGTTTTATGGTGTGCTGATGGGGTTAGCTCAACCACAAAGAAAACACAGAAAAGGAGTTATCAAATCTGTAATAACACTGTAAGATACCTTTCATTTCTCCTACATAAATAATGCATGCCATCAAAGTTATTGCTGCTTTAATGTTGCTTGGACAGGAGGTTTTTTTTGGTAAATTTTTTAAAGAGCTATATAACTCTGTAATGTCTAAATAGAAACAGCAGCACATGGCTACAACTCCCTAAAGAGACCACTACTGTATACTACATAGAATTTGAATGCATGCATGTGCAAAAATCAGCATTTGATCAGAAAAATCAAAGAATATAAACAATGATAATGTTTTTTGGTATTAATGCACAAGTATCAGCTTTAAACAAATGATGTTACAAAATGTTTTTAAAATATGTATACAATTTCCTTACAACAACTTAAAAAAAAAAAAGTCAGACCGTCCTTACCAGAAATATTGCAGTATCAGTAA
>SSNR01000049.1:2795985-2806079 GCA_006937965.1 Callopanchax toddi | reverse complement strand
TGGTGGGGTGGAGGACGGGGGGCTTGAATTGCTTAAACAGTGCCATGATATCTACCCTGCACCTAAAAACAACATCCAGTAACCATTTAAATTAGCATAACATTGTTTTAGATGGTAAAATCTGCAGGAGTCAAAACTGCCTTTTAAAAAAATGGGGGGGGACATAGGGCTGGGCGGTATACCGGTTCATACTGGATACCGGTGGTCTTTTTTGGTTATGATATGAATTTTTCATATACCGCTATACCGGTGAATACCCCACACAGCGTCCCGGATGTTGGCAGTGGGGACAGATTTCACTGCGACACACAACACCTCAGTGTGAGTGAAAATTTTGAACCAAGAATGGCGACTAACGGGAGCTGTTATGGTGACTTACAAATTACGAACCCAGAGGAACTTATTCCAAAAAGAGGAGGCACGTCTGTTGTTTCGGGGTTTTTCAGGTTTAAAAAGTCGAACGTGACTTAGTCGCTAGTTGGCGGAGCTAGCCGGCGGGGCTAACGAGCAGTTTGCTTCACCACCTTAGCCGAAAACATGTCTTGGAATAATAATTACCAGGAATGTCTCAAGCTTAGATCTGTACCCTTCACCTCCGCAGCTAAAACGGCTAGGGGCGGCACTAGCTCAGTTGGGAGAGTGGCCGGTCTGGTAACCGGAGGGTCACCGGTTCGATCCCCAGCTCTGGCTGGGTTAGATTGTCGTTGTGTCCTTGGGCAAGACACTTCACCCAACTTGCCTGTGTGAATGTGAGTGTGACTGTGTGTGAATGTTGGTGGTGGTCAGAAGGGCCGATGGCGCAGAATGGCAGCCTCGCTTCTGTCAGTCTGCCCCAGGGCAGCTGTGGCTACAGACGTCTGTCGTAGTTTACCACCACCGGTGAGAATGACTGTGTGAATGAATAATGCAACTCTGTAAAGCGTCTTTGAGTGACCTAGAAAAGCGCTATATAAAACTGATGCATTATTATTATTATTATTAGTCAGTTAGACGTCCATTAAAGACGTGTTCGCTAAAGGGACCGCTTATGAAAAAGAGCCAGTGGTGGGTCGAGATAACAACGCAAAAACGTTCCACGGTAGGTTATTTATATCTTAATTACTTCTCTTTTACGTTGAAGGGGTTATGTATTTACCTGCCTGTGACTGGACATGAAAAAACTAAGATATTCTGCATATGAAAGTAAAATGGACTATTAAAAGCCGATCTAGTGCAGTAATTATTTCATAATTAAAAAATATTATGGCTAGTAGCGGCCGTGTTAAAAAAATACTGTCAAATACCGTAAAACCAATACAATTTTAAGAAAAACCGTGATAAAATTTTTTTTTGCCATACCGCCCAGCCCTAGACACATTCCCCCTGTCCCCCCCCCAAAATTACGGATGCGGAAAATCTGTAAATTTCTCTTCAAGCCCTACTATGCCAGAATAATTAGGAATAATAATGGCTATCTTTCTTTTTCCAGTCTTTATCTACTGTGTGGGATTAGAATCCTAATTTGAGAACTGTATTAGATGAAACACATCAACAACACAAATGCACATCTTTGAAGGAATCTCTGGAACTTGTTCTAGACTCTTGTTTATGACAACCAAGGATCAGTGGAGGAAAATTCATTTTGAACTCATAAACAAAAACTAGTGCATAACAGAATAGTAGTTTAAAGATGAACAGTTTACGGCTTTCAGATTAAAACAAAAAAAAAAGTCTGAAACACAATGAATCTCCTGCAAACATCACCTGTATAAGATATGAAGCATTAACTAAAGCTGTGTGACAGTGGACAGTTTTTGCATGCTCCATCCCCTGATTGTAATTGAGGCCGACGCGTGACAGTCCCCCTGTGCCCTCTTGGCTGCGGCCCGGGGCGTAGGACACGCTGACAGAGGAGGCACAGGAGACGGTGGCACAGGGTCCTGGCCTGGCACCGCCATGGTATGATACCCTTTGGGGCACTGACCCCCTCACTCTCAACCCAGAGCAACGCTCGCTATCTCACCTCTGTCACCAGGCATCTCAGAGGCTAACGAGGGGGCAGCTGAGACTGCTTAACAATTCTACCACATCCATTGGCTCAGTATGCATATTCACTGTCAGTGTTCCTCTCCCCTCTCTGACACCTTTAGTGAAATACATGTCAGCCTGAGGAGACTGGCACTAATCAACACTTTAAACCTGGGAGGTATATTAATGCTCTGATGGTTTCCTGAAGGAGAGCAGAAGAAAAAGATGAAGGACAAAGCTCTGGACAACTTTTGAGTGTGTTAACTTTGGCTGTATTTGTATGAACAGGATAGGAAAATTTATAGATAGCTTGAAAACTTCATGTACGTCACCCAAAAAGTCAGGGGAAGCTCAAAGACTTCAACTAAAGTGGACAGAAACTACACGAGGTTCAAAAGAGGGTGAGTGACGTTTAGAGAAAAAAACAAGCATGAGAGGGAGAACATGAAAATATGTGCATTCCTCTGTATCCTCCTCACCGGGAGCGGAGTTACAAATGAAACTTCACTTCCTTGAAAAGTGAGAACCAACAGGGGACTTCTGGTATCCAGTTGGCGATACATAATTAAAAGAACAAGGATAGGGAGAATGTTATTACCAGTGTTTTCATTAGACCAAGTTAACATGTTGGTCTCCCTCATGACCAACAGACAAGACGCAAGAAAGTGGAGGGTATAGGATCCTGCCTATTGGGGCCTAAAACTCTGTTCAAGAAATGTTCATATTAGTGCTGTTTCTCCATGTTTCCATTCTGACCAAACTGCTACTCTATAAAAACATTTAATTTTTGACATCAGAAGTATGAAAGGCCTGCACAGCTTGCTTTTTTTATATACTTTCAGTCCTTTCCCTAACATCCACGCTTAAATTAGCTAGGATTTTTGAGATCAGGGACTGTTTTTTAGGCTATGAAAAATGGATTAAATGAAGAGGAAGTCTGGCCTAATGAGCTCCCTGGGCTATGGAGCAGCAGGGACCGTGAGGGGAAAGAAGGGAGACGAGGCAAGCCTTTGAGGAAGAAGGGGCTGCAGCCATGCCCAAAGTGTGCCAGTTTCTCCTTGCTTTAGCGCCAATGGCACAGACGGCACCTGGGCAAAGCTTGGCCTCCCTTGTCCTGTGCCAAAGGGGAAGATAGGCAGAGCAGCAAGTGTGTGTTGAACCTGAAAAGTTCTATTAGCCGTCTAAATTTGTACTGACTTTTAACTGACGGTTCAAAAAGAGTATCATCGGCAACAGCACCCTTATTAAAAAGATTAATAAATGTGGTATAAAAACACAAAACCCAAAAAACATAGCAGTGTAATTGATCCTAACAGACTGGGACTCATCTTTAACTCCTAGTTATGACACAAACTGTGCAGTTTATTTTCTTTATTTGGTTGTAGACTGGATTGCAAAGACTAAGAAGTTAACGGCTTGTCAATGGTCGCATAGTTTGCAAGACTGGTCCGAGATTGTTAGCAGAAAGAAAAACATACGAAACAGAGAACAAGGAGAAACTAAACGACAGGAAACAGGAAGGGATTAATCTGGCAATCAGCAGCTCCTGGATGCCACCCAAAATAAAGAAAAGGTGAAAGAAAACAAAACAAAGGAGGAGAAGAACTACAACAAAGAACAAAAGCTATGTGAGAGGACTGGGAGGGGAGAGGGGGGCTGGCACATTCTTCAGCTACTTTTCCTGACAGCGATTAGATACTGTCACAGCCTCTCAAACTGCCACTCATTTGCACTTATAGGAGGCTTGTCGTTACAAATAGTCCACATTAAAATACCACACTCCTGGGGCACAGGCCTTGACCTCCTTGTACCTCACACTGCGAAATGTCTACCCATAGAGTCTCCCACCTTGTCAAATGGGAAGGTACGGGTGAGGTCGGTGCTCGGAAATGCAGTTGCATTTGGCTAAAGCAGACAAACATTTCAACTCAAGACTTCAGTTTGTATTTCCGTATGAAGCAAACAGAGAGTAATGAGTCAAATGTGTCTCGGATCTATCTGGTGTCATTGTGAATCGTTTGTCCCGACACTGAAAAATGACCTATCTCAGCAAGATTTTTGAGCGGGTATGGGGGGGGGGGGGATGAGTGTGGCAGCCACCAGCAATGTGCTGACAGCCAAACAGAGGAGAGGAAAAAGGCATCATTAAGATCACGCACACACAAACATACAAATACACACATCAACGCACAAATTTCTATGTACAGAAAGCTCAAATACACTCCATCAGTCAGGAGAAATTGTGTAAACGCCTGCTTGCACACAAAAAAAGAAGAGGAAAAATAAAGAAAGAGTCACTTGACTGATATTTTCAACCTCAAACAGAGCATGACGTTATGGCCCCTGTCATGTTCAAGTGGCAAGCACATCGCGGCAAAGCCAGTCAAGGCTAAACGCTCCCAAAACAGACAGGAAGAAACGATTCAACGACATTCGACATCTTAGTTACATTCCCTCAGTATGAGCAGGAACACAAGGGTGAGCACAACGCTACGGGGCATGAAATACTACAATGCAGACATCATGGCCATAACATTTTATTCAAATAGATTAGCTTGAAATTACAGGACAGTTTTGCAGGTTACAAATAAAACACTTGCAGTAAGTTTGAAACCAATTCTAACCATTCTGGAGTCCATTTAATCCTTTTCAGATGCTTAAAACTAGATTTTTTATTTTTATTTTTAAATGATAGTAAGTAGTGAGAAGTAATTTCCTCAGTGAGATTAATTTAAATGAACAAACCGATGAGTGATTTGAGTCTTTTCTCTTAGAAGATACAACAATTGAATGAATAAACACCATCATGTGTTTAATTTTAACTAACAAAAAGGGACAAAGTGGGGAAATAATAGAGGTGAAGAATTGCCTCTGCAAAATCAATGATGAAATAAATTTGATGTTAGAAAAATGACTGCTAAGAAGCTTGACTTCTGCTCAACCTGACAAAGTTAACAAAACATCTTCAGTTGCAAGAAAATGTATTAAACAAGAGAAGAAAAAGGTTGGGCTGCATATACAGTAATGAATCTTGTGTGGGAACTTTTGCAAGTAAAAGTTGGAAACTTAGATTTCTCTGTAATCGTTTTTTGAGAGACAACCTGTTGAGGTCCATCTGGATCCCTCATTACAGAAAAAAAAAGAGGCGCAAACAGACAGAAGAAGGGACACGGGAGGTGACAGAAAAAGCCAATCTCCTGTGACATGTTGAGACACAAACAGCTGAAAGTTATCTGTGCAACAAGCTCAGTTTATGTTGCTGTGAGTTTGGTTCAGACAGAAATAATGTGTGGGATACGAAAAACCAAAATCCGAAGACATTTCATGACACGCAACCATCAACACCGGTGCAGAGTTGTCAAGTGTCAACCTCCACAGAACCGGTCAGTTTGATTGCTGACTTTCAGCTATACTGTTAAAAAAACTTTCAACGTTCTTTTTTCTAATATGCGACATAATGGATACCCAGTTTATAAATTACGTACAGCTGAAACAATTCCCTAAAACCTGTTTTACCAGTGGGAAAGTAAAAATGTTTCAAACGGGTAGCGATAATCTAGTGTCAGGAGGTGAGAGGAAGAAAAAAAGTAAAGCCTCACATTTTACACTCTCTTTTCTCCACTCAAGTTTTATTCTCCAAATAAAAAGTATGAGTGGGAAAATGGAGCCCCCTCATCTAATTAAAATAACAAAAAACTTGCTGCCTGCTGCACAGTATTCATACAATACATCACACCCCGACAGAACAAGCATATTATGTATAATGTATAGCCCACTCACCCGCCACATGAGAAAAATATGTACATATTCCAAAACAATGAGGTGGTACACCAGCGCAAGTAGCAAAAAGGAGAGGAAAGAAGAGGGTGGGTGTGTGTGTGTGTGTGTGTGTGTGTGTGTGTGTGTGTGTGTGTGTGTGTGTGTGTGTGTGTGTGTGTGCAGACAAACTCCTGATAGTGACCCCATACCTCATCTCCAGGGCATAAATAAACATGTGTGTGTGCGACTGAGCCTGTGGATTATAATCAGAGAGAAAAGAGAATCAAATTTATTCTGCAGCTGTCATTAATATTTCAGGACCGTTACTGTAGCCCATGTGAAAAAGCATGAATGATTAATTTAGACATCACCTCTGTCACAATCCTTTACCAGGCCTGGTCCGTGATCCACCTTTGAGAGTAGTAAACAAAAGCTGGGTTCTGCCTCGTTTTTGTTGTGGTCTAGTTCCTGTCTGGCAGGTAGGTGGGCTGCGGTGTCGTTCCTGGACAAGTAGGCTTCCTTTGTGGTTTGGTTGTGACATTCAGGTGTTAGGTGGGATCTGGATCCACAACTTTAGCTAAAGGTTAGCCATGAAAGTAGAGAATGGGGGGGGGGGGGGGGGGGGGGGTGATGAAAAGCCACTTAACCCTACAAGTCTGATACTAAGTTCTTATGATTTTCAACACTATATGTGGATAAAAATCTAAATTTTGTAGCAGCATTCCTTCCAAAAACCATTACCTAGAAAAGTTTTTTTAAAACTCAAGAGAGCAGCATAAACCACACACAACTCTTCTACCCATTAGTCTGCAAACCACACACATCAATAGCCCAAACACTCTGACAGGTGCACATTAGACCCTCATTTTAAGTCGATGGTTGAGCATCTTGGCTGCTGATGGATGGGGAGGTAACCGCAAGGTCCTATCAACCTGACATGTGCTCCATACCTGGCTTTTTGATTTGTATTTAGGTTTTGTGTGACGCTTGTCTGACAAGTGGAGATCACAAGGAGACAGGATCCATCTATCAGACCACTGATGCCACTGTTGCTGCCTCCAGAGCCTGAGGGCGTGGTGCATATGTTAACACTCTGTGTGTGTGTGTGTGTGTGTGTGATAGAGACAGAGAAAGACAAAGTTGTGGAGTCAACGGTTTATATTTGTCTACCAAGAAACTACGGACTGATTTTTTTTGTCCTCATGCAAGAAAACAAACGTATATCTTTATGTATGTTTTAGAATTTAATACAGGAAGTGTTATTCTGCTTGTGTGTGTGTGTGTATATGTGTGTGTGGCTACCTGCAGAGTAGTGAGCCCACAGGGGCAAAGCGAGAAAGAATGACACTGATGCGATGTGCTGGCATGTGCCCTCGGGTGGTTTTGGTGTGGCTGTCATCTTGTTGTTTTCATACAGCTCCCCCTTCGTCTTACCCCGCATTATTCAAATAACACGCCCCAAAGTTCCTTAAATAAATAATGAATTCGCCACTGGATGGATTGATGAACGATGATGGAGAAGTATTTGGTTGGTTTGTTTGTTTTTATTTTTTTTCAGTGCTTTGCACAGATTTCTTGTTGTTTGGACGAAGTCTTTGACAGGCACTTCTCTCTTGGGAGATTGAGCTTATCAGAAAAATAAGTGCTGGGTTGGAAGAATCCGTCGTGCTGAGTTGTGTGTGTGTGTGTGTGTGTGTGTGTGTGTGTGTGTGTGTGTGTGTGTGTGTGTGTGTGTGTGTGTGTGTGTGTGTGTGTGTGTGTGTGTGTGTGTGTGTGTGTGTGTGTGTGTGTGTGTGTGTGTGTGTGTGTGTGTGTGTGTGTGTGGGTCTACTCTAATAAAATTCAATCAATTTATCGCTTGGCTTTTCAAAAATAAAGAAGTTTCACTTTCTAAAATAGTTATCTGGCTGTGTCGGTCAATAACTTGAAAGAACCAACCGAGTGTGTCAAGAGGTCAAACTCGACAAGAAGAGTGTAAAGATACGCTACTCGTAATACAAAATACAACGGGAGTACAAAAAAGATCCTACACTTGTTTCTTTTAGCTGTAAAAAGCGCATACACACAACGGAAATTATCATGAAAGAAGATTATATATTAGGTCCTAAACTCGTGAACTTATCTTTCACATATATATGTGTTACAACACCCCACCCCTTTCTCTAAACGCATCTCCATAGCTTATGAGACCCAAGGAGGTCAAGATGCATCTGAAACTTCCTTTTCTTTCCCCAGAAAAAAGTGTGTGGGACTTGAAAGCAGCGGCAGCTCGCTTACTCTCTTCACTATAGTTCCCAAAGCCAATGCAGATCAATACGCAGCCATACATATCACAACTGGAACAACTCTTGTCAAAGGTTACTCCTTTTTTTCTGTTTCTCTCTTCATTTCAGCAGGGCGGAGGAGGACGAGGAGACAGAAGAAGAAAAAATAAAATAAATGAGACGGAGAGTGGAGACAGCTTTGGAGAAGGAAGAGGAAAGCAAGAAAGATAAACCTAAAATGATCCCTTCTCTATAGTTGCGGAACTCGGTGCTAATGGGTTTTGACACATCGCCGGCAGGCCAAAGAGAACGGGAGCTAGGGGTGAGTCGATAGTGGTGCGCGGCTGTGGCCAGGGGCAAGCAGCAGAGGCTAGACCAAACCCCTGGTACTAGCATGGGCTGGGGGCCTGACCACTAATCATTATAAAGTCAATGAGTCCTCTAGCGCTTGCAGCTACACTAGCCTTCCCAGGGAGCAACACCACCTAGTGAGGCCCATTTGTTGTGAACATCCATGTGCACACAGATGCACACTAAATATATACAGTACGTCCTGTATTCATGCCAAGTACTGGTACAGTGGTGCTACACACACATAACAACAACTGCAGGGACACTTTACTGAATACAAGCATGGAAAAATTTACTAGAGCACAAAAATACTTCGCAACTGACAAATAGCTCGACACACAAAAACACACGTACACACAATTTCATGATGTCTGCCATGTCAGTCAGTGATTGTCTACAGCCTTTGATGCTGTGCCTCTATTATTAAGTACCATCACATTCATGCCCTACACTGGACACAGCCTCTCCTGAGACACCACACAAACTGGTCCCAGGTCAAACTGGGGCTCAGCAGCTTCACCTGGTCCCCATGCATTTTTTAATGCCTCAAACTGATCCTGACACACAGCCTCAGACTAGACTACTAAATGAGCCGGCGTTTCCCTAATTGGCAAAGATTGTGTTTAAAGGATAGCGTGACTGTTGAAAGAAAAGTCAAAATATCCATGAGATTAATGATGACTGATGACTTGGGGTGCAAATTTTCTTGATCAAAACCTAATTAAAACTAAAGTTGGTTGCACAATAATGATTAGCATTAGCAGTGTATTGCTCTTGTGTATCCCACAGGAATAAGATATACTATTATGTTTTATTGTAAAGGGAATACACCAAGCTTGTGTGGTCCAAAAGCAGTTATAAAGAATGTTAAGCCAATATTTCATTGGATGTATACTGATGGCAACAAATTATAGGTCTTTAAAATGTCTCAAAACATTCACACAGGTTCTCAAATTCCTTGCACAAGTCACAGTGCTTTGCTCTTGTGTTGCAAGAATTTTGAACATGCACAAATAATATCCTGTTAAAGTCACACAGTCGTGGAGTGAATCTGGAACCTGCCCTTCTTAATTTAGTTTTTGCAAAATATTGCACGAAACGTGAGACTCTCTTGGAAGGGGGTTGAGACCAAATTGAAAAAAAAAAAAAAAGACAGCAAATGTCAGTTTGTGCACCATATTTAAAACTTTGCAAAAGTGTTGTACTCACCAATTTAGTCTGATTCCAACAGAAAATCTGCACATTTTTTTCATAATTTTGTATTCCCAACTACTCACCAATAGTTGTAGCCTAGTTAGGCTTTTAAAAAGTGTATTTTAAAGGCACACTATGTAATGTTTTCATATTTTAAAATCTTTTTCTTGAGCATCCAGGATACCACATTTACAACTTCTGAGTCTCTGGTCCGGTGCCCTGAAGTTTCACAAAGTCACGTATCTCATGAGGGTTAGGCTAACCCAATGTTGCCAGCTGATATGCTAGCGCCGGAGTGTTTTTAGCGCATGATTCCTGCATTTTAAAAGTCTCTCCCTGATGAACACAACTGATTTCTTTGAATGTGTGATGAACCGCTCCAGTAGAAAGCAATAAAGGCAATGGTTGAGACATTTCAACAGTTAGATAGACCAGTGTTTTTCAACCTTTTTTGAGCCAAGGTACACTTCGTCGTTGAAAAATATCACAAGGCACACCGGGGGGGGGGGGGGGGGGGGG
>SSNR01000049.1:2582459-2795108 GCA_006937965.1 Callopanchax toddi | reverse complement strand
CCAGCCCAGTGTCAGTGGACCCGCTGATCTCCTGGTTTAATGGACCAATCAGATCAAAGTATGAATTTAAAAACGTCTGGACCGTCGGTTCACCAGAGACCCAGATCTGCTGACGCGGAGCGTGGCCGGTGTTCTGCCCAAACTCTGCCAAGTTTTTGCCGTGGGTCCACGACTCGCTTGGCGGCGGCCCCTCCCAGCCGAACATGTCCGAACCACAGACTAGATGCGGTCCAGTTCGGGGGAGGAGGGGTTCCAGATGCCGAGCGTGTTGCGGGCGCGGGAGCTTCTCAGGGGCTGACGCGCGTCTCCCCCCCAGCACCGGCTCGCTGCCGGGTGCTGTCGCTGGACCCGGTCCAGGTCCTGGATCTGCTGCGCGTCTGACTCCAAACAGAACCTGAGTCTGCCATTTGGTGATGACTGGCACAGACGCGTGACAATGGAATATTATTTGTAGATAATAATTTAGTTAAAAAAAAATTTTTTTTTAGACCAATAGGTGAAATTGAATAATTTCCCGCGGCACACCTGAAGATCTCCCACGGCACACTAGTGTGCCGCGGAACAGTGGTTGAAAAACACTGAGATAGACAATGCTAACATTTTTATGACAGTGATTTATAATGGACACTAGGGGGTGCTAAAAACAAGCCAAAACTGCATAGTATGCCTATAATACATTGAAGTCTGCCCAAAAGCAAAAAAACAAACCAAAAATAAACAGTAAAACAAAAAAGATCAAATATATCAAAGTACATAGGAATAGGATGAAGCTTTGTTTATTTTACCTACCTCTAAACTCCTAAAATGTTTACATGTTTTAGGTAGTTTATTAAGTTTAAATACCGGTAGTTAAATTATTTGGGTAAAGGCAAGCTGAATAACAGCAAATTTAATGTTGTGATCATATCAATAAGGACCTCATGGCAGACTAGTTGTGTATTAGCACTAAGAAGACTATTTCAGTTCTTTCAAAGCCTAAAGGGTTTAGACAATAAATGATGCCAAAAAAGTTTTTATAGAAGTAACCAGGCAAGTAAGTCTATGAAAACTTTACCTCTTTAAACATGTTTAGGTTATACATGATCTATAAATACAAAATGGAAAAGTATCAGGGGTGAAGAAATGGCAACAAATAGAGAACAAGCTGCAGATACAGAAATGTCATCGTTTCAGTGACTTTAAATTAACATACATCAACATTTAGATCAATAAAGATTATGCACTCTTTTTTGTAGAATATTAAATTAGCTGTATAATAGATTTATATTTCTGAGCATTTTAAGTGTAAATTAGCCTGAACGTAACTGAAGACTAAACATTTATAAAAAGAGTGGGGTGGAGTTAGTGCTTCAAAACTGGAGAAAAAAGATAAGTCGGTTAAATAGTTATCATTAGCTAGAAATGATCTACTCTGCAGTTCTTGTGTGTGTGTAAATAAAATGAGCTAAAAGTGCAAAATAAATACCTAAATCAATAGCCTTACAGCTTCTTAGCCTCAGTCTGATCAATATGCATGCAATCAAACTTTTTGCCAGAATTACTTCCACCACTATGCCCATCGATCGCGTTCATTGATCTTGACGCTCAACCATCTTTTAGGAGCGGAAGGTATGGATATTTAGCACTAGAGACCCCATCTGGCCAGCTTTGTGACCTTTGACCTTTTGAGTTAATCCTCAAACAAAAGGTAGAAGTTACTGGAACCTATACAGTCTGACCTGGAACCATCCCAGAGGGGGCAAACTAAAGCAGCAGGGTGCCAAAATAGACTCTAGAATTCAGACCGATGACCTCTTCTGGGCCTCGACTTCACAGTAACAACCACAGCCTCATGGAAACCAACAGCTTGTATATTAGATTTTAAATGAAAATATTCAGTTTGTTCTGCAACTGGTGGTTTTTAAGACACACTGGATGGTTAAACACAACAGAAAGAAATCAATAATAAAAGAAGATGAATTTAGAGATGGACAGTGAGAAAATAAGTGATGTAGAGGCAGCGTGGGAGGGGCAGACAGAACCCAGGTCTGGTGGGGGATCGGGGTTCAATGAGACCATTCACTGATGTGCCACCGCTGAGATCTTTGAAGGATTAACACATTTTGATTACTCTGGTCCAGTTGTCACAGGAAAATGCATCCTCCATCAGGACTTTAAAACAGGAGGCTCTTTTCTTCTCTCGTCTCCTCGTGTTGCTCTTTTGATTCCCTGCAGTCCCCCTCATTGCCCTGGGATCGTCTGACCCAAAGCAATTCACTAATTACAGTCTCCGACATCTTGAAGAATAATCTTTTACACTATTAGTCTGATAGAGATAAGGCTGTCTCCTTGACACACACACATCTGTGGACACACACTCACACTGTTATAGCACCACGCATGATGGTCTGTACCTAGTTCCTTAGTGAAGTAGTAACACTAAATGCTGTCAATTAATACTGGAAGTCATAAAAACAGGTCTAGTGAGCCCAATTCTGAGCATGTCACTCAAATTTACGTAAAAACATTCCTAAAAGATCATGAACTTCATTAGGGAGTGTGGATCAATACATATTATAAATAAACTGAATTTAAATATAAAAGAAGTCACTCCAATGAATTAATCAAATAAGTAAAGATTAGATTATCTAATAAATGAGAAAAAAAGAAAACCTATTTCACAGTTTTAAACTAAAATATAATTATTACTTTTAATAAATTAAAAGCGGCACCCTTCAAAACATGTGTGGGCACTGAATTGTTCTCTGTAGGATAAATCCTGTTTGTGACATTATGCATAACCTGAAACCGTGTGATTTATTCACTGTCTGCAAACTCTTTGGTTTAAAGCTAAAATGACCAGAAGAATATGGATTCTGTTGAATGTGAGTTGATTTAAACTCACAAAAAAAGGGGGGAAAAAAGACAACTTGATGTCTTGTTAGTGTTTGAGCTTTTGACTTCTGAGATGCACACGCCTACCCAGCTTCACACCCTGTCACTTCAAGATTAAATAAAAAAGATGCTAACAGACAAGCAAACATGCATTTACGCACTGAATAAAGCCTCTTCTCTAGCAATCGAGTCAAGAGGTTTGTTGAAATAAAAACATCAACAAAAAAAGGAGAAACAAACTTTTCGGTGTCTAAAAAAGAGCATCAAGCGAACAGAAGAGGGTTTTTTTGTAACTGCAAACCTTAGCATCTTTTACAGTGATGTAAGCACAGCTAATACACATGAGAGGATAACTCTCTTTGTAGACCATTTACTTCATATCTTATTTTTGAAATGTATATTCATAAACAAACTGAGGATTGTCCAAATGGGATATTTCTCAAAGTACACATGATCTGTAAAAAAGGCCAATGTGGTTGACATCAAAGGGTCCAGAGTGGAAGAGGTAAAAAGTAGGCCAGGCCACGGCCTGGGAGAGAAGTGGAGAAACAGAGGAGAGCAGCAGAAGCAGAGAAAAGAGGCGGTGTGGATGGAGGGAGAGATAGAAAGAGGAGGTTGGTCCCAGGCCGGGAGGAGCTCAGGTGTGAGTTGTGAGGAGGCACCTTCTGTTCATGGCTTTAAGGCCCCACTGCAGACAGAAGAGGGGACCCAGGCAGACATGGGCCCCTCTTGTTTGGCCCAAATAAATCCAGGTGGCTCAAGACGCGTGCCCACCTCACTCAACACAACTTCAATCCCACAAACAGACACGCATCCTGTAGGAAGAAATGTTCCCTCACAAATACATTCCTACAAAGATTTCCTTTAATGTTTTATGAGCTCAGGTGAGTATAAATAACATGTTTTGCCACAAATAAAAGAGATTTAAGCCAAAACACCTAAAACAAACAAAACTCTGTGGGTTAATCTTTAAAATCTGCCACTGATTAATTTTACAGAACAATAAATCTTTGTGATTGATGTTGATTACCTACAATATCTAGCTTAATGTATTTCCTATTTTTGTGTTGCACTGATCTGCTCACTTTATCAAAGCAGCAGCTCTTTAGATTTTTTGTGAAACAGCTGCAACATCCAAATTTAACATGTTGCAGAGCTAATAAAGTATCAAAGACGAGTGCAAACAATAGATACGCTGCTTTACTTTGAAGAACAAAAATACGTACAATCAAACTAAACAACAACCCACAAAATATGTTAAAAAACACAGACGTTAAATACACTAAAATGCATGATTAGCTTGTAAAATGACCAACTTGTGATTAGGATTTGCTGCAGTTTTTACAGGATAAATGGTTTTGCTTTGGTGTGGCTACCTCCAGATGAGCATGCAGAAGGGAAAGACTGTAGCTGACACAAAGCAACAAAAATTAAAAAAAAAAAAAGATGGACACCCAAGAATAAATAACATAAAGTAATAAATAATCATTTTTCCTTTGTTGAGACACAAACGACACGCATCCCTCTGAGGATCATCCTGACAGACCGACCAAAAAGAAATTCAACTTTTCTGCTTGAAAGATGCTCAAACCACTTAAATCAATTACATCAAACATGGAGCTCACATATCGAGACTTGTTAAGTTAACTGTAGTCATATTCCAAAGGTAGGGTGCCTAAGCCATTGTTGTCACTGGATGATGTTTGCGTTTAAATTGGGAGTGAAAGCCTCCCCAGGAGAGATGGGTGAACCTGTCACTGAAGACTGAGAGGACAGAAATAAATAAAAAAAAACACACATAAACAATAAAACACCTCCACCTGCTTCAGATCCTAATCATCATCACCCTCATCTGTTCTGTCCTTAGAGTGTGTATTTGCTTCACTTGAAAGGAATGCAATTCTTCCAACACACACACACACACACACACACACACACACACACACACACACACACACACACACACACACACACACACACACACACACACACACACAGATTCTCCTTTGGCTCTAAATTTGCATGAATTCCACATATGTGGCCTTTAGGAGGAAATAACAATTATTCAGTAGGATGGTTGCTAAAGCTCTAATTCAACCGGCCACCTGTCCAAACTGTTCATTAAGACAGCACAATACCTGACTTCAATCACAGTGGAAGATGGGTATCAACTATAGCATAATTATGAATGTCTATTCTGAGGATTGAAATTAATTCTTTGAGTTATTTTGAGGAGAAAGTGTATATTTCTTTTGATTTTCCAACACCATTTTCATTTGGATGTTGGATTTTTCTGCTGTATGTAACAAATTAATAACATATTTAGCCATTTCTCTATATTTTCTGGAATTAAGTGTTAACATTTTTTCAGGTAAGCCTCAATCATGACCCCCAACTTTTAAGTCTAAATAACTTATTGCCTGCAAAGTTCATTCATCTTAAAATAAAACAACCATAATAAAACTATTACAAACATTACAAACACAGCCTGCTATGAAAGACCAAATAAATTACTTCAAATATCTGCTTGAGTCATGAAAAAAGCAATAAAAATATGACATTTAAAACATTTAACACACAAATCAAAGTTTTACTTTTGTAAATGCAGTTTTAAAAAATTCTTCCTGTTTATTTTCTGCACCTTTGTAATGTAGTAAAAAGCTGAGAATGATAAGAATTTCAAAATGTTAACCTAATTGCTAATAAAAGTCCCCCAAAATAATAGATAAATTCTTTTTTAAAAAGTCCTAATAAGCACATTCCTAAGATCAGACGGCCTTCACCAAACATTTTTAAAAAGTCTACATCAATGCATCAACTTTGTTCTGTGTGTAGTCATAACTAGGCACCTACTCACATCAAGCCTGAGTTGTGCCAGACCAAGGAAGGTGTCCCTTAGGCCATCTTAGCTAGTCCTTCACAACTGAGCTTTAAAAGATGGGCGACAGAACAGTGCACCGCGGTTGGCCTTGATTGATGATTGAGTAACCCAAGATCATAGAAGTTCTCGTAGAGGACTTGCTGGTGCATAACTGTGCATACATCAGCCCTTCAGGACTAACGCTACACACATCATGTGGTGAGGCTGACTGATGTGAACATGGGGACTGTCTAGACCACTTAAAAGGAGCTTGCTCAAAGAGGTCAACAAGTAAAGTTAACAAAAAAATGACAACAGTGTGAGAAAATATGACTTTATTGCTGCAAATCTGATTTTACCTGAGCAACTTTGGACTTATAACACACAGACTCACACAAAGGCACCAATAATAGCTCTATGCTGATATCCTCTGCAGTCACAACTACAAAAGCTTAACTCGATGGCAAATAAATAAGTTCAAACTGCCTGTGTAGAAACATTTTCTTTTTAGGAACTCTCAGACTTACACAGACCTGTCTGTGGGTTTATGGTCGAGCATTTGTGCAAGCACAGCGACCCTTTTTATCAGGACCTTCTTACAGAGGAAGAACAGGCGGCGCCTCCTGAAAGCAGCTCAAGGGCGCAGCCTATCTACCAAAACATAGAATGCAGGACTTCTGTTCAACCGAGCAGCACATACTCACTTTGGTTCATTTGTATGAGTCAAATTTTTTGTACTGTCAAGGTTAGAATCTAGATAAAGATGCATTTCAGGCAATTCAAATCAAATAAAGTGTTTCAAAAGGGTTCCTAAAAACGATCTGAAATGAGACTAATTAACTTCAGTCCAGTTTAGGTCTCTGCTATAAACATTACTCATTTTATTCCCTTGAAATGAAATGAGCAGTTGATTTACTTTGATTATAAAACGGAATCTAAATGAAAACTTTTGAATATCAAGTCACACATAATTTTAAAGAAGAAAATTTAAAGATTAGTAACTTAAACGGTGACGGAGAGTCTGCTGTCCCAAAGCAACACACACACACACACACGCGCCTGAACAGGACACAGAGCACTCCTAAGGTTACCCCCCAGGACAAAAGCTTTCCCATCCCACTGACTGGCAGATGGGACAACCAGCTGACATCTCGGACCGACTCCGTTTCATGTTCCTTGGGTGTCTTAAATGGGTGGGCACCCTGTCAGATGGGCACAGAACGGCCGAGGAGGAGGCTCCTTTGACAGAGGAGGGGAGGTGGGCTTCTTGGGGTTACCACTGAGCCTCAGAGGGGCAAGGACAGACGGAGATGGCTAATGTGCTTCGCTGTGTTTGTACAGTATAATTGTGTGTTTTACAGGGCGGTAGGTTCTGTGAATGTCAACAGAAGATGCAGATTTATTCATAATGAGCTTAAGACGGCATTTAGAACTATATGGCTTCCTAACACAGGATCAAATAGTTGCCTCAAGGCTAGAGCCAACATTCATTTCTGCAGGAATCATGATCAGCTGTGGTTTTCTGGATTTACAACGTGGGTTGGTTGAATCCAAGAGTGTGGTCTATGCTCATTGTACAATATGCCACCTAGTTTGAAGACATGAAGCTATGGAATCTTTATCTGGGAGACTTAAAAACATCTATGTGGTAAAATAGGAATGGATTCACTAAATGACAAAAATCAAGAAGGGAAAAGTTTTTTTTTTTTTTTTTTTTTTTTATAAAAGTCACCCATAAACTTGCTTATTAGGCATTAAAATACTCAAAACTTCTTGTAACCCTGAAAAACTAAATATAAAAAGACATTGAAGGAGTTCTGTCATCATCAATGTTATTTCCACAAGAGAAATGTATATTTAAAATGTAACCAACTGTGCCAGATGGAAGTTTTAATTGAAATTCAGCAGTTGTCCAGAAACTTTCCAATTTCTACTTTAAACACCTGCATTAGAAAGATAGGAAATAAATTATGATTCTTTTTTTAATCTAAAAAAAAAAAGTGTTACTTGTAGTTTGGGATAAAACACAAAAATGTTAGAATTTGAAAAACTGTCCTTCATCAAAACTATTCTACAATTGTATATTTAAAAATGCTAATTGAATTACCATATAATAAATGTTAATTTTAGTTATAACAAAAAAAATTCCCCAAAAATGAATTACACAAACACCATTTTTAATTTACTGTATAATAAATAATTTGCAGTCTAAAATCAGTTGGAAGCCACTGTTATTATGTATGCCCTGTGGCTGTCTGCTTACTTCTGCTAAACCTCACAAACAATTTTAGAGTGTGTGTGCTTTTGTCTTTGTTTCTGTAATTTATTTGTTTCTTTCCTTGACACTACAGTTCAGTCTTGTGCCATTCTGGTCAGAAAAATATGAAATATCCCCGTTGTGGAAAAGTTGAGAACCTTCATGGTGTCTGACAGTCGTAGGAAAACCTATTTGTTCCTGTCAAGCTTTATATTGGTCAAAAGGAAGGAATTCTCTCTACCATCTGTGGGAAAACAGGCAATTTCATTTGAATACAAAATAAAAGTAATTAATTCAGATAAATTAATGTTTTTTCATTGTTGCTTATAAAAACAAGAAATAGCTGAATATTGTTCAGCTTGATTTAAAAAAAAATACTGCCTCAAAAATTACCCAGACATCTGAAAACAGATGACAGTAAAGATGCTCTGTCGTGTGTTTTGTCCTTAATAGAAGAAAAAACAATTATTTAATTTGTGCTGTAAATGAGAACGTGAGTAAGGTGGCTTCACTTGTCAACTGGGAGCGTTTTTAAGTTAAAAGAAAAACACATTAAACCGGGAACATCAGTGATCTTCAGAAACCACATGTCTGCTTTTTGGGTTTAATAAATGTATTTTGTCATTCGCAGCATAATTCTCATCACTTGATTATTATTTATTTTTATTATATATATATATATATATATATATATATATATATATATATATATATATATATATATATATATATATATATATATGTATGTTCTTGGGTGGCAAAGTGGCACAATTTTCTATCACTTCCACTCCTTTATTTATTAAATATTTTGTTCTCCCTGTTTTTAATATTTCAGCGCCTCAGATGTAGCGGCTCTTTAAAGCGCCCATGGGGGCTGCGAGTCCTTGCTTTTGTCTCCCATTTCCTTCTGAAACAGTTTTTCTTTAACCCTATGCAGCTCTTCACAGTTGTTGTCTTAGCTCTCTCTCTCCCCTCCATCACTCTTTCCTTTTTTTTCTTCTCCGTCTCCCCCTCTCTCCCTCAGTTTTCTCTCTGTGTCAGACAGAGGTCAATGCTACACTTTTTTCTCCTGCGTGCACCAAGGCAGGGGGGATCTTTTTTAGTTAGTGTGACCTAAAAATAGAAGGGGGGGATCCGATTTGAGGTTGGGACGAAGGTGTCTTTTAAGATATAGCGGCATACTACTATCTAGCAATTGGGAGAGTGTTTTGTATCTTGAGATAAGGATTAGATTATATCAATAAATGATTTGGATGAGGTTTGTTGAAAATCTGGACCTAATTACAGAATGAGCTCATTTTAAGGGTTTCAAGGACACTGTGTGTTACTGAAATTGTTGTTTGCTTTGTTTATTAGAACAAAACACAACTATATTTATCTGTAGCAATGAAGAGTGAGGTGAAGAATAAAGAAAATACCACTTTTTTCTTTTTTGATGACACAGTTCTTCAGCTTTAAGAGCTATCTTAAATGTTTGCATGTGGGATTAAATTTGTTTGAACTTTTAAATTCATTACAATGTTTAGATCTTCTAGCCAAAGCAAGATATTCTTTACTTATCACAATGCAAAACTAATATTTGTGGCAACAATGTGTTACTAAGCTCACTGAGCCGTCTAGTCAGATCATTACCTCCAAGAGTCTCATTATGCTGACAGCCTTGTTGAAACTAATAACTGACTAAAGGTCTAATTATTACATTTTCACATCATTTTATTAAAGCTATCCATTATACTTTATGGGATCTAATTTAAAAACGCAAGAGGAAAAGTAGTTTGGCAGCAGGTGGATTAAAAATCAACTGAAGCATCAAAGTCTTGATATTTTAACACAAACTTAAAACTGAAGCGAAAATTTGGATGATTTTGACAACACCTGTCGATCCACAGAGAAACCCAGACTTCTCCTGGAACATGCAGAGAACAGGCTCACGCTCACAAACACATACTTGAGTTTGTTGGTTCAGCTCTTCCATTGAGTGCCCGTATGCTAGCTGGCCATTGTGCGCGTACGGCCTTTTGTCTGAGCAGCCTGAAACTGGAGATTGCACCTTAGCTACCGCAGTTCAAGCGTAAACGGTGTTTTCATGCCCTTCGATATACACTGTTGCCAGTGGACCCCTAAATCCCTGGAACAGCTGAGTCCTAGGGTGTCAAAGATAATAGCGATTTATTGCAATACGAGGCTTTCTCATTGCCCCCCCCACCCCCCCACCAAACACCCTCCTCCTCCTCCTCCTTTCCAATCGCCCCACCACCACCACCCCTCCTCCTCCCTCAAACAGATTAAAATTAAGCCGTAAACATGTGAGGATGGAATTAACACATTTAGTGAGTCTCCTCTTCCCACATCCCATTTTCGCTCCAGAGCGGCTGATCCCCGCTGCCGAACGTGGGTGCAATTTTAATGACTCGCAACGTTTTTGAAGTCCACATGAAAAAAGCGTCGCTCGCCGTTTGTGGCGGCGCTAGATATGGCTGGGCCACGGCCGGCCATGATTGGGGGGAGACGCACGCCGCCGACTCGGACTCCAGGCTCTTCGATAGGATCGGTGTCATTTTCCTCTCCACGATAAGACGCCTTGCTGACAAGGTCCGATTAGGAGAGAAAAAATCATTATTGCTACGCCTTTCATCCACCAGGGGTTTACCGATAAACAGCTCACCCACGGCTAGATTTTCTGAGAGCATGATGTTATGCGTTGAAGCATATATATTTATATATAGGAAGTGCAGTTTAAAACTAAAAATTTGTTAGTGCTTTTAATAATTATTTTCCATTTAAAAAAGCAAAAGAAATAAAAAAACACTTCCCCCTTTTAAACATATTTCCAAAAGGCCTCCTTTCTTGTTAGCAGAAAACTCAAGCTGTGAAATATTTAAGTCTTGGCTCTCGACTCCATTAATCAAACAATTATCAAATAACTTCATATTCTTTTTGAACAGAATACAACACAGTGATTGTATCAGTCTACAAAAAAGTGATTTATTATGCTGTACCTCAAGGAAATCCACTTTAGCAAATGTCCTATTAAAAAGAGAAATGAAAAAGAGATGCTTAAAATATTCAAACTACATTGTAGAACAGAGAGAATAAACTTAGAAAATCACTGACACTTAAAAAAAGATTTGCATTGTCTATATATTCTATATATTTATACATATCATTCATGTGAAAACTGAAGAAACAAATCTAATTATACTGCATTAATGGATCTAATAAAGTTTTAAATAAATATTATAAACCTCATTTAAAATTATGAAATGTGAAAACAAATCAACTTCTAAAATTGTTTTATTTCATTAAAAAGTATTTATTTATTGCTGGAATTTTACTAGACATATAAGCCCATTTTATGTTATTTCGGCCAAACAGAATATTTCAAATATTAAAGAGTGAATTAAAACCTCTACAGAGCTAATAATAGCCTCTGGTTAAAGCGCAATCCAACCTCATAAATATAACGCATTATGTCATTTGTTAAGTGTTTGCTCGTGGTTCTGTGGAGCCACTTTGGTGGCCCGGCACAAAAAGAAACATCGAGTCTGATCTTTAGAGGGAACGGGGAGAAAGAAAGCAAGTGGGAGAGGAACAGAAAAAAAAAAGAAACGAAGATGGAAGGGGAGAGATAGAGAGTCGGGACAAACGTGTGCTGTGTTACTGGGCCACTCCAGCACCCGTGGACACTCAGCAAGACTCAAAGACACACTCTGCATCAAAAAGGAGTCATGAAGATTTTTTTTTTATGTTTACAAAAACATATTTATTTATTTCTCATCACTTTCTCGTTTATCTATTTAAATCTTGCTGTCCCAGAACCCCTCGCTTTGCCGCTAAAATCCTGTTGATGAAGCTGCCATGTTTTTCTCACTCCCCCCTCCTCGTCTTTTAATACCACCGCAGCTGAAAATCAAACTGCTCTAAAACAAACTGATGCACTCTTTAATATAGTCGTCACATCATCACAGGGTCCTCATGTGTCTGCCTGGGTGACAACTGCAGGGCTGATAGTTTAGCTTAGCAATGGCTCCCACCTTTTATGCTGCTTCAGTTAATTATAACATTTAAAAAACACATTTTATAGATAGAAAAAAGGTTCAAACGGAAAGAAAAAAATCCCAAGGATCATGTCTGACAGTGTCTCGTCAAATTATCTCCATCCTAATAAAGTGAGTAGCCTTTGGTGCTGCTCTCAACCTGGAATGGTGTGAACTTTGAGCCGAGTTCAGACCCCTGGGCCAAAACCTGACCCTCTCTGCTTATCTAAACAGGACTGAAATCAATTCCTAATGAGGTGTTTTCATTTGCAGAAAGGTTACAGGCTTCTCAACAACAAGAACTTTTATCTGAGAAGTCTTCTCTTGCTATCACGTTTTACTCAATGGGGAAGCGTCTGGTTTGGTTTCTCAGACTAATTACTTAATGATGCTTTGCTATAACTAGGATAAATGTTATTAATATGCAAAAGGGGGACAAATTAAAATGTAAATTCATCCTGAACTGCAAAATATTTTACTGATTTGCTCAATTTTTACTAATATATTGTTTCATAATTTTGTTTTCTTTTTAGAATGTTAGAATTAGGTGAATGACAAGTCTATTTACAGAAATGTTAAGCTAACCTAATGTCAAATGTGAAGTATTTACAGGTTTTGTTGATGACTAAAACTACATTTTTGTCTTTGTTTGATTTGGGTTGCTGTGTTTTTTAAGGCCCGTCAATCAATACTCAACCACCCTCTCTACGATGAATAATTAGAGTTTTTTAAAAAGGTAGAATCGCTAATCTTTGCCACTTAGATGTCTTATCTGACATGCTGTTTCTATTTCTAAACAACCAATCATAAATGATTCAAACTCTTTTCATGTCTGGAGTGAAGGGCTAAAATTTGGCACGTCTTTGATTAAACATCAGTCAACACGTTTGACAAGCCGATGCATTTGGGCATTTGAGAAGCTCTCGACTGAAATGTCTTTAAATGTGCTAACTGCATGCCCTCCCCCTTTATTTGCTGCCCTCTTTAACTGGGCTATCCCTCATGTCTGCTTGTTGCAGCGCCTGGGCTTTTGAGTCTGTGCTCTTCACTAATAAACTTCTATATTTTATTTATGAGACAAACAGAAAACCCTGGTTCTTGAGGGTGTGTGTGTTAAATAGCTCTGCATGTCCAAAAAGTCTCCTCGGTATCCCTCTGAGAGCTCTCACTGCTTTTGGCAAGCCTTTGTTTTCATCCGAATACACTGAAGATAGTGAGATTGGAGCAAAAGAAGAAGAAAAAAAAGTGAAAACATCTATGGAAAAAAAATAAAAACACTACCGTGTCAAGATTCATCTTTTCTTAGAACCAATTCCTTTCTCCTTTTTGCCTTAAATGTGACCTAGAAGCATCCTGGCTTTTTTCTTTTCTGGTCATTAAAAACTATATTGTTAGCAGTGGATAAAAAGGGGGGGTAAGAAAAGAGTTTCTATGCCATTTCTTTGTTCAGGATCTCTTTCTTTGAAATAAAATGTCCTCCAGTTCCACTTCCCATTGGTCAATTGCAGTTCTTAAGGGTTACTGTGTCATTGTGGATGAAGAATGCAACTTTGAATTACTGCAAAAATAACAATGCTAAACTGCTCCTTGTAGAACGTACAGCTTAGATGTTAGAGAGTTGAGGTCTGTGGCAAGAAAAGTATTTACAGTATGACTTGAGAGTGTCTAATTGGAGGAACGCTTAATGCTTTAATTGTTCTTGTTTAAAAGTTGTCAAGTTAAGAAACCTCACTGTTAAATGTGGCCAAAGATATTTTCATTGCATGGATTATTTGTCGCCAAGTAGTTGGGTTTTTATTTTTTTAAGTGACGGAGAGTAAAGAAAAATACATGTTTTGTTGGGATGTGAAAACCTACAAGAAGTGTTATGAAGTATTAAAGACCAAGCTTAATTGTATCAGATGTTTTTATTAATCCATATGTTTGAGAGCGAAGCATAAAAACAAAAACAAAAAATCCAGTAAAAAATATAGTTTCTGTGCATCCAAGTTACTTGTGAGGATATATCCTCTGTTTGACCTGAAGACGTTGCCATTTCAGGTTGTGCATCTGAGCGGAGTGTTGGTATCGACAGCGCAGTAAAGGAAAGGGGTCATGGATTAAAGGCGCAGGGTGAAGATTCTCCACAAAACCACAAACACACCCCACAGCTGGTGTGGGCCAAGCCAAGAGTGTGGGACCAAGACAGGATAAACGAGCATTGTTCTTACCTAGCCTCACACAGTGTGAATAAGACAGCCACTACTGACTCAGGGTCAAGGGGCATGTGGCCAACAACAGCAGGAGAAACCGCTGGGCCCAGTGAGTCCTGAACAATGTTAAGCTAAGGCCCAATTCTCCACCAACAAGCAAGCTGTGAGGCAAATGATCAAAACAGGCTGTTGTGAGGGATGTGGCTGGGTGAAAGTTAGAAGAAAAAAAAAATCTGCTCGCTGTCGCAGAATTTGACACTGTCGAGAGAACGGAATAATGTCAGAATCAACTGAGGCGTCTGAATCAACATTTTTAAGCAGAGAATGCAGATTGTATTTATGAATTTGCGAACGCAAGTCACAGAGAACATCAAAAGCCGGTGGTCTGCGCGCGAACCTTACTTGACTTGAATTATTAAATCTGTCAATGTCGCACACACCAGCCACCCCGCGATTATAGTGTAAATTGACAAACTTTTTCAAAACTACAACGGAAGCCACAGAAAGCTGGTTGATACTTCAAGAATGAGCTTTGATATATCTCTGAGGAATACACTGTGCCTCAATAATGTGGTGGCTGTCAGGAAGGAAGACAGGAAGGGGGGAAAAACATATGCTAACTGGTTAAATCTATTTAGGATTCCAATGAGATTTTTTAAAACTATTTTAAGATTAAAACAATCCTTGATAATGAGGAAAAAAAGGAGTTTGTGTGTTTTTTTAGATTTAGAAAGTGATGTTTTTATTTTCTTTCTTCTCAGTTCCTGAATTAAGAACTTCTGCAGGAATTGCTGACATTGTTTATTTTCTTAGAGCCCCCTCCCCAAATCCATTTAATAAATAAAAAAAAAAGCACAGCTCAACACACTTGCATACATAACACACAGCTATATGGATGCTTGAGTTTTCTTCAGGAGCAGAGCGTGGAGAAGCAGCGCCCAATCTGCCGCCTGTACACTTCTCCCTCTCCCTCACCTTTGATGTGTTCCCGAAAATGTCATCAGGCGTCAAGGAAAGATTCTTTTTTAACAGTCCCCCCCCAAACACACACACCATCCCAATCCTCCAAACACACACATCCACCCACCGCGCATATGAGCAAGACAATTTGCTGTTGCTCACTCATCCTCACCACTATCTTGAACCCCCACCTCCCACCTTCCAATCCATAACAGAACACGTACCAGTCTCCACCGCTATCTGGTAGCCGGCCTCCAGTCTCCGTGATGACCTTTCCAGCTTCTCTGTGTTGTCCAACAGATGTGCTCTCTGCAATAAACAGAGGGAGGAAAATAAATATAAAAAAACACAACGCCGGAAAAACAAACAGAAAATAAAAATTGATTGAGAGGGCTGGGACCCATTTCAAAGAAACACATCAACACTGTCACCTAAACAGACAGACCACATCCACAGTGACAACATAATTCAACCAGCTTGGCAATAACCTTCATGGATGACAATGTCTTATATGCTGATGGAATATCAAGAAAAGCAGGTTGAGGCTGACAATGAAGAATGTGCTGCCGCCTCATCTTGGACATAAAAAGACTAACTAGTTGGAGCTTTGTTGTTTCACCACACTGTTTTGCAACTCTTTTTTTTCTGCACAGAGAACAACTAAAGCAGTAAACAAATTAGAAGAATAAAATTTAATTTGGAGAGCTTTCTAATTAAAACAAAACTCCGTTCTGATAAACAACAAAATCCACAATTTTACATTTATTTAAAACAATATGATCGTGTATTAAAATGAATTTAATGGATCTTACAAAACATATAATCATATTGAGAAATGAAGTTAGACGAAATGTCTATCCTGCTACTGGTTTTACAGCAACTTGTGACTCACTCTATGACACCTTAGCTTCCCCAAAGCTAAAATGTTGACATATTTTTAAAGGATAGGGCTGAAAACCATATAAATGGTTCAATAATTTTTAAAACAGCTATTTAATCTTTGTTTTCAAAGTGTAGTTTGTGTCTGACGAGGTTGTAGGGGAAGGCTGTCAAAGGAAGGTTATACCAAGTAAATTATTGTAACTTTTAAATTAATGTCAGGCAAACAAAGCAGGAAGAGAGATGATCTGTTGACTAAAGTGTCCTGGCTATGAGAGTTCGCCTATATTTAAAAACCAGTGTATTATAAAGAAAAGTAGCCAGCGTGTGATTTAACTGCTGACTGCTTTGTGTCGTTTCCATGCGTCTTTTATGGTAAGTTGTGATTGTAAAATATTAAACTTTAAATGGAAACTTTGAAGAACTTTTGTAGAACAATTTGTTGAAATATTTGTCAAAATTATGACTTCTGAAGGCATTTTTGTAATAATAATAATAACATCTTTTATTTGTTCACATAGGGAAATTATTTCTCCGCTTTTGACCCATCCTCGTGTTTGCCAATCTGGATGGTGCATGGGGGGCAGTTGGAGGTTTGGTGTCTTGCCCAGAGACACTTCAACACATGATCTAGACCAGTCACAACATAAACACATTGTATACTGTACTATTTAGTTTAAATTCAAGCTTAAATTCTGTTTAAAACATTAAAAAAACATTTATTTTGGTCACTTCCGTCTCAAATTGCATCACTAATGTTTACTGGCAAAGTGTCAAATTCCCAATAAAAAAAAGCTGTAGCCACTTATCTAACAAACAAATGAGCCCTCAGACAGCAACACCACCTCTGGTTATATATTACACATGCATTTTCTGTACAAGTTGAGACTACTGTAAGACTGCACTTTTAAAACTCACTTCGTACAGTACTGGATCACAAATGGCATAAACATGGAAGAGTTAAATGTTTACTCAAATGATGTTTGTTTTGATGGCCCTTCTAATGCGTCATGTTCAGAAACTGATCAGATTGAACACATCTGACACTAAAAAGCAACCTGATGAATGACAAAACCCCACTGACAAGGTTTGATGCCCATCACATGAGCGAAGGGGACAAGGGAAGAGCTGAAATCTCTAGTCTTGGTTGGGCTGTCAAAATTTGTACCAGCTAATCACTCAGAGGAAATGGAAAAATATGAAGAAGAAGAAAAAAGCCAACGACACACTTTTCAAAGTTTGACAACAAGAGGGATGGGAAAAAAGCAGGGAGGAGAAAACTCCCTCTGAACTCTTTTCCTTCCCTCTTTTCCTTTTACTTTGTGTTGCTGACAGATGTCATTTAAAACTGCAGAGATAGTTTTAATAGTTAAAGGGAGGGCAGGAGGAGGACGAGTGGAGGGACGGGTGTGGAAAATGTATTTGTGGTAGGTGGAAACCAATGTAAAGATGGCGAACGGGGTTGAATACCAGGGTTCTTTTGGTGAAAGGTGTGGCAGGGTGCCTTTGAGGTTGGGTTACATGGGTGTGAAAGAGGTAGTGGCACCAACAGACATGGTGGCAGTGTGCTTATGGGGGAAAATGGATACCAAGCTTGGGCTATAATGAGCCCCAATGGATCAGTTGAAACAGAGGGGACGTATTGACATGCAATGCTTACGCTAATACACCTAGACCATGGCTGCACTGTCTGTGTGTGCCTGGGAGCATGAAGCAGCCGGGGATACTGACAGAGTAGACGCACTCCCCGGGTTCTTCAAAGAGCTCAAGTGATTAGTATGTTATCATTACCATTCGAAACGTGATTTTCCTATTCCCTCTCGGCAAAGGTGACACGTCTCGGGGAGACGGCCGGCAGACTCGCTGCGATGGAAAGCCACTTCAAAGCTTGCTCCTCCTGAATTTCTCTCTCTCTCTCTCTGTGTCTCTTCTCTCTCTCGTTCTGTCTTCTTTTAGGGCCGGGGGGGGATAGGAGGGTGAGTGTGGGTGGGTATGGGAGGCGGGAGGGGGTGCTGCAGGGTAGTGGTGGCAATGGCAATGTGTATGTGTGTGTGTTCATTAGAATAATGTGTCCTGAGTTTGACAATGAAAGGATCTGAAGGAAAAGGTGAGAGTTCAACCTCTGAATTTAGTAATGGTACACCGGATGGTCCTAATAAAGGTACAATCCAACCAGAAAGACCATAAGAAGAAACATGTACAAATACAACTAAGCATCTTTCAAGGAAACTATAGAAATGGTGGTCATATAATAAAATGAGCCAGAAACCAAAAGTTTAAAACATTCAACTCATCACTATCCATATGGAGGCTTTATTAATTCAGCGAAAAACACACAAATACAACCTATTAAGGAACAAGCTGATACTTACAGCTTAAATCCATCAGTTACTTCCTTAAAATAACTATCGGATCAAATAACGATTGATTGTCTCAAGGAACCTACAGGATATGAAAAATATTGTGCATCTGCAAGAGCACAGGTGTACCCCACCACCACTACCTCTGCCTATGTATGCCTTTTCATCTGACACCTACATTTTGAAGAAAGATCTTCTTAGGAACCATAAAAATTGTGTTTTTTTGTTGTGCCGTTTTTTTTTTTTTTTTTTTTTGGCGTCAAGAAAAACTCTTCAGTTGTAAGTTATTAACAGGGAGCCCCAGAACAATGCAGCTGTAGCTCAAAAGAAATCTCTCCCCTCTCCTTTCGTTCTCCTGCCTTTTTTCAATATCAAACACGGGCGGTTACTATCACCATTTTCCAAAGTTCAGATGATTTCCTTATTATTTCAATAAGGGTGGGGGAGAGTCAACGTGAATAATGATGACAGCTGTGATTCAGACTGACTGTGTGATCTTCTGTGCCGTTTGTTTGGGACTTGTAAGACGAGGAATTACAAGTGTCAAACAGCTGTGAATATGGGTGCTAAATATTTAAACATGTTTTCAGCTGAAGGAAAAGAAAGTGTAGTTTTTCTTTTTTTTTAAAGCAAGACTTAAGTGTGCATAAGCTTTCCCAGCCTTTGAATCAAATGTGGGAAGAGCAGTAGGGTAAAAGACAGCAGTGGCAGCAAAAGGCAAAGAATCAAGTCTGATTATACAGACTGGACAATACGAGAATGAGTAGACAAGTGAGGTAACTGAAGATGTTTTATGAGCCTCGGGCTAGGAGGAAATGTACAAAAACGTAAGAGGCTGGAAGGGAAAACAAAAGTACAGCTAAATTAAAGCAGAAACCTCCATAACAGGGCATCTGGGTCAAATTTGAACACTAAATTATGAATAGGTGTGAACTGAGATGGATTTAAATGACTATGTTTGTGCAGAATACCTTTTGAGGAGACAACAAAGATGCACACAGCACCAAAGTCAAGTTCAGACCAGGACATGCCTCAATGGGAGCCTGGGACACTTGTTTTTCAAATATATATATTTTTTATAAACCTTAATCATTATGAAGTGTTTAGAATAAAACGCTACACAAGTTCATTATAAACCAGGTCACTACAGTGCAAGGTTGTTATTTAAAAGTTGCATTAAAGTAAAGAACAATGACAAAGATGCCAGTTTTGAAAGAACTGCTAAGAAATTTCAGAATAAAAGTTGTAATTCTTAAGATATCTTATGAAGCAAGTTCATCAAATAAGACCTAAAAGTCACTGCCTTGGGTAAATTCACTTATAGCAACATTTGTGTGGTTTTACATGCCTTATCAATGCCAGAATTTATAAAGTTTTAAAGAATTTGTAAGTCTATGACAGCAGTTCTCATTAGACTTTTTGAAAATGTAATGACTTTTTGAACACTTGAAAAGATCCATCTCTAATAAAGGTGTTGAAGGTAGCTTTGAGTTTGGTCATTACGAGGAAGATCATTCTAAGATGCTGGATTTCTTTCTCAGATTTTGAATAAAAGTTTCACAAATCAAAACTGCTTCAGGAAAAAACTGGATCTCCATATTGGGATTAAATTACCAATTCAAGCATAGCATTTTTTTCTGAATCTGATCTTTATAAATAGAATTAATAGTAATTTATCAAATTAGAAAATGTGTTTCATGCATTAAAGGCATACTCAGTAGCCAGGTAAACAATGTAGCTTTTAACGTTTTTTTTTAAAGCCTCTTAACAACGTTCCAACATAGTATAGCCATAAATATATTGTGGAGATGAAAAAACCCCCGAAAGAAATCAATAAAGTGGTTGTCCCGCAGTTCTCTAAAAACTTCAGCCAATCCTATCGTTCGGACCGAACGATAGGATTGGACAACCCAGCTGTCTGTCTGCCGCATTTCCGCACTGCTTGGATGCACCAATAATCCGCCTGGACACATTTTCTGTCTGAACATCCCGGAAGTGAAAGGAGGACAGAATTAGCTAATTAGCCGTCGCCATTTTAAGATAAAAATACCAGAGTCCCCCCCCAAAAAACACCTTTTCAGCTAGCAGAAAACTAAAAACGTTTGGAGGTGAAAAGAGGAAAAGCTGGGGGAACGTTTCTACGGCTGGAGTTAGACTCTGCATTGTTATCGTCGCAAAACGGGGTACCAAGTCCGCGGCGAGGCTGGCTTCTGGATTTTACCCGACGGGAGGGGTGAGTGCTCCGAGTCGTGTTTCTGTAAACTAGCTAGCGAGACCTCGTTTGTTTACCTGGCTACTGAGTATGCCTTTAAGTCATTCCTTAAACAGAATGCCACAGATTTATATTAGAATCTTTAAAAATGCCATCTGTGTTCAATAGTTTTTTAGCTCTTAAGGTTCTCCTAGAGTCATTGGCCATTGATTTATTTGCTGACCAGGCAAACGAGGACATCCATATTATAGCTATGTAAATTAGATATGTTTCACATAAAATACAATGTGCTAATGCGAATAGATATATAATGATTAGCTAAACCATTATGGTCAGTGACAGGTAAAGTGAGCAACACTGGTCATCCTATTACAGTGTAATGTTCTCCAGACTTGTGTTAATTACTATTAGGAGCAATAGGAACGTAAATTGTAATTATTCACACAGCTATCTCCTCTATAAATGTCAGTTTAAGGGACTGATTGGATGTTTTTATTTATTATCCACTGTGTTGTCTTAAATGTGTTTTTTGTAATTGTGTAGCTGATTGGGTAGATCGGTCACTGCCACTGGTGACCTTGCGAAACTAGATCACTGTCTACAATGTTTTTTCTTTAGATCTGATATGTTTGCAGTTATTTCTCTTTTTCTTACTGCAAAACCATTTGCCCTTTGGGGACATATGAACAGAGTCTAGTTGAGTTGTTGGAAAAACCAGCAGCCAGTCATTAATATTGATGTTATTTTGAGATGTTCCATCTAACAAACCATTTTTGAAAACCAATCAATCTCCACCTCCACATGGCAAAGAACGCAAAAAAGTCTGAGGTGTTTGACATAAAATCCAAATTCCATAAATGAATATTAGATAATATCTCTGGGATTATGGATGATGGAAATTGTGACTTTTTCTTTGTTTTGAAACCACAAAACGTGTCTTATGAGCAAATTATTCTTAATGTTCTCTAAAATCTTTAAATAAATATACAGACATATGGACACTGGGTTTATAGAGCTGATATATGATGGCTGATGCATTAATGAACAAAGAAAATGTGATAATTTGAGAATAAACCTGTGTTTATGTGTGTTGTAAGCTGTTGGGCTGAATACTCAAAGTTTAAGGTAATAAATGTTCATTGGAAAGGGTTCAAAATCTCATTATAGCCCCTAAAAGCTAGCCATAATTTTTATTAAAACTTAAAACAACAGGCTAAGTGGGCTTTAGTTTTATAACTCATGACAAATTGTGTCACAGGTGTTTTATTTGGATCTCAAGTTAAAATACAAACTATTTGGATCCATTAAAGAAAAACTTTTAACAAAGAAGTTCATCAGTGTTTGAACTGAATCTAATATTAAGGTCAACCCTTAGATACGCAGCATGTCTGTTCAATCAGACATGCTGAGTATCCAAATGAGCTGATTTAATACAGAAGAAAAGAAATTTCAGTGAGGAATCAGAATTTAAACATTAAGAGAAGCACTTACCTCTTCACGCAACTTTATCAGCTGCATCAAGATAGCAAAAAGAGGGAGAAGAGAGAAAGTAGGAAAGAGTAAAGGACAGATTCAAAAGCAGAAACACGACAGAAAGATGATCATTTGTGCAGCTAGTATACAGAATTAACCTTGACAATTTATCAGTTTAAATGCTTAGCATTTGTAAAACACAAGACAAATGCATTAAACAAAGCAAAACAAGCTGCTCGGGCTGAATTTCCTGAACAAACAGAGATCAAGTCCTGCTGCTGTCACATTAAACAAGGAGAGGAACTGGATTGCTTGACTTGAAACATCAGCTACATTAAAAAGGAACTCACATCACAGGAGTTAATATAGTAGAAGAAAAGATAAAATGAGGAAAACAAAGTTTTTACAGTATGTTTCAAATGTTAGGGAACTATTTTTTATCTGTCATTTTGCTCAATTCTTCAGAAAGGGATAAAAAGAAATCTGCGCCCTTTGGTGCTGAGTTGGCGCAGTGTTTGCACTGCTGTTTATCAACGCTGATATATCATCAATTGTTAATGCTGCTTATCTGTAAAAGTATGCACTGTCCAAATCACATATGGAACGCCATGTGAGGCTACTATTGTATACGTGGGAAGTGCTGCTTATTACTGGGACAGCCACAGTGGATGAAAAATGAATCTTAGCATAGCTATGCATTTTTGATGATAGAGAATAGCAAATTTAATATGAAGTAAATAAGAAATGCTTTTCTTTCCCCTGTTTAAAAAAAATCCTGCATCTCCCATATTAAGTCAGAAATACAGGGAAGGACCTTATTCCCATTTGCAATTAATTATGTCTATCACTATTTAAAAGGTTGCTAAGCTGAAGTCTTCTTAAGTTAAAGTGTAGGAGAACAAAAACAGACTTTTAATTAACTTTTTGTGTTAAGTGGTTTTTCTGGCAAACATTAAAGGTTTGCATTACCTAAAAAAAGGCTTAGAATAAAAATAATAGTGTTTATTATGAAAATATGAGTACAAAAAGTGATTTTCTTACTCTAATTTACAAATTTGACTCCAAATTCTATTTAAAACATAAAATATTCAAATATAACATGAAATAAAATTAAATATTTAACATGTGCATTGCAAAAAGTGCCTACAAAAAACATTATTTAAAAAAATCACTGTCATTGATCATTCCTTTATTTTTAAAATCCACAAAGCAGTTAAAAAAGTAATTAAAAATAAACAGAAGATAATCCAAACTAAACAATAACAACCCAAAAATAACAAGTCATGCACCAAAGATCACAATCTTGCCTCACTGCCTCAGCATTTCCCCTCGTTATTTTAGGAACATCCAAAAATAGTTCTTACATCATTTTTCTTCATGATAAAAAAATATATATCAATAGTACTTCACTGTAATGGTGGAACAGGAAAAAAAAATATTGTCAATATCTGTAACGTAGGAGGAAAACAAGTATAGCTGCATGTTTTTCTAAAGAGTTCTTACCCTTGAAAATGTTGGCAGTAACAAGACGCACTTTAGAGTGGAAACTCTTTTTTAAGCTGAGCAACAACTCCCCGCTAAGAATGCATTATTGAAGAGGCCAAAGTTTAAAACGACACTGTGGATGTGGTGATTTGGGGGCTTGAACAAACCCATCAGATCCTGAGATCCCACACCCCGGCTTTGCCATCAGTCAATGGATACCAAACAAAACTTGTTCTGGCTCATTTGTGCTGCCTGACTGATTGCTAGTCCTCATGGAGGGTTTATATTAAAACTACACAAGCCATGTGTTGAGCTGCGGTTCTTGCTTCTCCCCATCTTGCTTTATTTTTCTTTGGCATCTATTCTTCAATGTGGACAGCGGCTCTTGTGTTGCTCAAGAGATATACAGCAGTAAATACAGAATATTGTAAATGGTATAATTACTCCTGCATGAGCGCCTTTCCTTGTGTTTTTGTGATTTCTGCCAGTATTCAAAATTGCACTGCTGCAATTTTTCTGTTATGATAATCAGCTATTTTTTTTTTCAAACAAAAGATTTTTTTTTATCCAATACGGAATTCGATACAAGTGGTAATCTGTTTTCTTTGTAGGCTGTAAAATCTGGTCCACGCCGGCTCAAACCAGCACAATCTCTTGTGGCCAAGCCTTCTGCTGTGACTGAAATTGAAACTATTCCGTATAGTGTTCGTGTGTGAGAAAATGCGTATGCATTTGTTGTTGTGTGTATATATGTGTGCACTATCAGCATTTGTGTGTGTGTTGCATGGAGAGGAAAAGGAAAAATTGTGCAACGGTAGCCTGCCACATTATTAAAAAAACCGAGTGATAGTGCCAATTCAGTCTCTGTCCGCATACAGATAACGAATAAATGCCGAACTCTATTAAACCGTCCTTTAGCCATTATCGCAGGGCCAACACGCCATTTTTAGAACTTATGACGGTTCCCTATTTACTTAGCTATAAATCCTTGCCATGTAACCAACAGATTTGTGACTGGTAATGATCTGTTCAGCCAAGGCTATATGAAATGATCCTGACCTCTTTTAGATCGTCAGGAATTAAATTGACCGACTTGCCCGGGCTCCCGCCATATTTTCCCCTTTCCTATCGCCGCCGTCTCGTTAGATTAAAAAAAAAAAAAAAAACTGAAGTTCCGAGTACTCCACTCACAGTCACACATGTATTATCGCCAACTTTTAAAATGAAAACAAAGCAAATACAACACCTGGAAGAAAGAGGGGGGGAAAAACACATCTGTATTTAATTGTATTTATTTTATATTTACCTTTAAATTTATGTCTCTGTGTATGTTTGTTAAGAAAAAAAAACATTCAATTCAGATAGATCAATGAACACTAAAATGTATTATTTAAATATTAATATTTTTTATTTAAAGGTTTCTTCCTAAAATTGCACATTTTCTTTATATTCACAAATAATGTAAATGTATTTATTTATTTTAAATTTACAACTTAAATAGTTTTCTTTAAATATTGTTCTATATGAATTAATTAATGACTTTAAATACAAAGAATTATCAGTGATGCAAAGAATGTGTTCTGAATATTTCTTAGGAAATGTAATAATTATCTTATTATATTAGATTATTATATATTTAACAATTTACTTTATTTTTCAAAAGAACACATTTAATTCTGTAGAAAGAATAATTACATTATATTCTAATAAATACGCAGTTTGTTAAATAAATAAGTAAATGCTTGTCACAGTTTTCATTTGAATTTTTTTTACTTTTTTTGCTAAAATGGTGTAAATTACTGATATATAATATTCAATTTAAATGTATACTTGAATCAATTTTTATTAAAGTGAAATAAATCCTACTTTTGTGTTTTTCTTTGACAAACTATTGATAGAACCCATCAGCGTGTTAAATGTGGCATTTCTGACAGCGAATCTTCGGGAAAAAAAATGTCAGAGTCACTTTTGTGTCTCTCTAATTTGCCACGAATATGCATATCAATAACAAATCTCAGCTCGCGCTACATATGTCTCTAAGATGTGCGGTTCATGGGTCATCATTGAAATGATAATAGGAGGGGAAAAAAATAACAGACAACTTTATTTAGCTTTTTTTCCGGTTGCAAATCATCTAAACATCCTTCCATAAAACGCGACGGGACTAAATGTGAATTATGCATTTGACTATTCCTCTTTTTCTTCCTTTTTGAGGGTGTGCATTTGCAAGTGCAAAGCATTTTATTTACATGAGAGCCTGCAGGACGTAGCATGTGCCTTGAGACACAGTAACCCATGCGGGCTGACAGCCGAGTCTAAAGACGAAATATAATTAGTCAAAGACGTCTGGTCAGAGTTGAGAGTGGCTGCGTATGAGTGGCAGCTGTGTCGCTGGGAAAAAGGTAAACACATCTTAAATGTTCAGATGATTTTTCTCATTTTGTTTCAGCTCAAGGATTATTCAAAATGATTCACTGAGAGCTATTTTGATTAAAATGAATTAAACTACAAGTTGGGCAATTTAGATCTAAATTCAAGAGTTTTTTTTTTTTCTCATTAAACCTAAAGAGCTGGTGAGGATAAATACTTCTGATATAATACAGAGAAGTTTATACTGTGTTTTTTATATGCCCAAATTTAGAGCAAACTGACAAATTCAGTATTTGTCTTAATAAACAAGAAATACAACAGATATAAGTTAAAAGATATTAAAAAATGATAATAATTTAATTAGAAATCTTTCACCAGAGTTAAAAATTATAATAAAAAGAGAATCATTTTTTATGTGTGCATTGCTTGTTAGTCTAAGTCTGCTCCCAGCTGGAGAACAGCTGTTGGACGGTTGGGGAGGACGGGGTTTTGGATCGAAATATGTGCTGAATTGTGCCTTTTTTTTTCTTCTTTTTTTTTTGTGTGCATGTCACAATCTGGCTTCGGCCAGACGCTGGTCTCATGCTCAGAGCCTACTCACTAGCCGGCCCAGCTTTGCATTAAACAGTGTTCCTTCCACATGACTTGGTGACAATAGCGTTGCTTCAGCTTTCGATGGTCCCTGCGAGGGGCCCACCTACTCACCCTGGGGGCCAGTCAGCCACCCACACTGGTGTTGTTTGGGCCCCTGATTAGCGCCTTACCTGGCTCTCGGTGGAGATGGCGTCATCCCCCAGGAGTTCGTTGCGCACCTCATCACTGTAGGCAATACGTGACCTTTTCTGCAGAGAGAGGAGGAAGGACGGAAAGAAGAAGAGGAGAAAGAAACAGAAGGGGAGCAGAAAGAGAAAACAAGTGGGGGAAAAGATGTCTTAGTACTACTGTTGATGCAAAAAAACACAACACGCATTCCTTAAGCACGAGAGCCCCCTAATGGAACTCGGTGACAAACAGTCACACATGCAGGTTGTGTATGTTTGTGTGAGGAAGGCGTAATGACAACTAGCTGCAGCATGGGCTTGTGCTCCTGCCTCTATCCAAGGTGATCTATTACACACACTGTTCTTATGGCACAAAAAATGGTAGAAAAGAGACCCCCAACATCACCTTGCCCACTTAAACAAATAGAAGTTGAGGGATGATAAAAAAAAAAACAGCATCTTGTGTGCATGGAGAGGCTGTGGAGTAGGGGGACAAGGGAGAGGGCCAGGGAGATGTATTATGAGGAAGTATCACTTGTCAGTGCTAAATCTTTTCTGGGGGGCTGTCACTGCTGTCATCCCAGTGCAGTGGCAGCCTCTGTGATAACACCAATGCTGTGACTTAGACAGGGAATAATTCATCACCCATTGGCGGCCCATCGGATTTAGGGTTGCCTCTCTCTTTCTCACTCCCTCACACACACACAAAGAGAGAGACACACACACACAAACTCTCTCTTCCTCAGTCTCAAGATAGGATACAATGCAAAGGAATGCCATGTCCCACAAAAAAAAGAGGAGAAAAAACAACAACACCCAAAAAGACAAACACACATTTCACACAGACTTCAAGAGTGTGCCACCTCCGATTGTGGTAGACTTGGCTGCCATTGTACTACTTGTTTACAGACGCCCGACCCGTGGAAAAACAGCCTCTTGGCATGCCCTCTAAACTAAACACACACACACAAACACACACACACCAGCAGCAGACAGAAAAAAGTGTTTACTAAGCCACCTTCGCTTTCTCTCACTGCCTTAACAGAGTTTCTAGTTGGGCTGCAGGAGGTGGGCAAAAATCAAAGGCAAACACCAGCAGACGAAGGAAAATATCACTTTCCTTCCACAAAAATATTTATATTTATTATTTATTTGTTTTATAAATGACTCAAAATAAGACCAAGCAGTTTTTCCCCCAAAATTGGATATTGAGAATAATAGGAGCAAAAAAAAAAAAGAGCACCAATTATCTGGTGGAAATTTTTCTATTTCAAAGACCTTTCATACTTTCTTTTAAGAAACAAAAAAGTAAGAAGCAGCTATTGCATTATAAACATAACACTTTCCCCATGGAGATGCAAAAAGAAACAGCTGGAAAAAGGTAATACACAAAGTCCAGAGTGATGACATCAAGTTCCTGGATGGAAATAACTCAGAAACCAATCACACAACAAGCCAGCTGAGTTTGTTTCTCTTCTTCTTTTTTGTCTCTCCTCATAATCTGGAGCACTGACTGGAAAGTCATGGCTGATGTGATTTGGCTGTTATTATCATGATGGTGAGGGCCACAGCTCTCTGGAGTAATTACTGACTAGACAGAGGCCCTGATTGACCCGGACCACAAAAACCCATTAGATAAAGAGAGCACCCAAACAACACTCAACCACGGGGAGCTGAGCCAACCGCAGAACGCCCACTGTGAGGGGAAAAAAGAAAAACCGATTGGCAGCATAAACTCAACCCCCTCGAATACACAAAAAGCAGGATCACGATGTCAAAAGGTGTCATATAATTTCATTTCATGTCATTTGTTGCTGAGCTTACTTAATAAATTTAGTTTATTACTTTAATTCTTAATTACATCAACTCTAATCAATCTAAAAATAATTTAATTCCCTTTTAAATCCCACAAAAAATTGTCTTTGTTTAAAACTTTATATGTAGGATGTAAAATGCTTTATTTCATCTGAAGCATACCCTTTTTTAAAAACACAAGAAATGTTTACACGTGAACACTACGACTAAACACACAAACAGTAGCTCATTTCTGTCCTTTTTTATTAAA
Source organism: Callopanchax toddi (assembly GCA_006937965.1). Classification (NCBI taxonomy): domain Eukaryota; kingdom Metazoa; phylum Chordata; class Actinopteri; order Cyprinodontiformes; family Nothobranchiidae; genus Callopanchax; species Callopanchax toddi. Next base: position 2,766,323 of record SSNR01000049.1, on the reverse strand, counting down.
ATGTCACATCTTCTCTTTAAACCCCATCTTTTGTTGGAGGGTAACTCATTGGTCACCGTGCTCCTGTTTGCAGGAACATTAAAAGTAATTTCAGATTTAAGCAAAACAAGAATAAAGACAAGATTAAGGCGGCGTGTACACTAGTACATCAGGCGCACAAACACACCTTTTGTCAGGAAAAACACCCACACATTCCATTTAAGTCAAGTTTCATCTTAAAGAGCTGCAGTGCAACTTAGGGGGAAAGACGACTTCTCCAGTAATTGAGACGAAGAAACCTGGGAGAAGCATTGATTTGAATGCTGAGGCTTACGTCGCCTTCAAACCATATGCAGGGTTTTTGTGTTGTTTTGTAATTCTAAATAGCTGTTTGTTACAGATGAATGTATGAAGGCTTTCTGCAATGAGAACAGAGCAGATAACAAAGAGAGTGTGAAGAATGGAAAATGTCACTGAAATGAAAGCGTTGCTGCTACTTTCCCTGTACCTACAGTATACACTCAGTTTTTTGGATTTCCCCCTCTGGAAAACAACAGATTCCTGAGCGATCGCTGCGTTTCCCTTTTGATGTAAAATATAAGCAGGTGCTTCACACAGCAACAAATTTTGATTATGAGTTTGGCGTTGGATTAAATCACAAGAAGTTCACTTTTGAGGTCAGGGATTCAGATACTTGTTCTATAGCAGAATAAAAAGAGGGCAGTGAAACTGATTTATGTTATTTACACAATGCAGAGAAGAAGTTCTGCACATTATAAGACTAATCAGACTTTATAATCTTTAAAAAAAGCACTTTCAGAAGATACCTTATTGCTCAGATAAGGGGAGAAAAGGGAGCTTTTTTTAAATCCTTTTGAAAGGTCTGTCTTTTGTCACTTTTTTAATCTTGAGCGAGAATTTGCTTCTATTCCCGGAAGCACACAGGAAAAGTACAAAGGTACATCTTAACTTTATGCAAAGTGGCCTGCCTTTTAAAACTCTATACACATTCTGTCAAAAGCAGAGACGGAGGTGCTGGTGTCCTGTCAAAAACACACATTTTACCTCTGTTGACATGATAGCTGACAAAAAAAAAAGAAAAGAAAAATAAAGCATTCTTCTTTGCCCGTCAAAATGCAATTACATATGCATGAGGAACAATTCATATCAGATATGCAAATCAGCTCAGCATAATCCTCTAAGAAGCAAATGATGGTAATCTAATTATAACAAATATATGGTTCATTTCCTTCTGCTCTGTTGGTGGACATGTATATATTTACTATAAAACTACTTTAAAATTTCAGTTTCTTTGTAACGCAAAAAACATATATATACTCAAAAGATTCCATAATTACGATTAAACCAGCTCAGATTGAGAGAACTTAATTCAATGACCTCCAACTCTCCTCCTTGCCTCGTGCCTCGTGCAACGAGCAACACAAGGACAAGTCTAATAATCTGGTTGCCTAGAAAGCTGGAAAAAAATGTAAACAGTTCATTAGATGGGAAATAAAAGGCGTAAAAATACCCAGGGGCAGAGTGTAATGAGGGGCCCTGAAGTTCCTCTGCAGACGCTCATTCCCTCCACTTTCCCAAGCTTTTCCATTTTCACCCTGCACACACGGCTGGTGGCAAAGCATGAAGAAAAATGAAATATATTCAATTTAGAATACAATGTTCAGTGACAGGGTTGTTTTTTTTCTTCAGTAGGAGAGCAACTGGGTAAGTATGATTTAATAAGTCTTATGTCAGTGTGATTGCATTTGGTCTTTTTAGATAAAAAACTTAAATAACACCAGAAAATTAAACAAGACTTTATATGAAAATGACATAAAATTGCAGAGGGAAATAAAATTATTAAAAGCCAGGAAGGACATAAAAAAAGTTGGACAGCAAAACGTCTTTGTTGGCAAAAACTGCAAGCTTAACTGAAAGGTTATCTCGATTACTTCTTCTCCTCCCCAGCTGTGATTTTCTCAGGTGATGTGTGGACCGGCGCCAGCAGGTCCCACTCTGGTTTCCCCACATGTGGGGGCAGAGGTTGACTGACGCGGCGTGGTGTTTAAAGGAAGCAGAGACCTTTAAGCAGGCACAAGTATCACAACAGCATCTTAAATAATGCATCTCTGGTTGGCAGGGGTTTAATACGCACAGCCACCGCCAGCACAAAGGAAAACGCACACAAGAACCGTTGTCTTGCATCTTCCTCTCTCCTCTAATACAAACAAATTTCGAGAGGTTGTTGTATTAAGTGTTCTTTGAGAAAACATTTGATATATTACGAGACAAAGCGAAGCAGCTAAAGCTTGGGATTGTCACAGGAGGGTGTCATTTGAGCCTTTGCTTTATTGTGGTCTTTGGTGCCACTGAATCTTTCAAATGTGTCTGCTGTGCGTTTGTGCGAGTCCCTGCGTGCGCACGAGGGCCACCGCCTGTAAGATGGAGACTTCTGTGAGCCTTTTGCATTCCGAGAAGAACCGCCTTTAAAGAACGTACGCGTGTGACATATGCGAATGGAAAACCCCGGTGTGTGTTCGCTCCGCTGGCAGAAATGCCGCGGCGGCAGAGGAGCCGGAGCGTCAGATAACAGCATGGGGCCTCTCATTAGCTCACAGGTTGGAGCTCTGGTGGCTTCTGTGCACACGGTATTGTGTTCCAATTCCATGAAAAATACTTCAAAAAGTCTAAAAGAGGCACATGTCAAAAACACTAATAAAGGTGAAAGATCAACAGTGAAATTCTAATAAATGAAGCTTTGTCATATCTGAAAAGTTAGAAGAGAAGATGATTCAAATTTATTTTAGATTCAAAAAAAATTAAATGTATGCTTTAGATTAATTAGGTTTATCATTTAAAGCAAACTTTTGAAAAGCTGCAAAAAAATGTGCTTTTTAAAAAATGCAAAGATCAATGTTGGGGTTGTATTTTAGTAAAAAAGCTTTTTTTTTTTACTCAAAAGCAACCATAAGAATAAAACTGCAACTGCAGTGAAAATCCAGAAAAAAGGACATTTTGTTTTTTCATATTTTGTCAATATTCATCAAGTTCTCTTTTTTTAAAAATCACCTCAAGCAAATATTTTTGTGTTTTTTGTTTTGTTTTTAAAGTTCTCTTTTTTATTATATTCTAAATACAAATAAACAAAACTGCTGTAGTCTCACAAAAATACCCATTTTTTAAACGAAAGCACAAACATACAGGATTTTATCACTTGGGGAAATACCTAACCGTTTGCCGATGGAAGAATTCTGATAGGGGCCTTTCATGCTCATACCTCTGTGATACCAGTGGTGTATTTCCCTGTCAAAGTCATTTCTGCTGCTAAGTACGGCCGAGATCAGTCAATAAGCCTAACGACTGTAACCGTAAAGCAAGAGGCCAGGAGACTGTATGAAACGAGACGAAGATGGGGGGGACTGCAAGTGAACTCCAAACAAAAGAGCAAATTCAAGGAGAGCTTTGATGGAGGAAGCACCGTATACTTTCTGAAAGCCGAGGGATCATCTCTCAGTGGTTATTTCTTTAAGGCACGAGGGCCCGATTAAACCCAATATTAAAATATGCCAGTGCTTCTAATGAAAAATCAAAGGCCTTATTTCCCCTCCCACACTCCCATCCCATCTTTTGCCTCCTTTTCCTCAAGTTCTGTCAGCTTTTCTTCTCGCCAAGCACATAGCTGTGCAGGAAGGGGACAGAGAGAAAATGAAAGTGAGAGCAAGAAAAGGAAAGAAGAAAAGAAGGGAGTGAGGGGAAAAAGTGAGGAGGGTTTTAGAAATGAGGGACCTAGGTGCTGGTGGTGCAAAACAGAGACAGACAGCATTGGTTGGAGGAGTAAATCAATAGAGCAGAGCCGTCGGGGAGGTGGGTAGCCAGGGCAAGAAAAGAGGAGAGGAGAGGAGAACCAGCGCAGGGGCCCGGGCTCCGATCACAACGCTGGCTTCTGGCGTGCAGTGGGGAATAAAGTCGGCCTCCCCAGGTCAGCACCAGAGAAAAAGGTGAGATTAGAGGAAAGTGGAGGAGGTATTTTCACAGAGTGATGGTGGGAGGGGTGGGTACTGGAGGATGACAAGGAGAGAAGGAAAGAGTGTGTATATGTGTGTGTTTGTGTACTGTAGGAGGGGGGACGTGCATATTGGATACCTGGCAAGCCAGGGACCAACCGGCCCATTAGCCTGTGGGCACCTACATATGGTTCACTGAACCCTTTGCTGAGAAGAGCTCCTCACCTATCAGTCTTCCCATCTTTTTTAAAGATACATTCACTTTTAACCCTTTCTCTGCTTTGGAAAGAGGCTCAGTCCTGACCTCGATTTATGATTCATTTTTGTTTGATGTCTATTCTTGGATTGTTATCTAAAATTGAAAAAAGTAATAAAAGAAAACCTAGACACAAAGGGAGAGGAGTTGGTCCTGCTGAACGTGTGCACATGCGCGTCCACTGGTGGACACACGCACACACACACACACACACACACACACAAGACCATCTCCTTCAGTGCTATGCCTTTTATTGTAATGTGACCATTGTTGGTGCTGAATAGCTAAGCTATTAGCATAAGAATACAGCAGCACACATTGAGACTTAGCCAGATCATTATCTCTATATATTTATGTATACTTTGTCATTTCACCAGCCAGAACACATTCAGATGCTGATGAGGCCAGTAAGACCTCTTTCCATAGCCCTTCCAACATGTGCCCTCCTGAACTTCCCAATCCACTTAACAGTTTCCTGGGAATCTGCAGGTTCTGCACCGGAATTCACCAGCGGTTCAGGAACGATAAGGAAAAGCCGACTAAGCACTACAGAAAAGAGGTGCTCACACCTTGAACTAGTTTCGATTTAAAAAAAACATGCTGAAAACAAGACATGGAACACGAAAATATCTGATTTTTAAAAACTTAGCAATAAAAAGAACATGCATACATAAATAGAAAGCCATTTGATTACATAATTTTGCACATACGGAAAATAGTTTTTGAAACAATTGATGATTTAAGATGAAAAATGTGTGTTTACAGGAAAAAACACTCAACAACAGAGAACAAACAAGGGATTCTGTGTTGATGAGAAGAACAAAACTAAAGACTTTAGTCTCACTGCAGGAGTAAGCTGATGCTCTAATGCTGGCCAACCTCTGGGATAATTGAAAAAAAACTTAATTCATCTTCACCAGTGTAATTCTGATCAAGGCCACAGCCAGATTCCTCTGCAGGCTTCAAAAACACCAGAGAAAAGGCAAAATTGTTGGTCGCTGAGAGCAAAAATACCCCCTCTCTCATTTTTTTCCCTGGCATGCTCCCTCATTAGAAACACTTAGGATGAGAGGAGGAAACTAAGTTTAATTGTGTGCATGCCTGTGTTGTGAACAAGGATTAAAAACGTGTAAACACGGAACTCTAACTATTAAGAAACACTAGTAAACATGAAAAGTAAAATGTCCCTCTGCTATTTACCCTCTTCTATAGTCCTGCCTTCTCTGAGGCTTACTTATTAAAAATCAAATGCCACCGACTAAAATACAGAGGGAGAACACAGACCCAATGATTCATAATATATTTCATAAATACTTCATGAATCCCTTCGCCATACTTAAGCCAGTCTGGCAAAAAAGAAAACATTGTCACCTATTCTAGTACCTGCTTGTCAGCACATCACTGGGGAGTAGGTGTCACATGTCACTTCTGGTTTACACTGTGTGCATGGGACAGGCTCGGCGCATGAAAATCCAGAGTAGGACAGAAAGAAGAACAGAAAAAAAAAGGAGTGAAGGGGAGGTGGAAAGGGGTAAGGGAGGAGGGGGTGTTATCATATCATCGCCCCATGTCTTTATATTCCCCCCTTATTATCTATAGCCCCCTCTCTCTCCAGTCACTCAATCACACAAGCCCTGAGGACAGTGAGGGGACCTGGGAGGGCCTTCGCTTCTTGGCAGACGGAGCCAGACAAGCGTCTGAAAGCTATACTGATCGCTGTCACTGTGTGTAGAAGTACGGTGACTTTGGAGGGGCCAGAAGAGATAAGCGAGGAAGGAAACGATCGGGTGGTTGGATAACGGCCGAATTTGCACACTGACAAACAAATCCAGTGCTCCGGGCAAAATGCAGATATCCCCTCCATGCAGACAAAAGTTAACATACAGAGATGAAGAGGAGGCAGGGGGGTGATCTCCTTACAAATGTGAGGCTATGAAATCTACGTGAGCCGACCTCTGACAAGCACTCAATTTGTTAAAAGACAAAAAAAAAAACTAAAATTTATTCCCAATTTCCTATCTAGGAAACCTTATTTATGATCATTTTAAAGCTACATTACGTAGACCATAAACACCACTGCTCTCCAGCATTACTCTAACTAATTGTTATTTTCAGTAATCAATAACATATTTGATCACTTTAATAATTAATCACACTGTGTCTGGTTGACAGCAACTTCATATTCTCACAATCATTCCTAAAGGGGGCATTTTAAGCTCAAATAGTGGCATTAAACATCCAAAATAATAAAATTAAAACTTTTATTTATTCCTAAACTTAATTATTTTTGCTAAGTACCTGTATGGTAATGATTTACACAAGTAAAAATTATACATTTTAGTGTCAGAATATATTTCCCAAATAACAATAGATGACGCATCCAGCTGTCCTTGTACCGTTCTGCTTCAACCTACATTTAAACCATTATAGCATCAAAAATGTATAAAAATGTTTTTCCCAAGAGACAAAGAGCTAATCCATAAATTAATCCAATCTTGGTGTCCATAAAGAAGACATGGAAAAGCCTCCAACTCCTCAAATCCACAAAGGGTTTGAGGAAGATGCTCTGCACACAGCAACTTCTAAATGAAAGCTGTAATTCATAAGTAGAGAGGAAGATCTGTTTGCTTACATCTTAAATCTGCACTCAGTGCAAAGGAGATGTAGGGGGAAAATCCCTGACAATTTTAGGGGAGTTCTTTTATGACTTCTTATAAGTGATTAGACTTTGATGTTGTTGATGGGTTGTTAAGTAAGAAAAAAAATCATTAAACGAGTCAATCTGCCTTCACTTCTCTCAGTTTGGTAAGAACAAGTAAGCCAAGGCAACCTAAGGCGATTTACAGTGTCTAACAACCGACTCGTGCTGGTCTGTCATGTTGTCTCTAGCAGGAGTCGTCATAATGAGGACAAGGGGCAAAAAAACACGAAGCCTTCAAGATGGATTACAACAATGCTAATATATAATCACAATTAGCAGGGTTGGTGAAGAAGAACGTCCTAAAAATCTCCTCTCAATATGATTATCAGCATCTTGTGTTAAAAAAGAAACTTTTTGTAGACGTTGGAGTAAAAACACAACTCTCTGGTAAATGACTTTGCAAACTTTCATTCGAGTTGTTCCTTGTGCCAAACACCCACTCTGAATGAAACTCAAATGGTCTCTGCAACTTTCAAATGTTCATGAGTGATGATTAAAAATAAAAAAAAGTAAAAGTAGTGTTTATCCCCCAATAAGATCAGTCTTCTTTTGTTTTGTTCCATTATATAATGATGTGTTTACTCACAAAATCTGATCAATTTTTAAAAACTAGATATTTTTGGGGTCATTTTTTGGATGCTCCTGTGGATCTGAGGGAAAAACTGTTCATTTATAATGAGAAATTATTTTTAAAAATCATTAAATAATAATTAAAAAACAGGTAATATGAAGGATTTATCCACCACATCTCAGTTTGGTCACAGAGATATTGACATTTTACATCTAATTTCACCACATTAAATGATTCCCTATTATATTTGCATTTTCACAGCAGAATTAAATTTTTTTTCATATTTAATAAACTCAAAAGGTCCTACAAAAGCTCTAACAAAGTTCGGCGATTGCCCCCAATAAAACCTGCATTTCAAATGATCTTTATAAGGTCACTTATGAAACAGATATTTAAAGAACAATCAGTACAAACTGCTTTTTTCATTCTATTCACCTTAAGAGTACCTGGAAAATAAACTGTTCAATATTTCAAGGTTGGCTGACTCTTTGGAAATGCATTAATTATCTCCCTGGGCAGACACTAGGAAGCATTCCATCTAAAGGGGTTTATTAAAGGAAACGGTGGTCCAAACATCCTCCTTGACCATGACTGAAGCTCCAAACAATACCCAACACACAACTGGAATTAGGAAGGGATGGTTGTATCCCAATGACAGCAAGCCTCATGATTTAATTTGGGAATTTATAATGGAATAAATGAAACTAGAAATGAGCCAGAAGACAATCATTCAAACCTTTTCACACTGAATACTTTTATTTAATGACTGTACTTCAGATAAATGGGCTAAAAAATGAGATTTTATCACATTTTGGAATAGTTCACATTATGAACTGGGACAATATATTTACAAACCTCACATAAAAGCTCTGTGATGACAGAGCGTGTGTTTCAAAAGGACAAGTGATGTAGTAATGAATGGCATCTTTTTCTGGTCCTTGATAGAATAATATTCTGCATCTTTTGACAAATCAGCATCAGTTTTCCATCTAAGTAAATTAAATCCTACCACAAAAGCATCCCACAATGGCTCTCATGCCATCAATAAACTGCCTTGACCACCAGGGGCAACTTAAGACAGAAATTTTTGAGTTATTTGACAATAAAACTTATCAGAGTATGATATTTAAAGACTGCTAATTAACCTTTTTAGAGTCAAGAATCCTTGAACATATAAAGCCATTCATGTTTGGATCTGAAGTGCTTTTTCACTGGGAATAAAAAGGAAATTTGAACGCTCAACTTCTTAAACACAATGTAAGGAAATGAGAAGTCACTTGATATTAGCAAGACTTACAGTAAAAAGTGCTACAATACTTATTAAGAATCATATTCCTAAAGTGGAGCATTTTTTGTTTCCTTTCCTTAATTAACATTTTTAAAGCAGAAAGGGTTAAATAAATAAGTAAATAAATAAAAGTGTGTATCCGACTGAAAGGAGACCCATTTAATCGTTTGAAAAACCAATACCACAAGGACATTTTTATAATACCCTCTTCAGTCTATCCATGAAAACTTAAAAAACAGGTCAGGCATAGTAATAAGTGGAAGGATTTGTCATTGCGAGTCCACTCGTTCTTCATAGAGGCAAAGTAATTGGTAACGTGCCCAATGCTGCCAATGTCATGTACCTGAAGCAGATAAAAATCCTTAGAGCAACATCGCCATCTACTGCAAGAAGAGCTCAACAGCCACTTGAGATAGAGCCAGCACAATGCATGCTGGGTTGTCTTAAAAAGCAATGAAAAGATGTATATATTTTATCTTCTGAGAAATTGAGTTGTTTCAGTTATATAACCCCTCCTAATGGTGTCATCAAAACTGACTGATGAGCTAATAATTGAGTAAATTTCACTCCAATAAAAACATTAAATGCAGGAACCTGTTTGTTGTTTTAGTAGCTCCAACAGGAAATGAAAGGAGGGGCATTTGTGTCCAAAATACAAGCTAAGAATGACTAAACCCTTCTCTATTTTTTTCTTCTTCAGGAACTGTTGAGTCATCGCAACTTATAGCTGTCATCTCACAAGTTAAACAGTTCAAACGGCATTCGATCTGAGTCACATTGCCTCGATAGATGTATACGATTCCATGCTTAACCTGATCTTGGTTGTTTGGAAATAGAGGTTCTGTTAATCAGTTTAATTACATTATGTTGATGAAAGCTTGATCAAAGCTGCTTCTAAGAGCAGAGCCATTCTGCTTCCACAGATTTAAGCCAGCTGACCTTATCTAATAAGACAATTGCTTTTCTTTTAAAAAAACTATAACTTTAGTTCATTTTATTTATCTATTGCAGGGATGTATCCTTACTGTATGTGTTTGTCTTGGCCCAGCACTTTAAAGACCTCCACCGTCTCCTCTATTATCAGAATGAAGCTCTTCACCAGAGCAACAGACCTCATATACACACCTTAGGGATGCCTGTTTGATAACTTGTCTTCCTGGATGAAATGGACGGGTTACTGAGGTCGACTTGTGCCCTGTCTGGAGAGAAGAGGGAACGAGGTCTCAAGCTGGCACACCGGTGGTAGGAATACTTCAAACCGTGGGCGAATGAGAGGATGAGAGAGCAGGTTAAGGAGGGAGACACCCGTGGGAGGCCAGTGGGGGGTGGGAAGTGCGGAGAGATTGAGTAGTGAGGGAGTGAAAAGGCCTTGATATCCACAGAAAGCACAACAAAGGCAGCGCTTTTTACATTAAAAAGAAAGAAGATCGCCTTTTTTCTACAAGACGCCTTCCGAGCCGAGTGTCATGTCCTTCCTTGGCCTGCAGGAAGTGAGAGGCTGAGCTCGGCTATAGCATTTGGCACTTCTGATGCACATCTGAGGGGGCTGAAGTTCTTGTCCTCTGAACACTAAACGTAAGTCTGTAAGGTGGGTGTTCCTAGTTTAAATGTACACTGATCAGACCACACCACATACAGAGGTACAGAAGTGATAATTACCAACAAACCAGGGAGTTAAAGTTAGACGAAAGCCAGTCTGCTTTGCATTTCACCACAGGAGGCCATGACTCACACAACTTATGTGCGCATTGACAAAGAGAGCTCAGATGTAGTGATGGTTGTTTTTATGTACCGTGCATGCAAGGTTACGCGTTATAAAGAAGGCAAAGGAATCCTAGGAAACTAAATTTCTTACATATGCTCCAAAGACAGGGAATAAAAAAATGCAAGTAATGAAAATTAGAACTAATATCATCCACAGCAGGTGTTAGCTGCTTGATGATTAAGCACGGTAAGTGAGAGGAGAAGAAAAGTTGGAGATTAATCATCAGCCAATTAAATGCCCAGGGTGAGGAAAGCAACCTGTTTTGGCACAGAGAACTCCTCTGTCATCTCAGTTAGCTGTGCTCACAGATCACTGGTACACGGTTTCAGCGTCTAAATGGGCCTTTAATACACGTTTGTTCCTTCTGAATGTGGAACTGTGAGAATTTTAGAAGATGAATTCATTTCAGACTTTAAAACATTTAAAAATAAATTATCTTTACACACTAGGCTAACGTTAGACACAGAATAGACACAGGATTTGCACTTTGATTATATTTGTAGGTGTGCATGCCCACATGGGCTGCAGTGGTGTGCTATTTTCACATAAGACATTATTCATCACAGGATTAACTCACATTTTTATAAGAACGGTTCAAAAAAGTGCCAAATTTATCATATTCTGTCTAATTTAAGCTTGATCCTTCACGTTTCATATAATCTGATATATAAATGTTTGCATGTAAATTAAATGTTGTTAGTTGTCTCCATTAAACAACTTAGAAAGGCTCATAACATAAAACAATTATTTAACACATTAAAATAATGTCTACAGTACACAACTCTTTAAATTTCGTAAAAATTACTTCCTCAAAATTGATTGATGGTGGGTCAGACTGGAGTGCTCAGGGTCAGCTGTGTTTACACTGTGGGTTTACTGCATTTTGGTGAATATGAGCTCAACAAACTGACAACAGAAAACAAACAATAATTAAAAGAAAAAGTGTTTAAGATTTGTAATTTTTGCACCTTGAGGATTTCTATAACATCAACCAAGAATGCCTACATTTTTTAGAAATCTAAAGTAAATACAAAAAGTAAACATGCGTTCGTCTGAGCTGCATAATCACCGATTTGAAAACTATTATTGATTAAGTGGAGTATCTTGAGCCATACAGAGTAAAAACGAATGACCCAAAAGACTGGACTGTTCATTAAGCTTCGACAGAGGCTTGAAATAAAGTAAAAAACTGAGATTTATGAATTACTAAACAAGGCCAGATGCTGGAGCTGCAACACAAACATGCACAACCAGCTCTCGATGGGAACTGCTTGCAAGTTCAAATATAAACTGTGAATTAACCTCTGTGGATGCAGCACTGGGCCTCTGTGTTGGACTGTTTGTGTGTGTAAAAACGAGTGCAAAAAAAAAAAAAAAGAGTTTGGTTTAGTGAGCAACAAATAAGATAGACCACATGGGGTTTGCAACTTTTCACAAAAGTGTATCTTTAAACTTTAAAGAAACAGCTTTAAATTATAATATAAATGATTATAATTATCAAAGCATTGGAACTTCTGTTTCCTTAGTAACACAGCTGCATTGTGGTATATTTGTTTTTACTTACAAAGTCTTTCTCGAGCTTCTCCACCTCCTGCTTGTAGCTCTTCAGCCTGCTGCTGTACATGGCTCGGCTCTGGACGGGGATCTCTCGCACCTCCAGATCCATCTGCTCCAGCTGAAACCCACAAGCAAAGCTGCTTTATTTTGTTGGCAAAACATTTTCAAGGTCCATTCCTTCTATTTTCAATTCAATAAACTTTAACTTGGCATTAACTTTAAATTAAAGCTCAACTGATGCATTGCTCAGAATATGCAAAAAATAAATTAAATAACTATGACAATAAACATGTTTATGATGAAAAATATATAATTTATTCAGAAATATAAATTTTTTAGGATTTAAAAATGAGCTGTAATAACTTCATGTTTTGTTTTTATAAATAAAATGCCACCTGCTTATGTCAGTCAGCTGTGATAAAAGTACCAACAGAGTAAGGCGGTTCTGTAAATAAATACACCATCAAATACGAGCCCCCCCTCTTTTCATTGCAGTGACATGAATAGGCCCAACAATGTCAGAATGGATGAGGAAAAAGTACATTTGATGTATCGGGTAGACAGATCTCTTCTTGGCAGATTTGGAGGAAACTAATCACTGTGGCATAACAAGACAACTGCAAAAACAATTTGTCTCTATCTGGTGACTGCTTATTTTTTTAAACAGCAACATGAAGTCTTCCACCTCAAGATAATGGCTTGAAATGTGTCATAGGGGTGTCACTTAAAAGCAGATTACTGGGAAGTAATCATGCGAGGAGGAAGCCTCCTTCCCGCCACGTGAAGTGCGTGCATGTCTGCATGTCATGTCACCGCCAGGATAATACAGGTGCTGCTGTCTGGTGAGAACTGCCCCCCCCCCCTCCCCCTTTCCACAAATTCATAATTTAGGAAATGGGAAGAGGAGAAAATTACTGATCAAAGACGTACCAACTCTCTGACTTCTTCAAGCTGTTTGTCGACATTTAGAACCAGCTGTGTCTTCTCCTCTGAAAGAGAAAAAAAAAACAGCAACATATTGATCAGCCGACGGAGGAACAGCGCTTTATGACAACAGCCTAACTCCCTCACAACAGTGGAAGAGATGGAGGGGTGTGAGGGGGGAGAGAAAAAGAAAAAGACACTGGGAGAAAACAACACACGAGGACACATTTGAAGATATATTTACACATTCCCTCCACACGACGAGCCAACATTTGATGTCTCTTAGTAATGGCGTGTATGAGGCCTTTGTTGGTTTCTGTTGAGGAGCGGTGAGACACCTCATGCCAACTCAAAGGGAAGGGAGGTGTCAGCTTTGCTCACTTGCCAGAAGGATGAGTCCCTCTCAGAATGACTAACGCGCTGTTCTACACCTCACCCCATGACTGCTCTTCCACATTACCCACGGAAACTCATTAGGACTTCAACTTCCAAAGACGTATGGAAGCTACAGTACCTTCAACAGCTATTTACAGCTGCAGCACTAACACTCTGGTCTTTGCACTAAAATTAGCTCTTTGCCATGAAAGTAAACAATATGAAATGTTGAGGTCTGATGCGGCTGTTTGGTGATTGTGCATCATTTTTTTTTTTTTTTTTTTTAACAAGTCTCATAAATAATATATTTATGTGAATAAAGATGAAAAGAAAAGACAACTTTTGGAACTTCAGTAAATGTTTGACTAATTTAATTTTGGTAATAGTTGCAGATTATTAACACGGTTAATTTATTTTATATCAAATCTCATAATTATCCCTTATAAATGTATAATGTTAGAGATAATAATGAAGACAGATGTCAGACATGTGTGTGGTAAATGACAAGTTATGAAAAACAGATCCACACACCAGTCAAGCTCTCAATGCAAATTTTAATAAAAGAGACATTTCAGGCTGCTGCCCTTCCTCAAACTAAACAAGCTAAATAAGTTAGAAAACATGAGCTGCAGATACTAAGACGTACACAGATTTCCATTTATGGCCTGTGTTTACACCTTGATACAGAGAAAACCATTAAAAGAAAATGAAAGATAAGTGTGACACTTGGCAAAAATGGAAAAAGTGACCACTACGCCGAGACGTGGGTCTGTGTTATTAAACATGAAAGCTGAATTTTTGCGAAGGCATAGACACTTGAAAATACATCAACAAACAAAAATAAGTTGTAGCAAAATGTTTGACTTGTTTACTGTCCTGCACAAGACTACAGAATAAAGTAGTGATAGAAAGCATGCATGAACATTGAGATGATGTCATTGGTGTTGATCCTAACTCTTTGTGTTTTGTGACTCTGTGTGTTTTAGTTTTAGTGTTCCAGAAACCCTCATTTAAACCAGGTGTGGCCATGGAGGGCAGTGAGAGTCCATCAGATCATTATTTAAATGGGTAGCTGAAATCTAACAGTCAATAATTTATTGCAATTCTACCCGTTCTTTGCCATATTGATATAGAGCACAGTGATACTGCAATAACTGTTAATTTGAAAATATGACGTGCAGCCCTGGAATAGACCGAGCCGACTGGTAACAGGAATGTCAATAGAGAAACCAAAACACTGGATAAAGAGATCAGTTCTTGGTCGGAAAAGGATATTTCAACTTCTAAAGCAAAACACAAAAAATCTGCATTCCTAAAAAGGGAATGAGCAAAAACTACAACATGAACACGTCTGTAACCTAAACTGATTTTAGGAGAAGACATTTGGGATATCTTGAAGTGAAAAGTGGAGCAAAACATCCCTTCCAGCAAAAACCAGCAGATATGAATGTCTGAAGAATGTCAGGTGATGTTTTTAGAAAGCTACAGCTTCATTTCTGTCTGATCACTAAAAATATACGATGTGGTGAGAAAATAGAATATTATATTATATAAAGAGAGAGGGGGCTGAGATAAATCAGGACCTGTGAATATTCCTGAACATGGCCTACTTAAAGCATTAACTGGTTCATGAGAACAAAAAATTTAATTTACAGAAACTTGAGGTGTAACTGCTGTGACCATATTGACAGAGGAACTGGTTTCTATCAAACCATCCAAGAAAAAACTATTTAACAAGTGGACTTTGTTTTCTTAATAATAATAATAATAACTTTATTTATATAGCACTTTTCTCAGGCCAATGGCCACAAAGTGCTTTACAATAAAAACAATTATAAAAACATTTTAAGAAATACAGTATTTTGATAGGGAAGGGTGTGTTAATTTAATTCAATACTCAAAAGCTATTAAAATTTAGATGATGGCTTTACTAACTGTCTGAGGGTTCAACAGAGATTTTTACTATTTTTAAGATTTCTAAAATGTTCTAATGCAAATATTTGAGATTTGACAGCTGGGAATTAACTAGACCGTAGAAAAGGTTTACCCACAAGCTAATTTACATCCCAATAGCAGAAAATACTGCATATACTAAAACATGTACTAGACCAGGGCTATTCAATAGGTGGCCCACTGGCCCGTGATCTGCATATTTCCGGCCCTCCAGCCATATACGGGGTTTACGTAGGCCTGCACACGCCCCTAAACAGTAACTTTAAACCATCTGATAGATGGCTGGTGCTGGGATTTGAACCTGCCAGATGACAGAGCCATTCTCTACCTCTAGGCGACAGTCTCCTTTAGGGAACAGATGCCGCTTTAATCTAAGTTATAGGATTTTTTCAGTCCTTCAAAGAAAATACATTTAGAACTGGATTAGATTACATTTAGATACATTTATATTTCATATACGTATATAATATACATATATAATATTTACATATATTTACATATATTTTGCACATGACAAGCTGCAGCTTTCACAGTAGCAAATGATTATGAGGTTTGAAATTACACCTTGAGTTCAACTAATTTTAAAACTTTATATCTAGAGGAAGTCAACAACTTTGTAGTGAGATGCACAGAAACCAAGCTGGAGTATTATTTTATGAGAAAACTTAGACAAATTTAAATTAATTTACAGTTTTGTATATGATGCAACTTCAACTTGTTAGTAGTAACAATACAAATATTGTTCCTTTAAGTGAGGTAAAATGTCTAATTTTTTTAGTGGCAATGCTTGAAATTAAACTCTAAAACAAACCCACTAACATTTCTGTAAAAATGTATGCAAATGATATGATTAGCTTTTATGAATGACAGTTTGCCAATAAAATCCTCTAGTGTAGTGTTCCTAAACCTGTTAGCTTCTGACCCACAAAATAGCAATGGCAAAGACTTATAGCCCAAGATACTCAAAAATATACAAAAAGAGACAAAATCTAAATTATAAAAATGCAGGCAGCTTTCAGTCATAACATGCTATTTACATTCATTTGAGGCCAATATGTTTAGCGATGTCAATTACAGAGAAAATATTCTCATCTCGTCTCCTTCTGCCTATCCGGGTCCTGGTCGTGTGGGCAGCATCCCAACTAGGGAGTCCCAGACCATCCTCTCCCCCAGCTCCTCTAGCAGAACCCAACGGTGTTCCCAGGCCAGACTGAAGATGTGTCCTGGGTCAACCTGGGGGCCTCCTGGCGGCAGGACATGCCTGAAACACCTTCCTGGAGAGGCGTCCTGAAGGCATCCTAACGAGATGTCCGAAACACCTCAACTGGTTTCTCTCGATATGGAGGAGCAGCGGTTCTACTCCGCTGATCACCAGGTGGCGATCAGTTGACAGCTCCACTCCTCTCTTTACTAGAGTGTCCAAAACATACGGTCTCAGGTCAGATGATACAACTACAAAGTCAATCATCAACCTGTAACGTAGGCTGCCCTGGTACCAGGTATACCGATGGGTCTCCTTATGTTTGAACATGGTGTTCGTTATGGCCAAACTGCAACTTGCACAGAAGTCCAAAAACAGAATATCACTTATTAGGAAGTATTTTTTACTTTTATCTCATTTCTGTAAGTCACTCGAATGTATTTCCTGTCCCCAACTCTAATCTAGAGAGTCTGAGACAAAATACATTGAAAGAACATGCAATTCAAAGGTAGTCAATTAGATGCAACCTCATTTTTTTTCTTTCAAACTAAAATTTATTTTTAAACTGTCATACAAACATGAATTGCTGCTGCTTGTTTTTTAGTTTTAATTTTATGCTTTTTTCCCTCTCTTTTTAAATTTACAGTTAAAAAAGATTACCATTTTTAACATAGATAGATTTTGGAATGCTGCACACAGAACCTTTACTTATGAAACACTTCAGATATGTTCTCACTGGGAAATCTCCAGAGTTAGTCATGTCATTAAAAATATTTTAAATGAAACAAATCCATAATCACAAGCAAAACCTGATAAATATTTAAGAACTTTTCTTAAAAATTTAAACACAAAGTCAACAAACTAAAGCTCAAAGGCAAATCACAAGCCTACAGTTGTGGGACTGCAACATGGTTTAAAAAAAAAAAAAAGGCAAGATCTTTATTTCTTATGGCACCATGGACCAAGATTACCTTTTGCCAGTCCTCAAATTCATTTTTAAAACCTGTGTCCAACCTCACAACCTACACAGTAAACAGCCAGAGGCGATTCAGACAAAGGTGAGATGGTTCTCTCTCAGACTCAAACTCAAGCTGGAGAGGCGTGAAATATATATGGATATTTACTAAGACCACAAACTGTTGATGGACAGATAAGAAATAAGTTTTGCACACAGAGGTGAAGCAATAAAAGAAGAGAGGGATTGCCACTTTTTACTAAAGTATCTGATTTGAGCTTTTACATGTAAACAAGAATATACTGTATATACTTATATTACCAAACAGGGTCTATGTTTTAGAGTTCTTGTACAATTATTGAAACTTTAACTTTGGTGGACTTGACAGTTTTTTGCCTACATGTTCTAACAACAGTAAAACTGAATGTGATAACGCCAGTGATAAAAGATATAGTCAGAACATAAATAAAACTATAGAAAAGGTAATGCTGTGCCATAACTTGGCATGGAAACATGAAAACACAACTTTTTATGGTTTTAGTCAGTTTACCTTGTATTTTTTGGTGTTGACCAATTTTATTCTGTTAAAGAAAACAAAATAAATTCTCAAGACAGTCATCACATTAAAATGATTCACACAATAGTGAAAATCATCCATCCATTGATGGCAAGTTTATGAACTAGCTCTTGTTTTGGATCATCTTTGATCCTAGAAAAATTTTCCAAGTGTCTCAAAAATCTTAAATATCAAAAATGGGAAAAGCACAAATGATCAAGCTTAGGAAATCACCAAATAACCGTTAAAGTTTACTGGAAGTGCACTGGCTGGTAGCTTCATACCAGCCCACCAAATATGTTTGGACTCATCTATAAATGGTTTTTGTTTATTCAGCCGATCAGCTTGAAATCAGTTGTTTCTCAAACTTTGCAGTATTTGTATGTATCACAACAAGTTTTGTGAAATTTCTTGTGTGGAGTGAACTGTTCTACACATGCAATGCAACCTTGAAATTTCCTCAGTGTTTCCAGAGGGATGTATACATCCAAAAATGAGATATCACAAAACAAAAACACAGTACAGACTGTTGGGAAGAATAGATGTACCATTTCTGAAGAAAACAAACATCGATGTCCACTTTTTGCATCATTCTGCCTCTTTGACATTTCATCAAGGCACAATAAATGACTAAAACTTCTTCAACAGGACAACAGATCTGATTAATTAAATAATCTCTGCTATTAGTCTGTGGACATGGCTAAGACTCGTCTTTACATTAAGTTGCCAAATAGCTTGCAAGTAATTTAAAGAACACTTTATCTTGTAACTTTCTAACAAATGTATAACAAATTCCATGCATGCTGTGTGCATATTATAACACATATTTATCAACATATCAGTGGATGGATCAGGTGGATGCAGCATGATTGAAAAGAATGTGGAAATACAAACACCATGCAGGGACTTCTCTTACAAACTGCTACTTATAAAGAATGAGTGTGTGGTGCAAGAGTGTAACCTTCAAATACACGTATTCTTCCCACCTATATATGTACTTTAAATAATTTAAGCCTGATATTGATGAAGAACTTATTTTGTTGCTACACAGTCACGTTATACTTCTCGTAATCAGCTCTGGGAAGAGAAATAGTTTTTATTTGTTTGTAAACATGATTGGTTTATGTGTTACTTTATTTTTCTGAGCTGTGGGAGGGACAATGCCCACTTCTGACTTGTCTTTGAATAAGAAAAGTTGCTCTTTTGCCTATCTATAGTTTTTTTTTATGTGATTTTGTGGGTTTTTTCCATCTCTGCTGGATATTCTGCTCTGAATTTAAAAATTGGATTGGTTCTGATACTTTTCACCCATTTAAAAATATATTCCAGCTGCAATGACAGAACTGAGACTACAAAAGTAAAATAGGCTTTTTATTTTATTTTAATGTCTTTTCTAAAATTGTGCTTCATTTGACATGTCTCATTGTACAATATTTGATTAGCCATTTAGTAGTTAGATCATCCAATCATAGCTAATTGTTTGAAGGTAAATCAGGATAGTGTTTTAGTGTAGATAGATTAGATTTATAAAGATGAATTTTTGAATAACTAAAAGTGTTGAAAGTTTCCTTCACAAAATTGCAAAGAGTTATCTTCATTCAGTCCCAGTTGTTTGATTTCTGTCATGATTACATCCTCCTGGGCTCTTTATTTATAATTATGCTTAAAACCAAAAATGTGGTGCTCGAAATTAATTCAATTAATATGTCCTTGTGCAACAATGCTTACCTATAATTTATTATAAAAACATCTCAAGATAAACAGTTGGTGCCATTGACAGTAGAAATGATGGAGAGGTTGAAAATCTCTTGAATTGGTAACAAAAATGTTACAATCCTTTAATTTTATCTAGCTGTTTTTAATACTGGTAAATGAAACCCATTGTGAACATGGAAATGTATCAGAATCTAGTCAAATATTGCAACAAAGAATATTTTATTTGAATCTATTACTACTACAACCCCTCCACAACAAGCCATCTTGTAATAAATTATTATACAAGATATATAAATGTGTTTTGTCATATAATTTATATCACAAAATGAAACTAGTTTTATTACACACAATATTATAGTTTATAATCAATTTTATATAGAACGATAAAATATGGCACAACCTTAGTGGGCTATATCTATATTAAACATCATCAAAAATAAAGAAAGACAACATCAAAAGTGAGATTATGTCAAAAATAATATTGCACTTGGTAAAAAAAAATTTCATTAATGATTGATGACTTGTTTAAACTTATAAGCAGTTCAGATGGCAGGTTGTATCTTATAGGTAGGAATTTGAAAAACAGCATTATACAAACATTTTAGTTGGCAGGCAGTATCTATAATCAGGCATAACTGAATATTAAACAGGACAGACAAGTGAGTCTGTGTTAAAGTGGAATATTGCACTAAGACATGTTATTTAATTGATGTCTAATTTGTGTCCTCTCTGTCAGAGTGGAGAAGAGTTAAACAGCCTGATGAACAAATTAGTCTAAGTTTTTCTGTGGAGCACTTCTATGACATTAGTCTATGATTAAACACAAAAATATACTCTCAAAAGGTTATTCTAGTGTGAGATGTCTGCAACCTTTATAACTAAAAAATACATTTTTATATTCTCTCTTACTAAATATTAATTATACAGAGACACAAAATCAAGTTGACCATTAAAATTAAGAGGGATTTTTTTTAAACATATTTTACTAATACTAGACTTTTTTATATGATGGCTACAAATTGAATACACTATCTAGTTCTATACAAGTAAATTACATTTTCTTGTTCACAACTATTTAGAGTTGAATATGTTCTTCTCATATTTGTAGAAACTAAGTAAAATAAATTGCCTATTTACAGATAAAGCATCATGTATCACATTAAAGCAGCACTCTGGATTATTTCATCAGGAGAGCAGTTTTTGAATCTAGCGTCCAAAGGCTCCTCCTCAAAACATCTCGACACGCGCGTCCGGTCGCGTGTGCGCGCGTGCACGCGGCGCATATACGTTGCGGGCATGAACTGTACAGCTCAATGTGTAGGGTGTAATCACTCACAGTTCACAACTCTTATTCCAACAACACTACGAGGGTCTGATGAGTCCTCTCTGTCCCTGCTGCTTCTGATATTAGCTCTGTTAGCAGAGAGCTGCTGCTGGACTCTGAAGCTGAACTTGACTCGGACCTGGATGAACTTTCTGACCAAAATAAACGCATAATCCTGTCAAGCCTTGCCATTCTGTGAGGTGAAAGGTTTAAAAATAAAAATAAATCCATCTTTAGCTGGGGAATGGGTAGGTTTTTAGTAGAAATGAGCCGTAAGGCAGAGACACAAACAGAGAAACACACGGAGTGTCCTGTATGACAGCGCCCCCTACTGGTACAGGTTTGGTCGATGCGCGTGCATGTTGAGAGAATGCAGATATTTGAATTTCATTGGCTGAAAAATGTCAGCGGCAAGAAATAATGCAAAGGGGTCTCTAGGAGGAAGGAGGGTCTTCATCAGAATGACAGATGTTGTGGAACTCAACCCATAGATCATAGTTTAGACCTGAAATATCATTTAAAACATTTAGAAAACTTTGATACAGAGAAAAATAATCCAGAGAGCCGCTTTGATGCCTTTAAAAACATCAGTATGTCATACATATACAGTACATATATAAATACATCAGTTTGTTAGCTAATTATGACTTAAATGTAGCCTAGTATAATAGACCGTCAATTCTGCTTTGCAGACTTATATATACACATATATTGCCTGGTTTGCCAGGCTAACTTAAATGATAGACTAACAATAAAGTGCTTAAGGTACCAGGCTTTGAGTGGCATCACCCTGTCTGTCAAAAAATGTTGTAAAGAAAAAATTAAGGTACAAGCTAACAAACTAATTTATAAACCCACTTTTAGTGGAAACTCAAGACCTTTTTAGCTAATCCTGTTACTGATATTATTGGGGAACAATCTTCTTGTATTTCTGTCATTCTCCATGCAGTTGTTGCAAAAAATGTGTACTTTATGGGAAATAAGCTAAAACTACTCATTCTCCACACCTATATTCAGGTCCAGCCACCTTAGAGGAGATGAAGAACCACATGTGGCTTCAGTGCCGCAGGTTGCAGGTTAAAGTTTTTTTTTTTTAAAGGGTAATTTCCCGAATGTCTACGCGATTTAAACCATTTAGCTGTTACAGAACTACTTATAAAAAACATGATAAAGCAGAAAAATATTTGACAGCAAATTCAGTACAAGCGCTGAAACAGCCGATGTTGTCCAGTGTATTATATAAACATTTAGAACACGATAACTGTTGCATTATTTGGTGAGAGATACTAATAAATAAATCACATCTCCTGCTACCATTAGCTACCCTTCTCAGCTGAGAGGTCTGATAGCTAACTGCGAGCTAGCATCTCAACGAGTCAAGCAGATAAATTTAACTATCTTACCTCCACTTAGTTTAGGAATTTTGCCAATTTTATTAGTTATTTCTGCTGTAGCGGTTCCAAAGTCCTGTTCGTAGGCTTCAAAGTCTGAAGACATTCTGTCGAAGGAGTTTAAACAGAGTATTCGCTTACTGGCACAGTTACCTCAGAATAATAACAACAAGCCTCGAATGGAGTCTCTTCCTATAGTTGCAGTAAAAGGGGCTCGACGAGAAACTAGATATTTTCATGATACTGTAGGAGTTCGGGAAATGACATGCACGTTTATTTCTTCCTCGGGTAAAAACGTGATATAGTATAATCTATTTTTGTAAATTAACCGTGTATATTTTTGTTAAATGTCTGCAAATATGTAAATGTTTGTTTTTTCTGAGAGACCGTGAGAAAGGTTCCTACCCTGCACACAGGAGAATCACAGGCAAAAAGCGAGGAAGTGACTAGGTTTGTAATTTAAAGTGACAGCTTTTTTCGCCTCTAGCAAAGACAATTAAAATATGTAAACGTGATAATATCTGCCATAGCTTTATATCCGCGTGTTTTATTTGCGTTTTATGACAACAGTAATGCTTTAAAGGTTAGTCGTGTTGGCAAGCTGGCTAACTAATGTTAGTTCGCTAACTGCTGCTACTAAAGGTCTAAAGCCAAAATCTCTTTTTTTTTTTTATAGCTAAATAGGTACAATAATAATCACCAATCTACTGAATTCTACAAACTCAGACTAGTCGGGTATGGACAACGAGCATAGACGTGCTCAAAATGTCGCTATGTCTATTTTCCTGTTTCAAATTAGCTAGCTTGGCAACAGAAGCTAATTAATAGTGAACAAGTGCACTGGCTTCCTGCCTTCATTCCTCGTGTGGAGTTGATGGTGCGACGCTACCTGTTTTTATATTACTTATGTTATATTTATGTTAAAACCAGAAAACTACTGGAATTATTTAATAATAACTACAAGATCCATATTATTGTGTGACAAAGTATTAACATTAACGAGACTGATCAGAAGTAATGATAAAAGCATTTACTGCAATAGAATTTGGGAGAATATAAACTGTACTATTTTATTAATAGTAAGAAAATCAAATGTTTTCATCCTTCAAATTTTCTTTAAATAAGCCAGACTTTCAATAAAGTTTTCATGAGGAGTATTTCCTCTGGTATTTTGGGAAGATTTTCTCTTGAGTTTTGGACTTTTTTCACTCATTTTCTGTCAAAAACTTTTCCTGTTATTTTTTATATATGTTTAAACCATTTAACTATGAATTAAGATTCCATCCAGGCTTTAAAAGCTCATGAACTCAATAAATGATTAGAGGAAAATAATTTAAAATAGAATCCTTACACTCTTTATTTCTAGCAGCCTGTCACAAAGACATTATTTAATTAGTTCAATATATCCAATTTACTAAAGATGAAACAATTACATAGACCACCAGCAACATGATTTTCAAAGAACTATTAGCTGATATCTTACCATACACAATAAGATGTATGCTGCATCTTTTATGTCTTCTTTCAGGTCCAAGCTGGATTTTATATTTTTTCAAAAAAAATGTTTAAGACATGACCTATTCCTAAAGACAAGAATCAGCCTCATATACGTGCTTACCCTATAGCGCTGTACATTTACATATTTGCATTCTGAAATGAAACATCCCATGTTAATGTCTGATATTGTTTTTCTCCCTGGCAGATGGAGAACTTAAGTTTCTCACGAGGATAGTGTGCTTCAGATGTTGGCAGGAGAGGATGCTGGTCTTCACCAAAACGAGGATTAATGGGACAAAGGGAGCCCAAGTGACTCAAGGCCGGGACACATGCTGGGTACTCAGTAGAAGAGATAAATTATGTGCATCGTGTGCACCATTAACTGCACAAGGTAGCAGAGGAAAAGCGTAGCACACTGGACTCGGGTCAATTCATCTCAGAAACTTTACGGTCAAAGAAATTGAACTCGTCTTACTGTAAGAAAATGAATTTCCTGTCAACCATTGTGACTTTTGAAAACCTCCATGAGGTTCGGAGATTGTGCCACTGGGGTCCAATCATAGCTTTGTCTGTCATTGCTATTTGCTCAACCATGGCAATAATAGACTCCATTATCTGGTACTGGCCGTTAGACACAACAGGAGGAAGCATTAACTTCATCATGCTCATCAACTGGACTGTACTCATTCTTTACAACTACTTCAACGCTATGTTTGTTGGCCCCGGATACATTCCTCTTGGCTGGAAACCAGTGAGAATTTTTCTTTTTAATTGTTGACTTTTACACTCATGTTTCAACAGATTGGTTACAGTCAGTCCTGAAAAACGATGAGTCAGATTTATCATTTGAATTCTTAAACAGGAGAATCAGCAAGAAGCCCAGTACCTACAATACTGCAGAGTGTGTCAAGGATATAAAGCCCCCAGATCCCATCACTGTCGAAAGTGTAACAGGTAAATACACGCATAACAAGTAGCATTTTTCTGAGGTTGTTCATGACGTACATTCATTAATGTACAGAGAGTTAATTCTGTTCCTCCTCTTCCTCAGGTGTGTGATGAAGATGGACCACCACTGCCCCTGGATCAACAACTGCTGCGGCCACTTAAACCATGCCTACTTCACCAGCTTCCTACTGCTGGCTCCACTGGGATGTTCACACGCAGCCATTATCTTCATCATGACCATGTACACACAGCTGTATGAAAGGGTGAGTAGTCCTTTTACCCCACTATTGTCTTCTAATGGTTTGTACTTACTCCCTTTTCTATTTTTTTCTTTTTTCATGTAAGCAGATATCATTTGGCTGGAGTACGGTGAAGATCGACATGAGTGCTGTTCGTCAGTTTCAACCCCTCATGCCCTTCAGTGTGCCTGCTTTCGCTGCCACACTCTTTGCCTTAGGTTTGGCATTGGGCACCACTATTGCTGTCGGTATGCTTTTCTTCATACAGGTGGGTCTTTTTTTTTGTGCAGTATTTTTTAAATTTAGAATTTTTACAAGTTATTTTCTATGGAAAGAGACGAGTGAGATCAGTAACCTCAAAAGTAGACGGCACAAACATTTGGAATAATTATTTACACACTGATTGCACATAAGCTTTTATTTTACTGTATTTAAATTTGAAATTTGTTTCTCATCGTTAAGTCACTTTGGATTAAAGCTTCTACTGAACATGTAAATATATTGTAGGTGTGTCGGATAAAGAAATGCAGCAGTCTCTTATATCAGCACAGAGACCAGAAATAAAAATGTTCTTTAATCAATGATATAGTAATTATTTAAACAATGTTAAATAGATAGTCTGATAATAAAAGTTGATCTATTTTTCAGATGAAAGTCATCCTCCGAAATAAGACCTCGATTGAGTCTTGGATCGAGGAAAAGGTCAGGATGTACTGTCTAACTTTTTGTTATAAAAATTTTATTACGTTAATGCTTCTGTCATTAATTTAGAAAGTTAAAGATTTTTCAGTATTTAGGGAAATTGTTTTGCTTGTTGTCATATTTTCAGCATTTGATTTTCGTATCTATACTGTCCATATTAGATTTATTTGTGTTTTAAGGCCAGTTCACACGGCAGGATTTTTAACCTGATTTTTGCCCCGATTCTCCTCCGACAATCTTAAGACGCGCCTGATCATTAAAGATAATCTTATCAGATAATCCTCTCGTGTGTGGTGGGTTAGGAGCGCTCTGGTCCGCTCGGAACGCCGTCAGAACCGCTCCGATCGCAAATCTGTGAAATCGAACATGTTGGATTGTCTAGACCCGATATCGCAGCGTGTGGTGTCCCCCGAGAATCTGCCTGCGGAGATCGACATGTAGCCAATCAGAGAGCGAGTTGACAGACTCCGCTGCATGGCGAAATTAATCTCTCATCAAAACAGCTGCTCGGATTATTTAAAAGAGTCACAAGTTCATTTTCCTCATCTTGCCTTCTTCTGGGTCCGGGTCGCGGGGGCAGCCGGGCAGCAAATATCCTTTTTCTAGGAGACACCAACCATGGTCCCGCCTTCCTCGCCTGTGATTTGCTGCAAGCACTTTCCTGCGATTGGCTGCGGGGATTTCAAGCAAGCTCCCACCTTTCTCGCATCTGATTGGCTAGAAGGACACAACTATTTGGAAATAAATAAGGATAAGATTGTTTAAGATTTGGGTTTAAGGGTTAGGGTTGGGTTAGAGTTAGGTTAGGGTTAGTGTTTAAGGTTTGGGTTTAAGGTTAGGGTTTGAGCGAGAAACCCTAATCTAACCCTAAGTCATAATCAGCTTAGAAATAAATTTGAATTAAATAATACACATTTTAACCTTATCCTTATATATTTCCAAATAGTCGATTCCTTCTAGCCAATCATATGCGAGAAAGGCGGGAGCTTGCTTGAAATCCCTACAGCCAATCGGAGGAGAGCGCTTGCAGCCAATCACAGGCGAGGAAGGCGGGACCATGGTTGATATTACCTAGAAAAAAGATATTCGCAGCCGGGCATCCCAGGTAATCCTCGGCCAAGTCCGCCGGCTCCTCAGCTGGGACACCAAGGCGTTTCCCGGTCAACCTGGAGATGTATTTCCTCCAGCTTATCCTGGGTCAACCCGGGGGTCTCCTGCTGGCAGGACATGCCCAAAACACCTCCCGTTCATTGTTTTTAATAAAAATAAAAGCTTTCACGTTTGTTTACTCCAAAGTCACGTTTGATCTCGTGAAGTTCTGCGAGATTTCATGTCTGATCTCGGAATGTTTGTGTGTAAAATCGGTTCGTGTGTCATCCCACCACACACTGTAGGATCAGGACGGTCAGTGTTTACGATTTTTAAAGGAAAATTTCTTGCCACGTGTGTGGTCTCTTAGGATTTAAAATCGGCCGACAATTTGAAAATCCTGCCATGTGAACCAGCCTTTATTGTTTTTTCCGTTAGGCCAAAGACAGAATACAGCACTACCAAACTGAGGAGGAGTTCATCTTCCCATACGACCTTGGCAGCCGCTGGCTGAATTTTAAGCAAGTCTTTACGTGGTCAGGGACGCCCAAGGGGGACGGTATCGTGTGGCCGGTTCATCCCAAGTGTCACCAGTACACTTTAACGGTAGGTTCTGTTTCGTTCTGAGCTGATAATTATCTGATTTTGTTTTATATCTTGTTCACTTACATGTCTTCTTATCAAATTGTTATGCTTAATTTCAAAGTTCTGTGTAAGGAAACATGTTTTTTCTTTTGCTATGGATTAATTTGAGCATTTTCCTGTAATCAAATACTCTTGACATATTTAATGTTTAAGTTAAAAGTTATGAGTGAAACAATATCAGCGTAAACTTTTCTTTTTTTTTTTCATTTTTTCCACACAGATAGAGCAGCTGAAGCAGAAAGCTGATAAACGGGTCAGAAGTGTAAGTACCTGCTAAGTGTATACATGCCATTCACAAGTACAGATTTCTGTATTCATCGTTTTCCACCCACTGGCTATGAGCTCCTGTTACTTAAAGGTGTTAAATGTATCATGTTATGGCTATAACACATCAAACTATCAATGCTTAGTGCATAAATAGAAGTTTTACTTGATTTCTGCTTTGGAATCTTGTAAAAAAAAACTTCTGTCATGTCATGCAGAGGGGTTTGTTTTGTTTCAGTCAGCATTGCATATTACCAATTTTTGTAACTGCGAAAACGAAAAGCAGCAGAGTAGAATTTCCAAGTGGTTTATTTCTATATCCATCTACAATTTTTAAACTTGGAATATTGTGAAAAGCTCAGTTTTTTGCCACTCATTCCTGAAAGTGGCATTTCAAAAAAGCTGGTTGTTCACAGAGTTCTGTGTGCAAGCATATTCATAGAAAGTTGAGAAGAAGTAAAAGACGCGATAGGAAAAGCAACAGGGATAACCGCAGCCCCGAGAGGATTGTCAAGCTGACTATTGAAGAATCTGAATCAGAGCAGTAGAATAACCTGATCATTGTCTGCCTTGACCAGCAGGTCCAGTACCAGGTGGTGGAGGATTACAATGGGGCTTGTTGCCCACTCAACAAGGGTCTCCAAACCTTTTTCAGAACCCCCTGCACTGAGGAGCCCAGGATCCCCCTCAGCAAGGGGGACATCATTCTGGCCACTCGTGGCACAAAGTACGTTTAATCATACAGAATCATAATCATGTTATTTCTTTAGTCAGTTATTGTGTAAATACTTTATCTTTCTAGATGGTGGATGTATGGAGACAAAGTTTTGAATGATGATAATCTGAGAGGTAAAACAAATTAATAATTTTCTACTCTAAATGAATAACCGATATTCAATTAAATATGTTATTTATGCTTTCTTGTAGCTGGAGATCGTATGCGAGGATGGTTTCCAAGGAGATGTGTTGAGAAGTGCCATTATGACACAGCTGCCAACGAAAGCACCAGCGAAAAGAAAGTAAATTAAAAGCAGGCTTTATGTAGAGCAGGGGAGTAGGTTTCCGTCCAGGTTTATAAATGTATGTCTACTGAAGATGTCACGCCTGCAGCAAAAGCCTCAACTAAAAGAATTTCATCCTTTTGATTATTATTATGAATATGCTCATACCTTAAATTGCTAAGTTGCTGAATTAAAGTCTTATTGAGCACTTTTTTGTTAAACGTAGAAGAGAACAACAGTTTGTGAGAGGACTTGGTTTGACTTCTCTGACCAAAAAAAAAAAAACCAAGAGTCTTAATTTTCAAAAATTGCCAACAGGCTTTTATGTGACTTCATTATAATTATGATTTTTTTTTTTTTCCTTACTTGAATCTGTTCTTTTTACTTTTGTTGATGTTCTTTTTTTCTACTTATGCAATGCCTCTGCCCAGCTAACCCCAGGGCATCATAATGCAACTCTTTCTACAAAATGGAGATAACACTTCATTACTTTTTATTATTTTTGTAAAAACAAATTGTTTGCCTCAAAGTATAAATTGCAGATTAAAAAAAGAATCTTCCACAAGAGGGGTTGTCTGTCTCAGCTTTTGTAATTGCTATAAATTCCCTTGTTATAAGACTTAAGAGCTTTTGAAGTGCCCCAGGCTTAAGAAAATAAATTATGTAGCTCCAAGATAACCATGCTTGTTATGAATGTGCCAATGAACTTTTCAAAAATTGCCTTAAAAGTAGCTGAATATATGAAAATTTGTTTGTTTTGTGTTATTTCTAAGTGAACTGTGTAGTTTCTTAATGAATAAATGCCATCTGGCTCCCTTGATTATGTGTTTTAAGTGAAAAAGTTTATTTCTCTCTTTTATATAGTAAGGGAAAATAATTATTTGAGACTGTCTAGGCCACTCCAGGACCTTGAAATGCTTCTTATGGAGCCCCTCCTTAGTTTACCTGGCTGTGTTTTGGTTCATTGTCATACTGGAAAATCCACCCATGACTCATCTTTAATGCTCTGACTGAAGGAAGGAGGATGTTTCCCCAAAGTCATGGCCTCATCCATCCTACGGTGCAGATGTCCTGTCACCATTGCAAAATACCACAAAATCATGATGTTTCCACCCCCACGCTTCACGGTTCACATTGTGTTCTTGGGATCGTACTCGTCCTCCTTCCTCCAAATACTGCAAGTAGATTTTATATCAAAAAGTTCTATTTTGGTCTCATCTGACCACATGACCATCATGATGCCTCTGGATATCATCCAGATGATCATTGGTAAACTTCAGAAGGGTCTGGACATCTGCTGGCTTGAGCAAGAGGACCTTGCATGCTGCAGGATTTTAATCCAATAATGGCGTAATATGTTACTAATGGTAACATAACTCTTTAGGTAATAGACCAGGTCCTCTCTCATGATCTTTGATACTCCACAAGGCCAGATCTTACATTGAGCCCCAGTGTTGGGGAAATTGACAGTCATCTTGAGGTTCTTCCATTTTCTAATAATTGCACCAACAGCCTGTTGTCCTGTAGCCCATCCCAGCCTTGTGTAGGTCTATAATTTAGCCTTGGTGTCCTTAGACAGCTTTTTTTTTTGTCTTGTATGTGGTGAAGGTTGAGTCTGATTGAGTGTTTGGATGGGGGGAGGGTTATAGGTAAAGAGTTCCAGCAGGTGTAATTAATGCAGATATGAGTGGAGGATAGGAGAGCTTCTTAAAGGCTAGCTAACAGGTCTGTGAGTGACAAAATTTTTGCTGATTGGTTGGGGATCAAATACTAATGTCATGCAATAAAATGCAAAAGAAATGTTTAAAAATTATACACTGATTTTATGGGATTTCTCTTAGATTCTCTCTCACCATTGAGGTGTTCCTACAATGAAAATTACAGACCTCATCACTCTTTGTAAGTGGGAGAACTTGAAAAGGATCAAATTCTTATTTCTCTACTGTATACTTGTGAACTTTTACAAAAACATTTACCCTAAAATAAATGGAACACTAGTGAAATCTGAAACATTTACATTTAGCCACACGCACCAATGAGATTTGGTTTAAACTTACATACGTAAAACGCTTAATTTTTTTACACAACATAAAAACTGATCATCCTTTGGGATATTTGAAATAACCTTGGGGTTTGGCAGGTTCATTAGAGAAAAAAACATCTTGACAGGTAAATGAGAATAAGAATAACAATGTGAACTGAAATTATAAGTTATTATTACCGGTACCAACATGTGTTATTATGAGTTATTAAGACATCGAAGTTCTCTCTGGGATTAAAGTATTTTTGATTAATTGATGCTGCACATCAATATGTGCAAAGTATAAAACCATAGATATTAAACACATTATGAAGATATATTCATGGTATTGATGAGAATATCCAATTAGCTGACCGGTTAAGTATGAACAGGACTAAAAGAAATGCATCCAGTAAAAATATTGCATAGTAATTCTATTGTATTTCTATTTTTTTTTAAACTAATTTTACAATAAAATGCCACAGCAGTGCAGCGGAAGACTCAGATGTTAAAAAACATGGGAGTTTTGTGAGAGAGAAACATGTTTTTACAATGTCTCTTTACTGAAATTGCAGGTATTTAACTAATCACTGTGTGCAAAAAAAAAAAAAGTCACGTGGTCAACAAACTCAGTTCACGTGTGAGCGGGTCTGCTTCCTTTTGGACTACCGGATGACAAGCCGGCTAGAAACAATGACATGCGGACATAAAATATGCAGTGCTGGAATGCAGCAGGTAGGATGCGTCACATTAATCCAGGAACGATATGTCTAAAATATAATTGATTATTGTCACAATAATTGTCGGCAACAAAACTATTTTGTTCAACAGAACAATAAAAAAAAAACTACTTGCTGTAAAAGCTGACTTTACTTCCTCCGTCTGGCTCGTGCACCGGTGTGTAATTGATGCAGACCCAGCAACTTCCACTGGCAGATTCCTCTTAGCTGTATGGAAAGGAGTGCACTGCATTGGTTTTAGTTGTCAGATAAAGTCACTGTCTAATAAATGTGTGCAGTTAATCATCTTTACTGCACGATTAATCCGGTCTTCACCTCTCTTTAAATTTCCCATCAATGGTAAGTCGAAGATTGAAAGTTCAGAACGACTAGCTCAGTTGTGTTATGGGCCGTTAAATGTTATATCTGAGTAAATAAAAACTATAAATAGCTTCACTGATGTTACCAACTCATTTAAATAGCTAACGTTTTTACTTTGAGCTCAGTTTATGATGTGTTGTCGCTTTTTTGCTAGCGTTATGACTGTAGCACTAGCTAGCTAGCTTTAAGTTCATCTTAGGACTTTTCTGAACAACGAGTAACATTCAGCTCAGGATACTTGTTACAAGCACGTTTAGAGTATTTGTTAATTGTTTAACTGACCAGTTGTAACCAATAATATGGTCATTTTAGTGACGTTTCTGGGAGGACGGTTATTTCCTGACAGTATTAGCACCGTATGGTGTTTAAATTAATAAGTTGCAGAATTTTATGGAGCTCGAGGGAGCTTTGTTGATGCCTGTGTAAAATAATCAAAATAATTCCTATCAAGAAAGTGCATGTAGGCTTTTGACACTAGATGAAAGGGTTATAAAATGTTAACTACATAACCGAAGACATTAGCTGCAGCATCGACAAGAGTTGGTGGATAATTAAATTGTTGTCAGGTAACATGACAAATGTCTATAATCATTCTAAGATTGTTTCTTCATTGAGACAGTGCAGTTTCAGTTTAACAGTAACAACAACAACAAAAATGCTTTCTAGTAAAAGAAAAAATATGCTACTTGATGCAGCATTTATTGCTACTACAGTACATACATTTCTAATTGTTATTAGGTCAAAACATCTGATCTATAATTTTCATGTAACATTTTTGACTGATTCAAAAATAAAATCCTCTGAGACTTGTATTGCTTGACAAACTTGGTCTTATTTTCATTGACGTATATGCTTCAGCACTCCGTTGGAAAATTTGTTTTCTAACGCGTAACAAAATAATCTAACTGCAGCTAACAGAATGTTTGTAATTTGCATTTAAACGACCAAGTTCTGCAGCAGCCATACTGATAAATCTACATCCTCTGTCAGTGCAACTTTGTTCATTTTCTGTTTTCAGGCCTTGTGATGTGAATATCTCTAAATGCTACTAGAATGCAAACCTTGATGCTCATAAAGTATTTTAGTTCTTTAATAGTGAAGCTTACTACAATTAAAAAAAAAACTATTGTATGTATTCCAAATCAGTGTTTTACTTCTGTTAAAGAAGCTTCTGTTTGTTTTCATTTTCAGTGTGAGTTCATCCTAACAGTGACTCCTCGAGTGCCGTGACCGTTGTGAGTCCCTGTGACGTCAGAGACTAACATGTCCATGTTCAGCACAGGCATCCTTGTGCTGACGTCTCCTCTCCAGACCCTCCCTCTACGCATTGCTCCAGTGCTCAGCTCAGCCGCTCAGCTCGTAGACCGAACGTTGTACGTTCACCTCCATCCTGGGCTGAATTTGGGAAGTGGGACCCAGCCTCGACCTGTTTTTATTCCCCCGGTCGTGGACCTGTCCACACTCATTACACGCCTTTACAGCAATGCAGCAGATGTATGCGGGCACTTAGATGTTCGTGTGTTGCTGACTAATATACGTGCCTGCAGTGGCTCCACAACTCCAAACAGTCCCTTCTCTACACCCCAACATCTCTCTCACTCCCCTGAGGTGGTGCTAACAGACTTTGCACCACAAGATCCACTTCAGTCCCATCAGGTTACTCAGTGTTTGGAGAAGTACACGGGTCACTGCTACGTCTGTAGACCCGGTATCCCGTCGGTGCTGCTTCACCAACAGCTGGCGAAGCAGCAGGAAAAGGAGGACCCTGTGATACATGAGGAGGAAAAGGCAGAACGTTTGGAGACCTACAGCGACGTTGTGGTAGGAGGGACGTTTGACCGCCTGCATGGAGCCCACAAAACATTACTCAGCATCTCATGTCTGCTGGCCAGTAGAAGAATTGTCATCGGTGTGTGTGACCAAGCAATGCTGAAAAGTGAGTAGTCCTTGATTTGGTCAGCGAAAACAAAAAATCCTGTCGGTTCTGCTGATGTTTCTTTTTCACTCATTTTAGAAAAAGTTCTTAAGGATCTGATCGAGCCATACTCTGTGCGAGTGCAGAAACTGCAGGAGTTTCTACAAGACACCAAACCCTTGCTGCAGGTGGAGATTGTGCCTCTTGAAGACCCCTTCGGTGTGTCTATAGTAGACCCCCAGCTGAAGTGCATTGTGGTTAGTGAGGAGACAAAAAAGGGAGGCGAAGCTGTCAACAAAAAACGCATTGAGAACGTAAGTCTGGGTTTAAGCAACAATGCATTTCAATTAATCTTTGCCATCAAATTCTCCATAAGTGCTCAACTCCATCAAAAATAAGTGATCTTATTCTAACGGATGGATTTGGGAAAAGAATGAAACTGCACTAATATCCTATGATCCATAAAGAATAATAACTGGGAACCAGGTTCATTAGGTCAGGCTTTATTTTCCGTGTTTGATTTGAATCTGATATTTTCAGACTCACATTTTCAGATTTTTTTATTTGGGCTCTTCTAACTAAATGATTTAGCCTAAACTCAGCCTGAGTCTACAATGACATATACTTTATATATTGTGTTGTCTGCTTCTTAAACCAGGGCCTTCCAGCTCTTGTCCTACATGAGATCCTGTTGCTTAAGGACATCCACCGCAACGAGATCGAAGAGGAGAAGATCAGCTCCTCCAGTCTACGCTCTCGTCTGCTGGGCACCCTTCTGAATCCACCTAAAGTAAGTGCTGGTGCTGAGAAAGTTTTTTCCTCAGATTGAAGAATTCTAGGTAAATAAATGTCGTAGCATCAGCTCAAGAGATATACAGCAGTCTAGTTTATAAACATTTTAGAATCGTCTGTATTTCTGAAAATTACTAATTTGATCTGAACTCAAGTTTCAAAACTAGGTCAAGGTAACCTCATTAATAAAACAAGATTGTTTAATTTATTTAGAGCACTTAATTCTTTTTCTCCGAACAGATACACAGAACTAATCATATGTAGTTACCTGTCATTGAACTGTGGCACGAGAAGACGTTACTAGATAGCATATAGTCAGGTACAAATCACCAGAGGAGTGATTGTGATTTAAAGGAAAGGCAAATGACTTTTAACTGAAGGTTGCCGGTTTAATCCCAGCTTCCCTCATCACGTTTTCCCCAAGGAATCACTAGAAAATTAGATGGCTTCCTTTTTAAACAAAGTAGAGGTGTGATTTTAATCTAATTTCCTAAGTGGAGATTGTCTTTATCTCATCATCTTATTTTTCTAAAACCTGTAAAAATCCAGGTCATATTTAAGTAAAAGGCCAGAATATATATAAAGTGCCATAAATAGATTTTATTAGGCTAAAAGTCTTTTTTTTTTTTTTTTTTTACCTTCTTTTCTGGCCAGCATGATGTTATTTTAACTGTTGCTCAGCCTAACACCCTGAGTGTTTTCTCAGTAAAGATGAGGTGAGTTTGTTGAAACAGGTCTGACTTGTTTTAACTCATGGTTTCATTTGTCAGACGTATATATGTGCATATTTGTCATCTCTACCTGTAACCTCATGTTTCAGCGCTGTTGCAAGTGTTTTTTTTTTTTTTTGCAGTCTTGTATCTTTTGTCTCCTCTGTATCAGGACACGCCCCACCTTCCTCCTCGCCCGTATGTGATCGGACTGACGGGAGGCAGCGGCAGCGGAAAGAGCTCCATCGCCAAACGGCTGGAGGCTCTCGGCGCAGTTCGCATCGACTGCGACAAACTGGGTCACGAGGTGTACCAGTTTGGCACGGAGGCCTATCACAAAGTGCTGCAAGAGTTTGGATCAGGTGGGGGATCACTTTACATTCAGGGTTTGTTAAAGTCAAAACGGTGATGTGATGTAATCAGTGGTTATTATAAATATATGTAAAATCAAAGTATGTGCAAAATGAAAATATATGTTTGTTTTTTTACATAATAAAAAATGACTTCATAAATATTGGTCACACTAAATTAATTTGACAAAACATCAATAATTGGCCCCTAAAATCATCTCTTTATAAGTTTAAGATTGGTGTGGTGTTAGAGCACCCTAAGGACTAATTACAGGAACTATTCTGTGCTCTACAATAGAATCAGAAACAGGTCTACATATCGTTTTCCATTTCAGTGTTCTGATGAGTTTTGTTTCTTTTAGAAATTCTGAACGAGGATAAAACCATCAACAGACGCTCTTTAGGGAAAAAAGTTTTTGGAAACCAGGTAATCTGGATAATATCTTAATGTTTTAGGATTCTGTAGAACGTCACCATATTTTTGCAACTCACTAAAGATGATATGTTTGTTGCAGGAGAGGTTAAAATCTCTAACAGACATTGTGTGGCCTCAGATTGCTCAGCTGGTGAAAAGGAGAATCAGCCAAGCTAGAGATGAAGGTTTTATGTGGATTTATGTTGATTTATTATCGTTTTTTTGTTTTTATTTTTTGGGGTGTTAAAATAGGAACTGTTTTTTAACTACCATCCTGCCTTTCATTCCTTAAAGACCCCATGTTTTTAAAGATGGATGCATAAATTTACTATACTGACCTACTATAATTCATTTATAATTATATTCAACATTTATTTTATTTTTGTCTGTTATGTTAAAGGCTCTTGTTCAGGTTGCATTTTTATAATAATCTGTATGAAGAGGACAGTCTGCTTTTAGTGGTTAGAAAGGCATGCAAGACAAGTACACACACACTGAGAAAAAGACAAACTAAAAAGTATTTGTCTTCTAATAAAACCCTTTATTAGATCTAAATCAGAAGTTAAAAAAACATTTTTAGCTCAACAAGGTAGAAGATGGGATAAGTTGAGTGACTGAAAGCTAAGGTTAACTTCATGAGTAAAGCAGCTGAACAGTTCATAAATACCAAAGTAAAAATGGATATTTGACTCCAGTTATTGTTTTCAGGTAAGCAGGTTTGTGTGTTGGATGCAGCTGTTCTTCTAGAGGCCGGCTGGACAGACCTGGTCCATGAGGTTTGGGTCACCATCATCCCAGAGGAGGAGGTAACGTATTCTGATCCCTGGTTTTCTATGACACAAAGCCTCAGTCACAATAATAATTCAGAGGGGGATACTTGTTAGGAATACCAGAAAACTGATAAATCAGGGCTTTTCAGTTGTAAATGTCTGGTTATCACCACTAGAGTGCACCAGAGTCATAATGTGAACATTCTCTTCCCAGGCAGTGCTGAGGATAACAGAACGGGACGGCGTTAGCACAGAAGACGCTGTGCGCCGGCTGCAGAGTCAGTGGCCAAACGGCAAAC
Organism: Callopanchax toddi; assembly: GCA_006937965.1. NCBI lineage: Eukaryota > Metazoa > Chordata > Actinopteri > Cyprinodontiformes > Nothobranchiidae > Callopanchax > Callopanchax toddi. Next base: position 2,729,051 of record SSNR01000049.1, on the reverse strand, counting down.
AAGTCGAGCACGCTAATGTAGTTCTGAGCACTCTGTGGGAGCCAGAGGTCACTCAGAAACAGGTCAGATGCTCATCCTCCCATCAGCACCATACAAGTTTGTCAAACTGTTACAGCCTCTGAGATGAGAAGACTGTGATTTTCCTTTGTTTTAAAGGTACTGAAAGCTTGGGGTCTTCTTCAGAAGAGAATCCAACAGAAGACAGAGGCACTATAGGAACAAGTCTGGGTCACTACATATCAGTGCTGTCAGGCCTGGGGACGTTTGTGCACCAGTTACTAATCTAATTAAGAAAATGTTGCCTTTAAAAAAAAATAGTGAGATAGTCATTAAAATACTGGAGGAAATTATTTCTTTAAACCAAGACTTGGTGCCTGATTTACCTTTTTGTTGGTTTTTAATCAGTTTTATTTCAAATATGCTAAATTTTAAGGTGGATGAGGGGGAAACAGTTGCAGAGAAATTTTAACATCTTAATATAAAGTTCTAGAGTGCGATTATTACATTTGTCAGATATCTTAGATTTTTTTAAATTTTAAGATTTCAAAAGTTCTGTTATACATTTCATGACATTTTCTTCAAAAGGATGGTGACATTAAATAATAAAATGCACAGATTTCCTTTAGTTAAAAGGTCGTGAATTCCTAGTAATATGTAATACTATAAATTAAAGAAAAACTCAGTAGTGTAAAGAAAAAAGGTGTAGTGAATTCAGATTGTAAAATGGGTGGATCCAGAGTACCTATTAGCTAAATTAAATTACATACAACTAAAATAAAGTGCATTACAAATAAAAACAACCGAGTTGCATCAGATTTTGTCGGTTTGATTGGTTTTACTGAAGAAAGTCCGTGTACGCGTCTAAAATTTAATATAAGAATGTATTACACGACATTTCAGCACCACTTTGTCCAAAAGAAACGGAGTGTAAACTGAAATTGTCCCAAAACACAAATTCATAAAAGTTAACAAAACAAAAGAATACTGTCTAGTTTGGTCATTGTTTTGGTATTGAAGTATTTGCCTAACAAGTTAACAGCACCTTTAATTGCTTCATCTGACACAAAAAACTAACTTAACTCAAGATTTTTTCTTAAAAATTTTAATTGTATTGCCTTTAATAAACATTTACATGTAAACATTTTAAAATACGAAGTGTGCAGGTAGTGTGTTAATTGTAGAAATAATGTCAGCTTGTGTATTTAAAAATAAAGACTTGATAACTGAGTCTGAACAATTGAAAATGTAGAAAACAAAGGCGGTTGATTAAAATCTTCCTATTTCTTTCATATTTTAGGACGGCAAACATCACATTTTGTCTTACCATTGTGTGAAAACAACCGTTTGTGTGCGACACATGTCCACATACCGGTAGAACAATAGCACAGGAAATCCTAAATCCCCCCCTCTCACATTCTCCTAGAGCTCCACGCTCAGTTTGGCTGAGCATTTTGCTTCCCCCAGTTTGTTTTTGGCTGTGCATGCATAAACCCCCGAGTCAGAGGGCATCAGATCAACCAGAACCAGAATACAGAGTCCGTCTTGGTGCTGCCGTGTCGTCGCTCTGCTCAATTCGGACAGCGGTTCATTGTCGTGAAGCCACTTCACCTCTGGATGTGGGTATCCTGGGATTGATAAACATTCCATCAGTCTTCAACTACTAAAGCATTTTAGTGACTATTTATTTTGCAGTTAGTACCATCAACAAGGCATCTCAGCTCAGCAGTTGCTCCTTTGCGAAGTGTGACGTCCTTCAGGGTCTGTTGGAAGCGCGGCTCCATCTGCAGCTGCTTGTCCAGCGACCGGATGGCCTCCTCTGCCTCCTGGCTCCACACTGGCTCTGGATCAGAGGACGAGAAACAAGGCCCTACTGATCGCAAGAGCATAAACTGGAAGTGACAATCTCAAGCTAGCCAACGTATGTATGCAACTCTAAGGCGAAGAGGCTCATTGTGTCCATTACCCTCTAAGGAGTTGCCTGGAGAGTCTGGCCTGTTGGAGAGGTTAGCCATCCGCTTCAGAGCAAGAACCGCTTGGCCGGTTTTCTGGAAGTTGAAAGAAAAATCTAAAAAGTACTCTAAACTTTAGATCTGGTAACACAGATGTAGGCATTTTAATAGAGGTACCTTCCATTTACGTCTAGCCAGAAATCGCTTCATCTTCTCTTTATTCAGGGACTTGGTGGGTCTGCGGGTCAGAGGGGTGAAAGAAGCCATCCAGGAGTGGGCGAGGGCCTCTGTGCACGACAACCTGGCTCTAAAAGAATGAACAGGAAAACAAACTGATCAGATGAATTTTCAGTTTGATGGGACATAATGGAATGATAGGCCAACCTTAGGTTTTTCTTGAGCAGGGAGCTGATAAAGTCTATAGCCTCCTCAGAGATGTCTTCAAAACTCTCCGGGTCAAACTCGTATTGTGCTGCCGTCACGAGCGCAAAAGTCTCTGCTTCATTGTTTCCCTGGAAGGGGGACTCTCCACTGAGCCTGGATCACAAAACATGATAATGAATGCCAGGCAGAGATGAGCTTACACCCCCAAAAATGAAGCTTTACACAAACATGTCCCCACTGTACAATCTGTATTTCATCAAGAGGAAAATATGCAGTTTATTTAACTCAAGGGGGAGTAAATAATTTTAAATTAATTGTACAAACTGATGTCCTATTTTGGTCGTAATAATGGGTTAAATCCAGCAGATGGCGCCAAATTTGCCTTTATTTGACCCGTTTTAACTTAAAAGATTGGAAATCCAGACTCAAAATAAAGAGCTTATATAAAGAGAAGCATAACTTACAAGATGAAACAGATGACTCCGATGCTCCACATGTCTGTTTCCAATCCCACAGGCTCATAGTTGATCACCTCAGGGGCCACAAACTCTGGAGTACCATGCATCACCATCAGAGGTTTACCCGCCTCTGAGGAACAACAGGATTGCAGCAGAAATTCTTATGTTTAGACTTCTTTAGAAATCTGAGACAAAATGCATCTGCTTAAAAAAGCCTGACATTTTTCGACCTTTACGCTAGTTCCTTGTTTTTAATCTATTTAAGGAGCTGTCATGATGTAACTGCAGTTGTAGACCTCAATCCCTGATCTTATCTCTGGCAGGAATTCAAAACCCATTATCTCACCTAGTTCACAGGCCAAGCCAAAGTCGATTATCTTGATCCGTGTGCCAGACGGATCCACGCAGACGATGTTCTCCGGTTTCAGGTCCAGGTGGATGATGTTCTGCTTGTGGACGTACTGCATCCCCTCCAGGATCTGCTGCATGTAGCGAGCGCTGGTGGGCTCTGTGTGCTCAAAGTTTTCATCCACGATGCGTTCAAAGAGCTCGCCGCCTGCAATGCTAGACAGAAATAACCATTCAGGGTTTGATTATTTATTATTGCTTCCTGAAAGCATATGTGATGTAAAATCCTGCATATTTTCAGATGAGCTGCACAAACTTATACCAGATGAAGGTTTCTTACTACTCCATGATCAAGGCCATCTCTGGGCGAGTATCGTAGGCGGCCAGACATCGAACGAGCTTCGGATGATGCAGCTTGTTCATTATTTGGATCTCTTTGCGAGCTGCAGTCTTGTCCTTGTAGGTCCGGGCTCGATAGAACTTGCCTGCGCATTCTTGACCCGTCTCCCTGTGGGTCAACCGGAACACCTGGCCGAACTTTCCACTGAAACACCCAAAGATGAGAGGGATCATGACCCCACGCATTCCCAACCAAAACACCTGCTTAGGATTTTAAATGACAGGTTGAAACGTACACTCCTAGCTTCTCGTGCACGTTGTAATGATCGATGACCTTGTGCTTGGTGTCAATGGTCACCATGACGTATGGCTCGGACTCTTCCTTCTTCTCCCCTTTCAGCACAAAACACACAAATGAAAATCAGCTTTTTTGGCAACAAATTAGCAAACACTAAACTTCCTGCCTCTGATTTTGACCATCACTCACTCGCTGTGGCCATCCTGACGTACGTCGACTCCTGGCTCGGTTCGCTGATCCCCGTTGAGTTGTAGGCCCTGACGCGGAACCGGTACCGCCCCAGAGGCTCTAGGCCCGAGCAGATGTGATTTGAAGTGTTTTTACATCTGCTTATTTCGGCCCAGCTCCCAGGCTTATCGGAGCCTTCTCGACTGACCTCCACAATGTATCCCTGCACAGCTGTGCCTCCGTCGTAGCTGGGGCCAGTCCAGGACAGAACCAGGGACTGGGACGTCACCCTGGACACAACAGGCTGGGATGATGGAGGAGTGGGTCGATCTGAGGAGAAAAACAACTTTTTATGGAGATAAACTTTAAACTGCATGAGTTTTAATGCTTTTGATTTGTACTGAAAGACATGTTGGGTCATTTATGTGGAGACATGCATTTAGGAAGCAAATTATTTCCCTTAAATCTCACCTACAACACTGAGGGAAACGGTGTGCCGAGCAGAACTTTGTCTGTTCCGTATAACGATGGTGTACGAGCCTGCGTCTTCTGGCACGGCCTGAGAGATCTCCACACTACTTTGGGTCCCCTCCCTGATAACCGACACCCGAGGCCCTCCAGCCACCACCTGGACAGGAAGAGCTTAAACAGCTGGGTCCACTCAAACAGTCACCTCTAAAGTCAAATCAATCTGTGCAGCTTACTTTGACTTTGTTGTAAATCCAGCAACAGGCCACAGGAAGAGAGCTGCTCCTGAACTCACAGAGGAGCCGAACCCGCTCGCCCACACGGGCCTCCACCTTCTGCTGTGGCTCAACAAATTCCAAAGAAGGCCCTGATTTGAAAAAGAAAACATGCAAAAAAAGATGTTTTAATCTAATAAAATTCCTTTATACTTTATTGTAGATTTTCCCTACTTGCCTTTGTGTGTTGGGACTTCCACTTGAGGGCTGATGTCTCTTGTAACTGTGAGAAATTAAGCAATGTGTGGATTTACAGGTGTGCACCATGATGGGGGAGGGGTTAAATAGCAATCAACCAATCACAGCAGCAGTCCTAACACACAGTTTTGTTCTTTTTGTTGCCTCTGAACACCTTCCAGTCTCTAGTCTAGGCTTAAAAAAAACTAATTATAGAGTTTATATAAAAAAAAGAGAAGAAAAGCAGCAATTAAAGAGGATTTAAGAGCGTGTACCTTTATCTCTTTCTTCTATGTGTTGACTTTTCACTTCAGAGTTATTGTTTCCATGAACCTTGACTGTGTCCTCATAGTTGTTTGTTCTGGAGGTTTTCTTTGTTGCTGCTGCTTTGTAAGCAGAGTGACACGCGTTTAATTGTCAACAGATCTTTTCAGCTGTTACTGGTTATGCTGGTTTTTTACATTCTCTTTGAAATTCCTAACTTTACCTGTAATTTGCAGCACCGCACTGCTCGATCTCCTTCCTGCAGAGTTTTCGGCTACACAGGTGTACACTCCAGCATTCCTAGGTGAACACTGACTCAGAGTCAGGCTGGCAACGCCGTGTTTGAAGGAAGCGTTACCGGAATTCAACTTGACACCTGAATTTTAAAAGCAAATGTTGTAAAAATAGGAGCATAAATATGGATTTTGGTTGGTGTTTTGAGTAACCCACCATTGTGCAGCCAGGAAACACTCAGCGGCTCATTTCCTGCGATGACGCCTTTAAACGTAGCATCACTTCCATCGCAGATTGAACAATCTCTGAGTGGTTCTTTGAAGTGAGGAGCTTCCACACTCTGGACGTTTGCCTGTTTGACATCTTTACATAAAAGACAGGAAACATTAAAAAAGGAGTCATTCTTCCATGTTTTCTGTCAGGATTTACAATTCTGTCATGATTTTTGTGCATATTTTATGCAAATTATACATCAAAATGCTCGGTTCAATCAGGAATGGTGTCCTATGACTGTTGGAAGTGGTAGAATATATGATGTAAGTTTAAACGAGTCACAGAAAGTTAGCTGATCTTCTGTTGTTTAAGTTGGGGTTTTTTTTTTTTTTGAGAAATTTTCCAGGATGATCACAGTCTAACATTTGAATTGTTAAAGCATTTTAAACTCTTCCAAAATGACTCAATGACACAAACAATCTAAACATAGACGTTTTTATCTATTACTATTTCACCCAGTGTATGTCCCAAAGGAATCTAGCCAAGCAAATTTTGTTTACCCCATTGGCAGATTTTTTTGCTCAAATCTATAAAATTTGACCATATTTAAGAAGATTTGGCCTATTTCAAGTAGGGCTGTAAAAATATTTTTTATTTTTAGACAAAAATAAGACAAAATGTCCCAAAACAAGGCTACTTACTTTCTTAGAAATCAGTTTTTGCAGTGTAAAATATGAAAAAAAAGTTACATAGTGTGCCTTTAATTTTCAATCAGCGTTTCTGTTTACATCTCCTTAAGTTTGATGTCTGAGTTTGAATAGGCACAGGTGTAAGGTTACCATGGTGACCCTATTGAGCCACTGGCAGTGGTTTTAACATTTCTTGTGATCTTGGTTCTTAATTGTCACACCTCTTACAGCTGTGTTGGCACGCTTCAAAATGTCTTCCCAAAGTTTCCATTCGTGTGAATATGCAAATTGTTTTAAGGACATAGAGCGGTGTCAGAGTGTGTCGTGGTGTTTGTGAGCATTTCCCACCACACACTCCTGTGTATTTTAGTGTTGGAATGTTCAGAAACAACAGGAATGTGGAGGGGGGAGGGGGGGGGGGGGGCTATTACAGGATTCACCTTTTTCTGTTCATGTGACGATTTTAGGTTTAAGCTTGTAGAAGGAGCTGAAGATAAGGACATCTCTTCCCCCATATGTTCCTGATTCAGCTGTTTACAGAAAACTTGTAAGAGTTTAAATATGGACCAAATTTTAGTGTCTGACAAATTATTTTTATATTACACAATTCGTTTCACCAAGTCAACATGATTAATGTTGAAACACGAGTTATTTTTTAACTCCATGCCAGCAACGGGTTGCAAAAATGATAATGTGAACAAGCTCATGTTTTTCATCTGTGTTGCATCACTTCTTTTAAACATTGTGTAAATGTTTGGGAACAGAGGAAACCAAATGTTTTTCAGATGATGTTTTTACCCAATTGTACAAAAAACCCTGTCGTCTGTGAACAACGTGTTTGGAGGAAAGCCAGTTTAGTATGAGACGATGCAGAAAGTGCAAAGAATGTGAATTAACCATCAACATCCAACCAGGAACTGAAGCCAAAACAAAACAAGCACCACACAGTGGCTGGTTCCAGAATGCATTTTAAGTCCCGCCCCTCTATTTAAATGAAATTGATATTTTCTTAATTAGAAAAACAAAAAATACACCTCAGAAAGTGTATTTTTTATATATGTATATATATATATATATATATAGTGTGCATATCATGGTTTTACATTACAAATATAAGTTACTCAGATAAAAGGCATTAAATGCAAATTATGATTATGAGAAGACAGGAAAGTTTTCTATTTTGCTTCACTTCAAATTAAATACATTATAACCTACTAAAAAATAGCAGAATCCAATCATTCGTTTCAGATTTCCTTGCAACTTTGCTGCTACTGACAGATTTTTTGAGGTGTCACAGAGATGTGATTTTTTTTAATTAAGAAATTGTCTGTTTTAGGGGAACTAAGTTGCAAGTCTTCAAACTGCAGCATGGATTTGATTGGGTATCGCACATAAATCACTAGAATATTTTTAATTATTGAAGAACATTTTCCTATACTAAATCTGTTAAATATTATTTAAAATGTTTATCTTTCAAAAAGACAAATTTAAGTTTTAATATCTGACTCGTCTTTTTATTACATTCAGTTGCAAGAATAAATTAAATTCCTTCTTTTGTTCTAACGAGGATAGAAAATCCTCTAAAGGTTTTACATATCAGGATATTAATAATAAATCATCTAAGTTTTCAACAAGAACACAAATTAAACTAAATATTTTTAGTCTTTTTTTGTATTTTTGTCATAATGGGATGTACCTGTTGCAGATGTGACTCCCAGTTTGTTGTTTCCTGTCATTGTCCTGTTACTGGTATCCAGTCCGTTTTCTTTCTTCTTCCCCACACAGCGCTGAGGCTTGAGGTCCAGTCGAAAGGTGGACACATATGTCTTTGGTTTTTCACCATCCTTGTCCATCTTTAAGTCCAAACAACACGCCAGCAGCTGAACTTTAAACGCTCGCTCATCTGTCAGGCCTCCTGGTCCCCTCCTGAATGCTTTCACTCACTTTGTAACCTGGTGTGAAGGTTATGTGCTCTCCATGCTCGCTCACTGACGCTGTGTGTGCTTACACATCCTCTGAAATGCCCCCAAGTACACAGGAAACAGACAGATTTATCAGAAGGTTGATCGCAAACACACATGTCCAGCCCCCACTGCCCCTCTGCACCGTGAACAGGGGTGAACAGAAAGAGAGAGAGAGAGAGAGAGAGAAGAGGAAATGTGTGGGAGAGTGAAAACATTCAATCTGGAAAGAAAAAGAAAGCAAAAAGTGGGGAAGGGTTAAAGAAGCAGATAAAAGAGGAGTTAATGTGTAACTTTACCTTCAAAAAGATGAGCTCTCCTTTCAGATCACTGATACTTTTGTCCTCGGTCAGCTTTTTGAAGTCATTCCCTCCGTAAACCTTTTCCCTGTAAAGTGTGGCGTGAGGCGCTGAGCGGGAAACAAGAAAAGCCAGTAGAACAACTCCCAATCTGCTGTGGTAAATAAATACCATCCAGAAAAATCACTGCTGTTCTGAATACAAGCTGATGTGACCACAAAGTTTAAGATAAATAAAAAGCACTTATTCCATTTGGGAGAGCCATTTAGGTAATAATACACATAAAGATGCTTTATTTGCTCTTCTTTTTCTTTGTTAATGAGATGATGAGTTTTGTCTCTTTGTTGAGTTTATTGTTTGATTCTGAAGGCAGCTTCCCTTTATAGGAGCACTCTATTCATCCATTAATTCCACTGATGAAACAAAACCCTGAACCATAACGGAGAAGGTTTTGGGCTCTTTAGAAAACTTTTTAGGAAAAGAGTCTTTGTGATGAAGTGAGGATGTTTTATGTGATCAGGTGATAAGTAAGCCCTAAACAGAAGAAATGTTTCTACATTCTGTGAAAACAGCCAAAGAGGTTATCAGTGCTACTGTGATAACAAAGAAACCCGTTAGGCCAGAAAACATTCAAACTATTTTATCAGTGAGGACAAACTGACTAGAGAATGTGGTAAAAACATGTCATTAGATCTAATGATCTAAACCTCCATCTACAGCCAGGTCAAAGGTCAGACACACAGTAGGTCATTCTCAAAACTTCATGGAGTCATACTCAACTTTCTCTTTCTTATTGTTTGAGATGGACGAATTTAAATGTTGTTTAGCTCTACTGGTCACCACAGTGGACACAGAATTGCATCATCTATAGTTGTGTACTTAGAAAAACAACAACTGGGAAGAAAACAAGTCCTGAAAATCATTCAAGTAGACTTCACAAGGCTTTATTGATGGTATACTTGCACATGAGCGCCTACTGAATCACTGCATGCACTGCCCCCCACTGGCAATGTGTGGAATGACAATAATACAATGTATTATAATTATGTAAGTGTTCATTTATTTGTGAAACATATTTTAGTTGGTGATTTTAGTCATTAGAGGCAAAAAGGGTATTAAGTAAGTAGTGTAATGGTATTAATATTAGTGTAATAATACTGTAAGGTAATAATTTTACCCTTTTTTTCTCTCAAACATCCCAATTTTTAAAACATTTTTATTTTAGTTTTAAGGTCAGTGCATGTTCCAATATAAAGTATCAAGACCAAAAAGTGCATACATTGTTTAAATTCCAGTTAAATAAAGAACATAAATATATAAATAAATATTTCATGTAAATAAAATAAAATAAAAATGAGGCAAAAATGTGTTTTTGTCTAAACATGTTTAAAAGCTGGGAAAAAATACTGATCTACAACTTAAGGACAAACATGAAAATACCTGCTAATTGTGAAATTTGTTTAGGTTTATGTCTTAATGATAAGGATTTTGTATTTCTCTTACAGTGTTGTTTATGGTGTTTTTATTTATTGTGGGTAACTAATTACACCAGACACACTTCAGATGAAATGAGCTTTTTTTTTTGGCTGCACTTTAGGAAAAAAGACTAAAGATAGAGACAAATATAATTTTCCATTAAGTATAAGGAGATATGTGTAAAAGAAAAACCTGAAAGGTCACACAAAAATGTTCCTCAGACATTAATGGTACATTCAGCCCCAGTATACAGAAAGTTGCATAATAACAGAATAGGCTGCCCTTAAAGGTTCCCCACAGCGAGAATGTAAACGTGTGAGACCTGCAGAGCCCTGACTTCCAGTAAAACGTGTCCTACACATTAAGGCATGCTGGCTGACCGACTGATGAGGGAAACTGGGCACCAGGAACAATGACTCTGAGATAAAAGGGGAGAAAACTTCAGTTTCACATATTTGTATCTGGGTCATTAATCCGTGCTCACATAGCTTATACAAAAACAAACAAGCTGGGATGTGGAAAAAGCTGTTTGGATTAAGAGATCCATAGTTTTCTTTTAGGATCCAAAATTGTTTGTTTAGACATTTTTGCCATTCTTTTTTTATCAGATCAGATGTTTAGAGAGTTACAGGTTTTGGAAGATTTCTTGCATCTTGCTGATCTTTTTCATCTTGCTTTGTTGCATAATCTTTTGCAATGGTATGCATCACTTTGTAGATATCTTCCAGCTGTGGAAGGAGTCAAAATACATACGCTGACCCTGAAATATACATCTAAATGATGTTTTCTCCACATTAGATGTCATAATATCTAATTACGAGGTGTGTCTTATATCAAATAGCACTGAATGTGTTTAGATTTGCGTTTTGCCCATGCATGCTGCTGAGAAAAGAGCGCACAATCGTTCTCCATAACCAGTTCAACCATCTGGGGTGTACTGGAGAAGATTAATAGAAACCCCTGGAGTAACAGAACAGGAAGAACAAGGGAAAACATTTGCAGGTGACGACAGAAACATTGTGACAGCTTATAAGAAAAGGCCTGAAATAACTGTTAGCGACATCACAACAAGCTGCTGTTCAGAAGACCAGAGAGGAATCAGGACAAAGTTCTGAGGTTTGGTGAGACAGGAACTCACAAGTCTACAGAACTGATTGGGAGATCCTCCATCAGTCTTAGACTTGAACCTCTTAAAGCAGGCTGCTAAGAGGAAACTGAAGGGACTAACCCCCCTAAAACAAACAACAACTGACAGAGGCTCTGATCAGATTCCAGAGTTTCAAAATAAAAAGTTCAATAAAAGGAAATTTTCTTCTACTTGGGTCTGAGATTCTGGATGTTGAAAACTATTCATGATAAATGTTTTTTTCTATGAATGCTTCTCTTTCCAAGGAACTCTCCACATTCCTTCCCATTTTGATTCAGTTTCCAATAAATCATTATTCAACCTACTGTATACTGAATCATCAACATTTCCTTTCACTGTGGAGCTGCACCCACCTCTATATATAAAATGCACATTAGGTTTCTGCAACTTATACCAATAACGCCTAGTGTTTTAAAGCACTGATTTAATGCAACACCACTCTTTGGCTTGATAATTGATCTTATCATGCAGTCAGAAGTCCTTCAAAGTTTTGACCAACCCTATTGGAATTCCAGTGCAGCGTGGGAAGTCCTCCCTCAGAATCCAAATTCATGGTAATGATTCTACTTCCTGTTCTAATGAAGTCCTTCAAAGACTCTGTGTAAATCATGACCCGTGTTGTTTTCCAGACATGCACACTTCATTAGTCCATCATTCCATCACAATGGAACAAAAGACAACATGTCAGTGAGGACAGTCTGTAAAAAACTTGATTGTTTCAAGATGTTAGTTGAACAGGGGGCGAGAAGCGCCCTCTTGTGGACAACATTTCACCCTGGGATAGCACTGAGCACATCTGAATCTTTTCAAGGATGAGTTTCATTCACATATGTTCCAAGAGTCAGTTGATTAGGATGGTGGGGGGAAAATACAAAAAAATCTGTGGATTTGAAATAAAAGAAAATAGCTCGGGTCCTTGCAGGCTAATGTGCCCTGGCATGAGCTAAAAGCTGTGGATCAGAGGAGACTCAGGCATCGCTGGAGCTCTCTCTGCTGCAGCCAGAGGCCTCCATCCATTTCCAGCCTCTGGAGCCAAACCAGGCCTCCTGCAGATCCAAATGCTGGAGAAGGAGCTCAGAAAGCAGTGATAGAAAGTTTTCTAAATCGCTTCAAGAAACTATAAACTTTTTGTTAGGTTTCAGCAGAAAATCTAAGGAAAATGTGCAACGTATCACAAATGTTGCATAAAATCTCCTTGTTTTGTATTTTTGTTGCAACAAATGGTTATTTTGTCCTGTTTGGTCACATTATGGAATACAATCTGGAAAAAACAGATTACATTAAATTTATGTTTCTTATGATTCCAGTAACTGAAGAAAAACATGCAAACTGGTGCCAACGTTCACGTTATATTCCTGCTGAAATAAGACAACAGACTTTAAGGTTCAAAGGGTCAGAAATGTCTAGAATGATGAACACAAAATGACTACAGTGGAAGAAAACCAGTTAACAATGGGGTAAAAGAGAAAGAAAATGCAAATTAATTGAATTAAAAGCTGATTTTCAACAAGTTCCAGTAAAACTAGAGTAAGGGGTGTTAAGGAACATTAGAATTAGGATTAGAGCTCAGATTATTTCACACTCAGTTTTTCTCTGTTTTCACTTAAACTTACAACCACATCCTCATCTCACATTTTGCAGCATTAAATGTTGCTTTATTTTCTTCAGCTCTCTCTTCTTTGTGAATAAAGTCAATCATTTATTTTGGGAGCCAATGCACTGAGGTCACTAGTAAATAATAAACTAAGCTTGTAAAAAAAGAGGGATTTTAGCTGCCTATATTTGCTTTTAGTGAAAGTAATTTTTAAAAAAAACAACATATCTGTTGCATGCAGGAAAAATGCACTAATGTCTTGTTGTTTTTGAATTTTGCAGAAAGATTCCCCCCCAAAATAACCTGTCTGATGGGTTTTATGCAAGAAACTGCAAGAATGAGAAGAGTTGGTGTTTTTCTTTAAGACATTTTGAGCGCTCACATGAGAGGCTCCTTTAGATTTTCATAGACAGTTCAAACACAGTCACAGTCAGAAAAACCAACAATGTGTTACTGGTACAAAAAGAAAATGATCTGTTTTTTAAGAATTATTTTTAATATCACTTTAGTGCAATTTTATGGATAATACAATCCATATTTATCTCATTATACTAGCATTAACCAAACAAATGACATACTATGTCCTTTGTCTTCTTTCTTTGAGTTTGGTTTTCCTGGATTTGTTAATTTGCATCCTGATAGTCATCATCATCCTTTTGGAGATCCTAACAGGAGCTGCTATTTGCAAATTTCACAGCAGGGTGAGAAGCTTTAATCCTCCCCACTGGGAATTATTTTAATTCAAGGTCAAATAAATTATGAAAGCCTCTGATGGTATAATAGAGGTGATGCTGGTGCTGGTGACATCAAAACATTGTTTTAATCCTATTTTCACTCTTCTGCAGATGGACAGGGTCAGCTTTAACTTTAGTTTATGTTCATCTTACACAAAAACCTTTGATAAAGTACAAACATATCAGATAAAATATGTAGAATTATGATATTGAAGCTAAGTTAAGTATTTTGTTTAGATAGTAATTTTCTGTAGAAACTACACATTTCTCTAAAAACTCGCCCATCCCTTTGCTTGAAGCTTTTTCCGTGTTAAACTACATTTCCCAGAAACCTTTGAAGGAAATGCGTCCTCGTGCTAAAATCGTCCGAATCCAAGTTAGCCACACACGGGAAGTGGCGCGTGTTTAGCAGCAAGCTGACTGAAAAGTTGAGTTTCTTCAGCATTCTTGAGCCGTAAAGTAAAGGTAAAGTTGTACATTTATTGCAATAGAAGTGTTAATTAATGTCAGGCTTGAATATTATTTTTTATTCATCTTTTCAGACGAGCTAACTTACGTAGCAAACTAGCTAGCTCTGAATGTTTAAACTTAACATCTGTGTTAGCATGCTTTATCAGTTTTTCATTTCTGCATATTAAAATAATACAGTTGACAAGCAAAAATGTTAGACATTTTTGGAAATATTTTCTTTAAATTCAGTTTCTTCTGTTCTTTTCTTAAAGCAACATGTCAGAGTCTTTAAAACAGAGAATTAAGGAGCTGGAGGCTGAGCTGGAAAAGCTCAAATCCCAGCTGAAGGAGAAGACTGGAGCTGGAGCTGATGTGGAAATTATGTCCAGTTCATCTACTAATGAAAACACAGACTGCAGGCCTGATGGGAGCACCAGGATGAGTAAAAACGAGAGGAAGAAATCAGGAAAAGAGCGTCCTTTTGACTTCACTGCACATCCCCGGCGCCATGTAGCTCTCAGATTGGCTTACCTGGGCTGGGCCTACCAGGGCTTTGCTGTTCAGGAAAACACAGACAACACTGTGGAGGCCAGGCTCTTTGAAGCGTTGCTGAAGACCCGGCTAATTCAGGACCGACAGAGCTCTAATTACCACCGCTGTGGTCGCACTGATAAAGGAGTCAGCGCTTTTTCCCAAGTGAGTGGATTGTAGGTAAAAAAAAAAGTGTCCAAATGTGAGATATTTGTGTCATTACTAAACACAGATAATGTGACATAAAATTGTGTTTATCTGTTCACTTCAGGTTATAACCATCGACTTGCGATCTACACAGTTTTGTGGAGGACTGGGTGTCACCCTCCCTGAAAATGTTGACCTCAGCGCCAAGTCAAAAAGTTGTACCTCCGAGCTTCCCTATGTAAAGATGCTAAACAGAATTTTACCACAGGACATTCGAATCTTGGACTGGGCACCAGTAGAGCAAGGATTCAGTGCACGTTTTGACTGCCAGTCTCGCACTTACCGCTACTACTTCCCCAGAGGATCTTTAGATGTTGTGTTGATGGCAGATGCTGCAAAAAGGTGGGTGACAATACAGTAAAGTAATTGCTTACTTCTCCACTTTTAAATTCTGATTTTAGGACTCTTGGCTTTCAACAGATACGAGGGGACTCATGACTACCGCAACCTGTGTAAAATGGACGTGGGGAATGGAGTCCTGCAGTTTGAGAGGACGATCCTGTCGGCCATAGTCAAACCTGTGTTGCCCCAGCATGTTTCCAGCACAGACCAATACGATCTCTATGTGTTTGAGATCAAAGGATTAGCTTTTCTTTACCACCAGGTATTAAAACCAAATTAAAATTGAACAACCTGCTAATTTAATGTCTGTATTCATATAAAATGTTTTCTTTTTCTGTATTTTAAATCAGGTCCGCTGCATGATGGCAGTGCTCCTTTTGATTGGACAAAAATTGGAAGCTCCAAAGATCATTGATGAGCTCCTGGATGTTAAGAATAATCCCAGGAAGCCCCAGTACAGGTGAGGTATTACTTTCCCCCTTTTAAATTAGAGGGATTCACATTTCAGACATATAAAATCTACTTTCAAAACTTGATTCATAATAAAAGCTATTTTCCCCATCTGGCCTGCAGTATGGCAGTGGATTATCCTCTGGTGCTGTACGACTGCCACTTTAAAGATTTGACCTGGCAGCTGGAGGCTGACGAGGTGAACCACGTCCTGTCATCGCTGCAGCAACACTGGACTCAGAGCGCAGTTAAAGCCCACGTTCTGCATGGGATGATCCAAGGGTTGGAAGAAAGAGGTGAGAGGATGATGGAGATTAATAGTTTTTATTTGGTTTAAGTCACCTTTTTTTGGACATGGTAAAAAGTATGTGATATTGTTTATAACTTGCCTCTTTGCTATCAATCCTCAGGTGGTATCTCTTCTAATTGTTGCTGGCTAGTAGAAGGCAGCAGGCAGAAAAACTACCGACCACTGCTGGAGCGCCCGTGCTGCGAGAGTCTGGAGTCCAGGATAAACCATTTTGTTAAAAGGGGTAGACTGGAGCGAGAAGAAGGGGAGAATGGAGAAGAAACTGTACACAGAGGCAAAAAATCCAAACATTCCCACAGTTCTGTCGCTCTGCCTGTTTCCTCAGAGACGCCAAATATTGATTAGAAAGCAGATTAGTTTTGTTTTATTTTTCTAGTGGAAAATGGACTGTGAACAATTTGTCTCTTCAGTCATAAAACAAAGTATTAGATTTTTTCTTATGTGTTGCTGTTTTAATTTATGCAAATATATGTTTTGCTTAAAATAAAAACACTTGTGTTTTTCTTTCATTGAGTTGATTTGGAGACGACTCTTGCCACACGGAACTAATTTTAATTCAGGAAGATCAGTCGGGGTAATTTGGGGGTGGCTCTTTAAAATGTACCGAGCTAGGTTATTAGCAGCTAAGTCGAGTTCACGCCATCCTTACTCGGAGCAGTAATTTAGCTCCAGAACCCGTTTGGTTGTCTGTAAATGTGACGGTATTTATTGTAAAAATGGTGGCGGTGTCGTTTAACCGGTTTTTTGAGGTCGTTTCAACCTGACTGACACTTGTGCTAACGCTAGCCCGTTAGCAGTTCTGGTTGTTGAATGTTGCAGCTTTGACCCTTCACGGATTTCTACTAAACATCTGCTGTTTAAGAAGTCTTTGACGCCGATTTAAGGTAAATCCAACACGTTTGGATCGACAGGTATGACAAATTTACACAGCTTTGGTAAACAACTAATCAGATTACTGTATATTCTGAGATTACGGAGCTGTTAAAACTATAAGCAAAAGTTTAACTTGGTGTTTAACCAGAATACGTTTAAACACGACATTCTGAGCAGTGAAACCGCAGTTTAATGAACATTAAATATCTGAAACATGATTAAAGTGTAGTTTATCGGTTACCCAGCAGGGGGCGTCTTAAGAGGTAGAAATAAAAACACAGTTTGAAAAATCTTTTTCACATTTGAGCTGGTTTGTTTGTCCCCCTGACATCTTAGTTAAAATCTAATTAAAATATATTTAAAGCGTACATAAAGGTGATTATATATCTAGGATCTTCATTCAAATTAATGAGAAATTCTGTGCTTAAATGACCCATAGGTTATCCAACTTCCCTGTAAAAACCTTTTTAATAAAAAAAACAAAACAAAGTTAATGTAAAATATGAGCTAGATGAGTTTCAGGAGGATATAAGGTACTATAAATTGTTTTAATTATTGTTTTAATTATATAATAGTGTAAAAATAAAATCTGGTCATTAAGGCTGACTTGTATTTTAAATAAAAATCAACACACCTGCAGTATGAAATAGTGTATAAATGCTTCCTGTGTTTTAAATTATTAACAATCCTATAGTGTAACATATAAACACAAATATGTTGTAGTTTATAATAAGTAACATTTAATTTATACAATTAGTAAAAGTTTGGTAGGTACTTATATTTTGACCAAATACTTATAGATGTATATTTGAAATTTTGGCAATACAAACTACTACTTTAAAACCAATGTGCCTCTTACATTTTATACATTTTTAATTGAATAATCTCTTTAAAAAGATGTAATCATTTTACTTCTGTGGCTTGATTGTGATATTTACTTTATTCAGATGTACCTGGTGGGACTTACAGGAGGCATTGCCTCAGGAAAAAGCACAGTGTCTTCGATGCTGCGGGAGCTTGGCTGTCCCATAATTGATGCTGATGTTGTGGCCAGAAAAGGTCAGTTGCTTCCTCTCCCTCTAAACTAGTCTTGCCTTTTCAGTGACTGAAGCTTCATTACTAAATATTGGTCAGAAGTGTCATCCACTGGGTGTCTTCTTCAGGCGATCTTCTCTCAGATAAGCCGGGTTCATTAAGATAAATGCTTGGAGAGACTGTGAATCATGAAGGATGTCTCAGTGATGTAGTGCAGATAAAAAGGTCACAAAAGTGGCTTTAGAGTGCACTTCTGCACGTGGAAAACAGAATAAGTCATTATGCAAATTATATCGTTGCATGAAAGTGCTGAGTCTGTTTTTTTTGTTGTTGTATTCTCTCTATCTGTTAATTAAATTCTGCTGTAATTAAGACAGCATGTTGTTAAGTCAATTTATGATGTTGTTATTATGTAATAACTGTGAATTTTCTTGGTGTCAGTCGTGGAGCTGCACACTCCAGCCTATTCCCGCATCGTTTACCACTTTGGGCCTGAGATCCTGCTGGAGAACGGGGAGATCGACAGGCAGAAGCTCGGTCAGCTCATCTTCGCCAACGAAGAGAAGAGGAGGTTACTGAACTCCATCACCCACCCAGAGATTCACAAAGCGATGCTAAAAGAGATCCTGTTCTTCTTCCTCAGAGGTTACATTAATTCCTTAAAACATGAACATGGTTGCATTTGTGCTCTGTGTGTTAACCAAGACATCAAAGCGCCTTAAGGAAACTTTTTCATGCACTATTTGTTATGTTTAAATTAATTTTTTAACTGGTTTTCGTGCCGAGTGTAAATGTACTGACACTAATTATTTCTGATCCATATTGACACCTTAGGGTACCGCTACGTGGTCTTGGATGTGCCCCTCCTCTTTGAAACCAGACGTCTCACGAAGTTCCTGAACCACACTGTGGTAGTTTACTGGTAAGTCTATTCTCCTCGTTAGCTCAGAGTTTGTTTTCCATTTTTATTTTTGTATTTATTGTCTAGTTTGAGGTTTGTTTTTGACACAAACAGGCCATTAAGAACAGTTTTGTGAGATGCAGGCACCCTTCTCCAGCTGTCTCTGTGTCCTATTAGCGTGACTCCCTGCTTCCTGGCTGCACCCTGACAGAACCTTCCATTCTGTCTGTTTTTCAGCGACCCTACGACTCAGCTGCAGCGCCTGATGCACAGGGACGGCCTGACCCAGGAGCAGGCCGAGCAGCGCGTGGCCGCTCAGATGCCGCTCAACGAAAAGCGCGGCCTGGCCAATCACGTCATCGAGAACTCGGGCGGCCGGGAGGAAACCCACCGGCAGGTCCTGAAGCTCCACACCAAGCTGGAGGACTCCATGGACTTCCTTTTAGTGAGGGTCATCGCCATCGCTGCCACGGCCGGTTTGGGCGGGATTCTGCTCTACGCTGCCAAGATCCTCTTGTCTTAACAGAGCGACCAGAGCAAGTTTAGTCTAAGATGTGAAGCTGTGAGTAGAATCTGGCTAAAAGCAGGTCGAAGGTATTGATGCAATTTACTGTGAAATTAGTTTCACAGCACCAACCACTATGGCATGGCCGTGTGACCTCTGTGTTAACACACAACTTAGAAAACTCACTGACAAATGTGGTTTAGTGTGAAGGATTTTACGTGCAATTTCCTCTCCTTTTTACCTCCAAAACACTAAACGATGAAGGTGAACAGGCTTAGTTATAAAACTAATTCTTTTAACATTTTTGCAGCAGACCCCACAATCAAAGAAAATAGTAAAAACTGGGTAAATTTAAATGTTTTGCACTCTTTTAAACACATGCATTTTAAAATTGTCATAGCAGCTATAGAAGTAAAACTCAGCCTTTTTGGTTTTAATTTATTAGCTTTTTCTGTTAAACTTTCTGCACTTTAGTGCATTTTATGATAGATTTAAAACGCAGGAATGAAACTGAAGCTCTGATCAGGTTCTGACCCGACTACTTGTTTTTACTGTGATGTGAATCAGTTTGATAGAATGTATTAGACAATCCATTTTTACAGGGAACAGTAGGAATGAACAGATTTCATATTTATCACTTCATCATATTCTTACATCCAAGGTAAAAAGTCTGTAATTATTATTTTCGTTGCACACCTGTAACTAAAACATTTGTAACCTGATATGCTTAATTTAAATATAACAGACCACACCACTGTTTTAAAGCTTTTTTAGTGTGATTTTGTGCACGTTTGACCCCAAGTCTCTGCAACACAGCTGCATTTTTTTAAATAAAGAAATAACTATTCAATTTTCTTGAGATAACCATGTTAGTTTATCTAACCTTAAGAAAACGGGGCTTGTTTTCACAAGATAATGAGATTTAATTTAAATACATTTAAAAAGCACTTTGCTATTTTGAAATAAGAACATGGTTATTGTGCAGAAATTAATAGTTCGTTTGTTACATTTTTAACATTAATGCGTTGATCTGTGATGGATGATTTGTGACATTTTTTGCCTGATTCATTTCCGGTATGTGTCCTGATTTTTATTTTTAATAAATTTCTTGTTCTGACAAAATAAACTTTTTTAAAGTCAAAATAAATATGGTAACCTGTTATCTTTGGAAAACAAGCTCCACATTATGAGAAGATTATGTCCTCTCTTAGCTTCAGTACAAATCACATCTTTAGGATTTCATTTCAGCTAACTTTCTACTAAATCTTAAGGCATGTGTGTGTTTTTATAACTGGAGCTGCTTGTTGTGTTTGTCTAATCTGGTCAGGGTTAGTAACCAGTTACAACCCGGTTCAATAAATATTATAAAAAAGAAAAGATGCTAGTATTGTATTTATGTTTAGCAAAAGAACATAACTGAAACAAAACATGGTGATGCCCACGCAGAAGAACCCAGGGTACTGGCCTGGGGCCGTAATGACACACACTCTGAAAATGATTTATATTTAATATTTTTTCACCTTCCTCAAGCTTCAAGATTTTGTCAACAAATGACATCATGAAAGAAAGATTTTGGTTTGCAGTATAGATCTGACCTTTTTAACAGAAGGTGAAGGTCAACTTACCTTAAATGTATTTAAAGCAAAAAAAAAAAAAAATCACTTTTTTCTGTTGAAAATAAATAGAATTTTAAACAACTGACCACGTAACATTTTGAAAGCTAGTTTTCTCATTTTATTTTAGATGAAATAAAATGCTAAGATAAGCTAACTTGTGAACTTCAGAAGAATTCCTACATTTCCCATAATGCACGTACATAGTAGTGTTTTTATCATTGCATTTGATGGTTTTATCATCCAAACGGCAACAAAATGATTCAAAATCATCCAAAGAAACATTTCCGTTTATTTTAGCTCCTCTGTTTATCCATCTTGCGTGTTTTGATGGTTAAAGCAATGCTAACCTCTTCTGAGCCACCCAAACATTTCCGTTGACTAATGAGTCGAGCCACTGATGATAAACCACATGAACAGAACTGAAACACATCATCTTCGGGTCAGTTTTGCTTCTCTGGGGACAAGACTTTCCTCAATAATTACATCCTACAGGAAAACGTCTGTGTGACAGGTCTTCAGGAAAAGAAATAATGAATTTAGTGGACACTTGTGAATGATGTCCTTGCTTAGGCATGAAAATTCAGGCCCACAGGCAGGTATGGTTACATCATCCTGGCATCGAGGTCCCGCAAGTCTATGTGGCTCACTTGGCTGCATCTAAAGCCACATATTGGTCTGTTCTTTGTTTTTATCAAGGCTCTGCAGCATTAATGCAAAGTGACTTGGACTGAGGCACGCGGGGGCAGTCAACCGAAGGCTGTACGGCAACATGCTTAGGCACATGTAATCAACAAAATCACATATAAATTGCATAAAGTACTGGCGGCGCGATGCATGCGTTCTGGGATTTTCTGTCAGCTTGAGTGATGAAGACGACTGCTGTCTATTTACACCACGATCCAATGGCTTTATGAGGTCAGCTGTTACAGTGTCTTTCTAAAACAAAGTCCAGTCCCAGAATGTGGACAGAAGTCTATATCTGTACCAGAATGTGTGACTCCTCCAGGCGTGGTGGTGAAGTCTCAGCCTGAATATAAAGAGGCTTTAATTCTGAGGTGTTAGGCTTTAAGGGTAAACGTCTGAAGTTGATTCACTTTGTAAAAAGTGCACCAGCTGCTTTAGTGTCTGTAATGGGTCCTTTCCAGGAACAGACCCAATAATTTTCTAATGGCAGGGGGTAAAGACTCGCATAATCTCACCATCTTGTTCAAAGAGCCGGCCCGTGGCACCATAGTGTGTCGACATTTTGGAATCTCTTGTCTGAGTGGGTTTTCATCATCTCTCATGCTTTACATTACTGCCAAGAGGGGGAAGTAAAACAGCATGTGTGACGGCAAATAAAACTTAGATTGTGTATGATACTCCACCACAACTTTAGATAATTAAAAGAATCATTATAAATAAATTGTGTGTGTACTTTGAGTTTAAACTCTTTACTCAGAAGCTATTCTTCTTTTTTATTACCGCGATGTGTGCAGCCCTAAAGGCCTGCAGGCTCTCAGTTTCAATCAGGAGATTTGTACCACCATTTTCCTTTTTAAAGATAGTTTATACTAGCACACATCATTACGCTGTTGGAAGCAGTGGATCAGCTCTACACTCGTATAGAGCTGCAGTGGGTTACAAACTTAGGGGACTGCCAGTGTTCCCTGGAGGATGTTGTGGGATTGTGTGGGGCTATCTGGTCTCAGCACAACCAAATCCAAAGCTTGTTCCCAGTCTGAGTTGGACCCAACCAGGCTGTCCCACTTCTCCGATCCTGTTTGTTGACAGAATCTCAAAGAGGGTTTGGGAACATCAGGGTCTTATCTCTCTTTTTTTGCAGATGATGCGGTTCGGGATTTGGGTCATGACCAAAAGAACGAGATCCTGGGTAAAAGTAGCTGAAATGAACTTCATCCAAGGGATAAAATGTGGAGCTCTGTCATCTAGGTGGAGTCAGTTGATGGTTGCCTTTCTTATGGAAGTTGTCCAGGCATATCCCACTAGGGAGACATCCCTGGACCTGTTACCTCCATGATCTGATCCTGGATAAGTGGAAGAAAATGGATAGATGGATGGAGGACTGGATGTTTTGTAGACACAACAATTTAAGTAGTGACATCTCAGATTTAAAGCCCCATGGTTAGACATTGACAGACATTTTCCTTGGTGTCCTGTCATATCGGTGGAAAGCTTTCAACTTGAAGAAAATGCTTGTCAAAGTCACTGAGAATGACTCGAGTGCTGTTTTCCACAAAGTTTGCTGCCTCTCTGTTATTAGATTTTTTTTGTTGTCAGACACAATTTACTCTGGCATGCTGTCAGTCAGCTACTGGGCCCAATCCTGACTGATGGCAACTTATTTTTGTTTATCAATGCTTGGAGTTTGTCAGAGTTTCCTGGTTTTTGTTTGTTTACCTGGATTTTGAGGATTGACGAGGCGTTTTTAGTAGGATTAAGGTCTGGGGAGTTTGCATTTTTATCCTCATCAAAAAGCCATTCTTGGATGGTTGGGAGGAGTCCCTCTAGGAGGGTGTCTAGGTACCGTGTTTTACTTGAAAAACAATGATGACTGCAGGTGTTTTCTTGCAAATATTAAAACTATGATTGTGTGAGCGCTTTTCTTTTCAAATGCATCAATTGGGTACAATTTTTAAACAGGTTGCATACATTTTTATTGCAAAGCCGATGATAATCAGCTACATATAAAATCAGCTAACACAGGTTGTTTAATTAGACTGCAAGCATGTAAAGACATAAAGACCTGGATGACCTCATTTACATCAAATGGGGGGGGGGGGGGGGGGGATTGGAACGTTTAAGGAACAAGCTGTTTAAGTTTATACTGAATCTGATTCAAATAGGTCATAAGTGATCTGAAACGGATTAACTGAGTTGGACTTATTTACTTTAGTTGTATATAATCTTGAATTTTTGTTGGGAGACTGAAATGAAACTTTTACACCTGAATTGTTTTTCTTTCTATCTTTAGATTCAAAGTAAACAGTTTTATTTCTCCGGATCCTGAATTCAGTTCAATATTCAAAGTCAGAACTGACTTTAAACATCAAGCCGGAGGAGTGTCCACTCTCTCGTTGCACGAAAAGGGCTACAAATGCAGCTCGACACCAACAAGCAGAACAAAGTGGCCGGAGAAACTACAACAACTCTAGTGTTCTTGAACTCTGGCATCTAGTGTCATACTGAGGAAAGGAGCACTCGCAGCGCTTCTATAGTCTAATGTCAGACTGCATCCACGAGTCTGCAGTGAGGTGAAGAGACAGGCAACACGCCAGCAGAGCATCTCCAGAAACATGACTCAACCTGTCCCTGTGCGTTAGCCCGGCCGGGCCGGGGACATGAGGGAACAAGGCCGTTGGTATTGAGTCACTGACACGGTGGACAGAGCCCATATCCAGCATGAGCATGGGGAAAGGAGGAAGGTGTGAGGATTACATGTTGTCATGTTCTCTATAGTGTGAGGCCATGAGGTAACATGTGCACACATGCAATTGTGCAACAACTGAACTTCATCTCAGCCTTTTGTGTGAAGTTACATCAGGTAACAATACTGGTTTTCTGAGCATCAGATGTTGTGATTTCTCTATTCTAACCACATAGTGACCCTAAAACGAGGTCACATACTGAAGCAGTTTATGGTTTTTAATTTCTTATCATAAACATCGTCTGCTTATTAAGCTAGTTAATTTAGAGTTAATATTGTCAGCGAAGCTGTTTTATCTATGCAGACACATCTTTTTCCATACTTGGTCAACAATAACTTTTATACATTTCCATTTATAAGTGTTTTCCTGCGTAAAAGTTACAAACAACGATTATTTGACATGTTATGGCTTCAGTTTGGGAAAATAGAGTTGACATTCTGCAGGATTGATGAGCTAATGGCTAGTCAAGGCTGTCTTAACCTTTTAAAGGCCGGTTCACACGGCAGGATTTTTAACCCGATTTTTGCCCCGATTCTCCTCCTCCGACAATCTTAAAATCCTCTCGTGTGTGGAGGGTTAGGAGCGCTCTGGTCCGCTCGGAACGCCGTCAGAACCGCTCCAATCGCAAATCTGTGAAATCGAACATGTTGGATTGTCTAGACCCGATATCGCAGCGTGTGTGGCGTCCCCTGAGAATCTGCCTGTGGAGATCGACGTGTAGCCAATCAGAGAGCGAGTTGACAGACTCCGCTGCGTGGAGCGAAACGAATCTCTCATCAAAACAGCTGCTCGGATTATTTAAGACTGTCACAAGTTCATTTCCCTCACCTCACCTTCCTCCCCTTATCCGGGTCCGGGTCGCGGGGGCAGCCGGGCATCCCTCTCCCCGGCCAAGTCCGCCAGCTCCTCAGCTGGGACGCCCAGGCGTTCCCCGGTCAACCTGGAGATGTATTTCCTCCATGCTTGTCCTCGGTCGACCGGGGGTTTCCTGCTGGCAGGACGTGTCCAAAACACCTCTCGTTCATTGTTTTTAATAAAAATAAAAACTTTCATTTTTGTTTACTCCGAAGTCACGTTTGATCTCGTGAAGTTCTGCGAGATTTCACGTCTGATCTGGGAATGTTTGTGTGTAAAATCAGTTCGTGTGTGAGCCCACCACACACTGTAGGATCAGGACGGTCAGTGTCCGCGATTTTTAAAGGAAAATTTCTCGCCACGTGTGTGGTCTCTTAGGATTTAAAATCGGCCGACTATTTGAAAATCCTGCCGTGTGAACCAGCCTTAAGTCTTGCAACAAGGAAAACAGAAAAAATGATCAATTTTGCATTTTTTAAAATCAGTTTGGATAATTTTGTAAATGAATAATAATGTGTGTGTGTATGTATGTATAAGGTTATTAGGGTTTATTAGTTTAGTGCATAGGAATTAAACCACCTACCAAGAGGTTGATCTGTTTAGGGTTCAAACAAGCTTCAGTCTCCAAACTTTTATAGCAGTTCATGCTACGCCAATTTATAAAGCCTATTATTTTGCATTGCATAGCTATTTACATGGATTTGTTTAGCTATTTCTGAGTAAATATCACAATTTATAGCTAAATGTAGCACTTCCTGTGTATCCAGGGGTCAAATCAGGTGGGAAGTTTGAGTAATTCTTGATAATTAGGCTGAATTAAATTATCTTTATTACATCAACATAGGATGAATCTTTTAATTCAACATCCTTACCACTGAGATATTGTGTTGAAACTAAGATTTTTTTTGATGACCTTGGTGAGAACATGTGAAGAAATGTACTTTTATGAAGTTATATGAGGAGTTGTATTAATATCTAAAAAAAAAAAAAAAAGAAGCTTGTTTTTTAAAAACTAGATTTTATTCCATAATAACACCAAAACAAAAGGGGTAAATACTGAGATTACACTAAAAAATAATCTCTTTAGAAAACCAAAGAGTTAACTCAGTTTGTCAAGGAGACCAGCAGGTACTCAGCCTCCATTTTTAAATGCCAAGTCTTTTCCCCCTCTTGATTGTCCAAAGCAATATTTTAGGTGGGGCGGACACTGAAGCTGTGATTAGTGCCACCACAGCTTGAAATACGCCCTCTCATCGCTCATCTTGAGTTAATCACAGATCTTCTCCCATCCTTTCTCCTCCTATCAGCTCGTCTCTCAGATCCTCTTTTAACTGAAGCCGATATCCAGCATCCATCCTTAAATATAATCATGTTTTATTGAAATTGTCACAGGAGGCTTGTTGTGTTTCAGATCATGCCGTGGCTTGCAGGAATGAGGTCAGCTGCTCATTTTTAGCACGAAAAGGTGATGAATTCAGGCTTGTGGCGACCCTGGAGATGACATGTCTTAAAGGGTTGGCAGTGCATCTGGGAAAATTCTGCTCCACGTCAGATGTTATCGGCATCAAGATAGAGTTGAGATGATATTTGCAGGTGGAACAGCTCAGCGAAAGGTGACACTTCCAAACGTTTGATTCCCATCTCAACAATCCCTAACTCTAGCCTCCAACTGTCTCTGCAATGGCTGCAGTTTGTGCACAGTGTTTGCACCTTGTCAGAATGAATAATTAAAGGAAAATGTGTGCAGAGAAGTGTATAAAGCCCCACCACAGGAAAACAAAAGTTGCACAAATAACAGCGTTAATTCTTCTGAAGGTGGCTCGTGCGTTTTGTTGGGGCGCTGCGTTTTGAGCGTGAAGGGCAATTTAGCTCGACAGTTAAAGCATCTATCCTCCGATTTGGATCTCCCCCGGTGAGTTAAGTGAGGATGCTCAAGATAACAACAGTAAGGGCTCATTAACGTCACTTCTCATGAGGGGGGGTAGAGCAGGCTCCTGTCTCACAGAGATGTAAGGAACAGGCAAACTGACCCTGACACACACACACACACACACACACACACACACACACACACACACACACACACACACACACACACACACACACACACACACACACACACACACACACACACACACACACACACACACACACACACACACACACACACACACACACACACACACACACACACATACGCGCTCTCTGCAGTAGCCTGATAAGACTCACGCCTCAACAACTTGCCCCTGCAAATGTCAGGCTGTGGTCATCTCAGTTTCCTGATGGGCAGTGTGTGAAAGTGAAGGAATATTTTAAATTCTTTACTTAATTTTTTGCAAAAACTTCTAATTGAAAGGACATTAAAGCTCTGCAGAGCAAGGATGCAGCTTTCTGCTGCACTCAGAGGGAGGCTTAGCATGTAATCTTTGACTTATTTGCAGTTTAAATGTGTTTGAAGTTGGTGGTTAAACCCAACAAGTTGAGAGGTGAATCCTCCTGTTTTTTTAGGACAACAGTTTAGGCAGAGGTTTCCCTAAAATGTCTTGATGCTTACAGCTGTTGACAGTGTTCATCTGACCTCAATAAATAGCTTTAAAAAGATGCTAGACAAGGGGCTTATTTTTATCTGTGCAACCTGAAACCATCGCTCAAAGGCTTTGGAGAAGGTTTCTCATATTAAACCTGTTTTCTTTCTTACTAATGATTAAAAAATATAAAGAAAAGCTGCAGATTTGCAGACTGCGTTGATCTCACTCAGCAGCACTCGGTTTCTCACAGACCAGGGGCGTTTGTCTTTGACGTCGTGACACGAAGTCTCTAATGTGACGATGTGCTCATACACCCTGCAAGGAGAAGACAGCCTATGCCGGCGCTCCACGGCCGCGTGGCTCGGATGACCTCTGCTTATGCACAAAAACTTCAGTCTTAATTGTGTCTGGAGGAATTCTGCTGTCTTAAGCTTAAGTTTAGACCAGGAGGCTTTGTGGCTTTTACAGACAACAGCATTGTGTCAGTCTCATTCTGTCATCTGAATCAGCTCTTAATAGGATGGATTTGAAATGTTTTTATTACTTCTTTTATGTTCAACAACGAAATAAAGCTGCAACCTTTTTTGGCTTTTTATGCTTCGAAGTGGATCAGAGCTAGTGGCTCGTGTGGAGGTGAATCACGTCTAAGGAATTTCAACATTGTTAAATAAGCTGTTGAGAAAACCAACATTTTTAACAGCTCCTGCCCTGGAGCTGTTTTTCCTCATCTCTGACACTCATGTCGCAGACACAGAAGAGTCTAATTTGCCCTGGATTTTGGTCGTGATACGCCCTAACACCCATCTCTTCCACTTCCTCCCGCCATATCTCTCCGTCTCCACACCCATTACTGGTAAAAAGGAGAAAAAAAACACCCAAACATCTCTTTTTTTGATTGTGCATTGCAATAATCTGGTGTTTCACTTGGCATTTAACATAACTGTGAAATCCTCTGTGTTGATTGCCTCTCACTGCGCTGCCGAGGCTCTTTTGTGTGTAACATTTAGAACGCTAAAGGCTGGTTTCACAGTGTAATGAAGGATCTGAACAGCTGATCGGGAAAACAGATGAGGTGAGCGACACTGGCTGTGCATAATGTGAGGAAATGCAAACTTTTAATTAAAAATGTATAAGTTAAAGAACAATAAATGCCTCCGAAGCCCAAGGGAAACTTTTTCCAAACTAAATTATTTACTTTTTATGAAAACAGATGGGACATTTCAACTTGTTTTGCATGCAAAGAATCAGAGAAATAAATCTCGACAAAGAAGCACGTTTACATGATGAAGTCATACAGCCATCAACCATCAGGTACATTATAATAAACACACATTGAGCTGATGCTCATTTGACTTGTTTGGAACAACAAGATATTGAATTTACATTTTATACACACAATATGCCAAATGTAATGTGCTGATGCGACATGCTTGTCCAGATTTCTCGAGGCGTAATTCCTTCCTGCAAAACACTGCTGTGAAAAACTATTTACTCTCCTACAAATGCCTGAATTTTTGTCACTTATATGTTTCAGATCAGAAAACAAATTCCAATATCAGACAAAAATAACCTACGTAAAACCAAATTAGAGTTTTCAAATGATTTCTTTTATTAAAGGCATACTATGCAGTTTTGCTTGTTTTTAGCACCCCCTAGTGTCCGTTTTAAGTCACAGTCATAAAAACATTAGCATTGTTTCTGTTCAGACACACCTAAATCTGACTGTTGAAATGTCTCCTCAGCCTTCACTGCTTTCTACTGGAGCGGTTCATCACTCATTCAAAGAAATCAGCTGTGTTCAAGCAGGGAGAGACTAAAAAAGCAGGAATCATGAGCTAAAAACACTCTGATGCTAGCATAACAGCTAGCCACATTGGGTTAGCCTAACCCTCGCGAGATACGTGCCTTGTGTCTCACTTTGTGAGAGTTAAAGCACTGCAGGCCTCAGAGAATATTTTACATTTACTTAGATTATCTTTGTCTGATACAGAAATTAGTTAACTCATCTGAAACACTGTAATAAGAGAAAACAAATCCAAAGAGCACATTAACATCAATTGTGGCCACCACGATTGTGAGATCTCCAGATGTGAAATTTGACATGACAGCTCAGGAGCGATGGCGAGGCCTCTGCGTTGTCACAATAGTTTCGGCGCCCGGTATGACGCATGGCAGTGACTGACACATTACGTTGCCTGTGTCCGTAAGAATAGCAGCATAGGCATCCAGAAAAAACAAAGACGGATGGAGAGGCGGAGAGTTACCGATAACCACGAATCCACAGCAAGAACCGCTCATTTTAAAGAGCCGTCTGACTGTGGATCAGTGGCTATGGGCAACCTCCCTGTAAGAAAGTCTGCCAGCTGTGACCTTTCACCTCTGGGTTGGCTTCAGTCGGCGTAGAGGATGAACCCTGAGAAGGTGCTGTATTTGTTGCTGTTGCCCCCGTGAGCCTTGCCCCCGTCTA
The DNA here is from genome assembly GCA_006937965.1 of Callopanchax toddi. Lineage (NCBI taxonomy): Eukaryota > Metazoa > Chordata > Actinopteri > Cyprinodontiformes > Nothobranchiidae > Callopanchax > Callopanchax toddi. The sequence continues at coordinate 2,699,078 of SSNR01000049.1, read as the reverse complement.
GTTTTATAAAAACCTCATCCCCTGCATCCAAATGAAGTATGACACTGTTGCTGGCGTAGTCATAACTCTGATCCTGGTCCTGGGCGATGGCGCTGGCCCTGACCTGGAATAGCACACACACGCACGTGCACGCACACACACACACACACACACACACACACACGCACGCACGCACACACACACACACACACACACACACACACACACACACACACACACACCGACAAGGGATGAGCGAAGAAACAATCATCTTGACTGGCAAATAAAGGAGAGAAATCATGAATTTGTGCACAAATGTGAACAGATTTCAGCAAACTCTCACAAAGTGAATCCTGATTTAAGCACTCTGACTTTGTATAAGTGTGTCCCCTGTAGTGAATATCTTGTTTTTTATCTTATGACTCAGAAAGGGTCAGGCTTTGAGTCAGACCGCCTGTGAGGAAGGATGCCAGCATGAACTCTTCCCTTCTCCTCACACTCTGCTCCTACATCCACCTTTCTCTGGGTGAAGCTCAGAAAAATGTCATGTTTTGCCGCATATAAGTGTCATTGTGTCAGCGCGGGGTAATTACAGAGGGTGTTGCCTAAGGAGCATCACACCCAAATCTCCTCGCCTGTTCCTCTGCATGCACAGTTATCCGATGGGAGACATATCCCCTCTAAGCTTAAGCTAATGTCTAATGATCTCCAGCTTTACCCCACCAGCCATAAAAAATAATCCCAGCTTTGGCAAGACAGGTTAGTCGAACTAAAATTAGTCCTCCAATGAGCGCGGGACGGACTTTCAGTGCATGTGAGGAGGCGTTCAGTCAGAGAGGAAAGGTTAAGGGAACGATGACAGCAGGATGATGGATTTCTATGACATTAAAACAAACTCTTTTACTTTTTGATTTACTTTTGCAGCACAGAGACGTGAATTTCAAGTCCGTTTTTATGTGGAAAGAAACAAGCAGCCCAGAGAGAAAATGAGATAATAATTATGTTGTAATTGTCACAGCTGTTTTTCCCCATAATTATCATAATTATGTAAAAAGCTGACAAGCGTAATGACCAAACTGAGCCACTTCATGGTCTTTTTTTCTTGTGTGTATGTGAAGAAATAGATGTTATTTTTCATTATGTCATCTCTGTGTTTAGTGATTGTGATCTGGTCACTTTTGAGTTGCTCTTAGCCAAGTTTACATGACCGTTACATAACTGATCCCCCAATAAACAGAACATGATCTAAAACACATACTGTCATATGATTAAATGTTTATTTAAATCTTTAATTTCCCTAAACAGCTGCTTATAGAATCAACTTTTAGCCATCCCGTTTCAATGGATGATTTTTGTGCTGAAAAAAGTTTAAAATTCTGGATTCTAGCAGGAACAAAAAGCAGAAAGAATATACGTGACTCCATGACCTCTTTACTCAGAACATCTGATGGATCTGTCATGTGCCAGGAGGCACAAACGTGGGGCTCGTTGTAAAACTGTAAGCTGAATTTCCATCCTGATTTTAAGTCTGTACCGGGGTGACAGTAGACATGAGAAGGTCAAAAGTGGCTTGATGAGCACCACAATGACGTAAATCACACGCTGTCTTCTTCACAATCACTATTTCTCAACCCAGTTCTGGACTTTTAAGAGGTTTTTGGACTGAGATATCATTAAAACACAAGATGGGGTGATTTATTTTGGCTGAATGAAACATTTTAAAGTCCTAGGACTTTTCCAAGAATCTAAAATAAGAGATTTTACTATCATCTCATATCCAGTTAATTAGATATAGGTAAGGTCTTAAAACTGTATAATAATGAGTTAGAAAATAATTATAATTTAAATATCTACTCTATTTAGTATTTAAAAACTCAACTAATTATTGCCTATTATTAATGATATTAATAAAATAACTATATAATGATCTTTTTAATTATGTAACTATATAATATAACTGTAATATATATATATAACTGGATTTTTTTCTCCTGTAGATCCTCCACCAGGGGCAGTATACATGCATAGGACTGGATGTGGCAGGTGTTTGATGAAAGTACTAATCCTAATCCTAATACTTCATCTGTTTGCTTTATTGATTACTAATTAGTGACACTATCCATAATGAATTTATTAATTCTTAAAATCATTTTGCTTTTATTTCCTGAAAACTTCTGGTTTTAGAAATGCATATGTTTGAAAATGTCTGTTTCTAAAGATTTCATAGCTCTACCTCTTTAACAGGATTAGTACATTCATCAAAATCCTGCTGGATTTATTCCTATATGTGTATTCTGCCATCTGGTGGAGGGTATAGTAACTGCAGGTGGTAACTGCCAATTATTTTAATTATTTAAAAAATTTAAATAACTGTTTTATTAACATAATACAGCTAAAATAGCTTTACAAAGTTTTAAAGGGTTACTTTTTAGTGTAATTATTACTCAATGTTAAATTTAAATTTTTAAATAAATAATGCATCTCGTTGACAAGTATCTTTTTGTATATTTAGAGTCCATATAATCAAGCCTGGGCTAACAAAACACAGTGATAACAAACCCCACATGACAGCTGCACAATAAAGCATTTGTGACACGCCTGCTAATAAAGAGATATATGTTTCTGGATTTGTTTTTGTTGTCTTTGTTTTATGTCAGGGTGTTCTGCTTCTTGAGAACAAACAGGCAAACACCTTGTAATTTGATGTAATCAAATATGACAGCAGAATGCTTTTTCACTATGCGCTACCTTTTTTTCTATCCTGTGCAAAGTGCATCTGCACAGGATCCTAAAATTCTTGTTCTTCACTAAAATATTGCAATTAGATAAGCAAAAAAGAAGCAGCCTGTTGCAGGATGAGATGCTTGCAGCCCTGTGTTTAGCCTCTGATGTGCATGTTGTTTGATCGGTGTCATATCCCGGGGCCTTTTGGACACTGCAAAATTATCCATGAATTTAGCAAATATCATGAATCGATATTTAAACGCTTTGGCTTGACGGGCGGCCTGATAACATGCAGGATTCTATGAAGTTTGTTGTATTTAAAAGGGCAGCAGCTTTGAACTAACCAGTACCCCCAGGGTGTATTTTGATGTGTGCACATCAGAGATAGGGGGCTGCACTCCTTCCACTCATGTCAATGTGTACATCTCTGGATGTGCAACATGCACGGATAAACAATCTGGCAGCATGCCAGTGTGAATTGTCATTATGCCAGATTATAACACCAGGCTGAGTCTAAACACGTTGCACACATGAATACACAATTCCAGCCGCCTGCACACTGGTTGCATTGTTTCCTGAGCAGTTTGACGTGAGTTCATCACACTGTGGATTTAGGATTTAAAAAAAAAGAAAGGATTCTGTGATTGGTTACATTTTGAAAGCTTGTCTCAATATCAGCAAGAAAACCTGAGAAGATCAAATTTGTGTCAAGAGTTTCACCCACCAGACCGTTTTTGATCAGATCAGCCCACATGCTGGTGCCATCTCCTCCTCTCATCAGCACGTTGTAGATGAAAAAGTACGTTCCTGGGATCTTACAGGTGAACTTGCCTGTTGCACCTTCATAGTTCCCACCAATATTAGTCACAACGTCATCAAATCGCAGTACATCGTAACCTTCTTGAGGGTTTCGTAGTCCTGCATAAAATGCCACCCGAGGGGTGGTGTTGTAGGTGGTGGTGCTAACAGCCCCTAAAATCCCCGTCCGAACAAGGTCTCCACTGTCCCCAGGTGGTCCTCTTGGTCCTGGTGGACCTGGCTCTCCAGGGGGTCCTGGGGGTCCAGGCTTGCCCGGACGCCCTGGTTTACCTTGTGGACCGTGAGCGCTGTACGTGGGCAGCGGTGGGCCAATGCTGTGGTCACTCAGATCTTCCTCGTTGTCCACCAGAAAGCTGGAGGTCGACGTATCCGTGCCCGTGTGCACACCTGTGCCCGTGGTGCTGGGGAAGGGGTCACACACCATCCGGCAGGTGCCCAGCATCTCGTAGTGGCTCGCGCTGTCATCCGTGCCACCTGTGCCAACGGAGCTGACGAGCACAGGGATGAGGACTACCAGAACCAGGACCAGCATGACCCCCACTGCAGCTGCCACCAGGGTCTTGCGCCCGATGCTCAGCCTGGGAAGGGGCTGCGCTGCCAGCCTAGAACTCTCCGGGGCTGAAATGGTGACTGTGGGGGAGTGCGTCCACCTGGCAAAACGCAGACACGAGGGGGGATATCACCAAGGGTGGAGATGGAGCCCAGAGAGGACTGGTGTGAGTCTGTGAGTGACTGACAGAGCTGAGAGAGGAGGAAAGGACCAAAGCATCAGGAGAGAGTAAGAAGAGAGGAGGAGGGAGAGTAAGACAGCATGAGTGGAGGAAAAAAGGAAAAGAAGCAATGGGAGGAGACAGTGAGCATCATCCCTAACTACTGGAGTCAGGACGGAGGAGGGCACTTTGCTGCTGGCAGATGTGTAAAACCAGAGATGACATTAGGAAAGATATATGACAGATAGAGATGAAAATCAGCAAATAGACCTAGATTTAAATTAATTCACTGTGAGAGGAGGGATTTTATCTTAAGTGAGATTGTGCTTGTCTGCCCTGTCTGCATATAAGAGTGTGAGTCCAAGCGTACAGTGATCATTCTAGCTCTGACAAGCAACAAAATTAAAACTTTGTAATCAAAAGTGAATGCAAGAAAGCTCTTTTAATTAGAATTAATTGAGAAAAGTTGTCATTCATCTCATTTTTGTGACCTGTGCTTGTAGCAGACCTCCCTGGAATTAGTTTTTATTTCATAATGCAACAAATGTCATCAGAATGTGACAGGTCCAGACTGCAAATGAAGAGCAGTTTGGCACCCTGAATTCAAAACTGAGCCTTACCTTTGTGTCCACTGTTTAGATAAGAACATTAGCCCAGCTTTATGTCCAATAACATCAATGGAGAAGTCAAAATTACAAATGGAGCACAACAATCAGGAGATCATACTTTTCAACCACCCTGGGAATGTCTAAGACGTTGGCGAGGAGGTTAAGACTGACCGTCAAACTCTGAAATCAAGAGAAGTTTGACTTTTGTCCAGGAGGACAACGGTGGAGCAGATCGTAAGTTGGTTGTCTAGTCTACATGTGTTTTGTGGATTTGGAGAAGGCTTACATGTCTCTCTTGCTCATATGCATCAAAAAGAGTCAGCTGAGGTGGTTTGAGACCCTGATCAGGATGCCTCTTTGCTCTGGGGGTTTCAGGGCATGTCCCACTGGGAGGAGACTTTAAACAGACCCAGAACTTGCTGGAGGGATTATCTGTGTCTCTGGCTTTGGAACGATGTGTTAATTCCTCAGGGGAAGCTGAAATGTCACTGTCCCTCCTCAATCTGTAACTCGGTGACCTAAGGACTCATGTATGTATGTATGTATGGATATGGATCTTATTTGAGTTAAGTCACAGTTTACTTATTTTGTTCACTCTCATTTATTGTGAAAATATATTTGTAGATGAATAAACATGAATAATCCCCATCAGAACATGCAAAAGTTAATAAAATCAAAATATTACTAAGTTGTTGCAGACTATTCTCAGCTCTGAGGTGTTTAACTGTCTTTATTTGACATTAAAGTATTTTATTTTATCTTGATATTTTAATCTGTCTTTGGTTATTTTTTAATAGTTTTATCTTGATGCTTTTGGTTCTTTGTCTTTTAATCGTGTTTTAATTTGATGTTTTTGTGAAGAACTTTGTGGTTTATTTCTGTAAAAGGTGCTATAAAAATAAACTTTACCTACTTTCTTACCTTACTTAAACATATTACCATCAAATACAAAATGCATGATTAATTAAAAAAAAATGAATTTCTCAATATTGTTGCATCATTTTTGATTAAATGTAGGTTTAAAATATATTTAATTCTTTGCTTTTTAACTTAATTCTGCACACGTTATCCCAGCTTTTTCTTTCTGTTTGGAGATGTGTCTGTATTTGCACCTAAATCATCCATCTCCTACTTCCTGGCAGACACAAACAAATATTAGCTCTATTTATGTCCCTTTCTGGTTATGTCCAATCATGGTCCAGTATTCAATGTTCTTTTAACACTCTTCAATTCACCTACTCTGGAGAAAAGCTCTCGTTAGCTGCCATTTGTCACCTGACTCATTGTTGTGAAGTGAATATTTTTAGTGAAGCCTCACATGTTCAGGTGGGTCACAATAGAGATTCATTAGGGAAGATCCTGGAACTGCATCGCCTCAACAGAATGCAGCTGCTATAAATATCATTAATTATATTTTTCCTGCAATTGTGCCAAAGCGACAGCTGTGAGAGCTTTTGATTGAAACAACTTGAAAGCAGACAGTCTGAGAAGAAAAATGTAAAGGTAACATAAAGAACAGCCAAGGTAAACTTGATTTAGTCTCTCTCCTCCAGCTGGCTTCATTATGCTGCTAATTAACTTGGCAATTCTATATCTGCAGCAGAGATTTTTACGGGGACATAACATGTGAAGCTCTATATCTGTCATGTTTCCAGAATATCTATGCATAGATTGTATAACACAAAAATTCCAATCATAGTCCTAAACCTCATACATTTTTGTTTAATAACACAAGTAAAACATATCAAAATATGCAAAAATCCAGAGTTGTCATGTAGAATTTCCTTAGTTGACCTTTTAATTGGCAGGTCAATCATTCAGTGGAGCAGATTTATACCGGTAACTTAAACCATGTTCACAAGGTTCTAGCTCATTCAGAGGAGAACAGCTGCCGGGTTTTGCATGAAATGGATGTAAATTGATTTTCATGCTGAGAGGGATTCACTTGAATGTTGCAGCTGATGACAAAAGCATGTAACAAAATCATGTAAAACTTAAAAAAAATGTAGTCACACTCCTAAAGGAGTAGGGTAAATAAGACTAAAATGCTTTTATCTTCTCAACAAGGTGCTTTTGTTTTGGAAAACAATTTACTCATCAGTCTGTTTTCAACAGAAAATCATAAAACCAACAGATATAAGCATAAAAACAAACCTAACTGTGTAAAGATAGATGAAAATACATGTTTTTATATCAGGAAGAACTAGGTTTGTGTAGTTTAGTCTATTTATTGCAGCTGTTATCACAAAACAATACAACAGCAATCAATTTGTTCTGTTAGAATACACAGTGTCACTCAAGAACACATTATGTGCTTTCAGTGGGCAACAGGTTTTTGTTACAGGAACATAGCAAAGATGGATTTTTTTTAAAACTGAAAACTGTGCTGTGAAACTGTTCACACTTTTCTAAAAAACGATCTGATTTTGTGAAACTGCACCAAGCAGTTAACCGCCTGAGATTTCTAGGACACAAGAAAAGACAAAAATGCATCAAAATAAGCCATGTTCTGGTGTATTTGATGATATTACATGCATTTAAATCCTGTCATTTTATGAAATCCTCCTTTATGAGGATTATTCCATAAGAAGAGCTCTATAAGCATGTTTCTGCAGACTTTAGTGCCCTCACATGGTCTTAAAACAGCCAAAGCAGTAGTGTGATCTAAGTCCTGATGGGTCACTTCTGCACAATTTTCAATAAATAAATTCCTCTCTGCTTCAGCACACCTGATCTGAATGAATAACAGGTTTGTTGATTCAACCATGGAATCAGGTAAAATGCAGGTATAGTTGATGTAGTAAATCTTTACGCCTTTTCAAAATAAACCTCTGCATGTTACAGAACATTTATTTTTAAAGAGACCATTCAAAAAGTGCTCAACTTAAATAATTTGACCTGACGCTGGCATTCTAGGAAAAATCTGGGATTTAACTACATTTTACAGTGAAAGCTGAATATGCATAAGCATAATTGTAGCCACTACATTTTAAATATAAAAGATTATTACAGGTCAAAAAGCAACTGCAGCTATGAAAAATTAAAAGGATTTAATTTTTTTGTGTTCTAGTTACTATTTTGGATTCAACTCATTAAAGTATAACTGATGTTTAGCAAATAAGTTGAATAAACACTTTAAAAAAATGTACATAAAAATAGTAATGACATTGTGACCATTTTTAAAGCATAACTGCATTTTTTGTTGCAAAAAACAGCACATTTGAAACAATTTTTACCAATTTTATTCAACTGTTTTTAGATCTTCAACATTTAAGTCACATAAATCAGTGAAACTGGTGTGTAGTTGGTTTAATTTGGTATATTGTTTTAACTAAAAAAGGTTTGTTTGTCATTTCTCCTGACTCATGTAGATATTGTTGCAGATTTCAACATTATCCATGCTTTTATAACTGTATTTACGTTTTTGAACCACAAGAGGGCCCTACCTGCTTGTGCAGCTAAAAGGCAGGGAGGGACACAATATAAAACTTGTACATTAAAAAATACATGAACTTATTTCTATTTTAGTACCAATCCTAAGTCACTGTTATGCAATAGATATTAATATATTCACTTTCTTCTTACCATAATTGTTTTATATTTGGTATAGAAAGTTGAAAATGTGCAGCATAAATTAAGTTTTTATATATAAAATAAATCCATAACAAAACATCATGACACATATCTCTGTTTTTGGTTGTTTTGTGCATAAAATAGCTCATTCTTCTGCCTCATGTGGTACAAACATATGGTTTTGTGTAGACACAAAGTTTGCAATGCTTATAGAAATCCCTGCAGCAGCAGGAGTGTGTCATGTTGTCTTATCAACAGAGGAGTAGGACAGTAGGGGAAGGTGTTGACCACCATACTGAAAGGCCCTGCACATTCCAGCATGGACACAAGGCGGCCTTGTCTGTAACCGGAGAGCTAAGAAAACAGCAGACCATCTTTGATGTCTATATTCAGGATGAACTGATAGGTGGTGTACTCAACTGACTTTGAGGTTGTGCATCATGCAACATTTTAGTGACATTTTATCAGAGTAAAGAATGGCAAAATGAGTATGCTTTAAAATGGAATCCTTTGACATTTGATATAATAGCCTCTTACACAAAAGGAACTCATATCAGTCCCTCGTGTGTGTACAGAAGGGTTCAAACTGTGTAACTTCCTTGATTCTTTCTTTTGGGACTCTTCCTTTTTAGGCAATGGGCTGCAGCCTTGCACGCCCTCCTGGGAATCTGTGGGAATTCCTTAGCTGGTTTGCTTGGCAGCTGGCTTTTAATCTTCAAATGTTTTTGTTTCAGGAGTTTGGGAAAGAAAAAGAATTGGAAAAATGTGCCATTTTAAGCCAGTGACACTCTGGTTCGTAAATGTTGGTGTCAAGTACAAAGTCCTCATACACTGTCATCATATTTTCCTGCATTAAATTGAGATTTATTCTCATTGAGGTTCTTAGGAGATTTCTCAGTTCTGACTGGATTACAAAAATAGTGAAAAATACTATTCATCATTATGTCATCATTATGAGTTCAGAAATTTGAGTTCTCTTTCTGCAATCTAACCTCCCATGAGTCATAGATTCCAATGTCTGCGGTAAAGGCGCCAAAATCAGAACTTTTTTGAGCAGTAAATTCACAGCGGCTGGAATTCCTCTCTTCCCTAACAGTAGACACACATTTCCCTTTTAGGACATGTGGACCTATTACGTAATTTAGGGAGCCCTCGGATCTCTAGCAAACTCGGCTTTGTGGAAGCGGGTGGAGCTGATCCGGAGCGACACTCCAAACAGCCAATCAGACGCGTCAAAACTTGCCTTGTCGCTATCTGATTGGTTAGAGTACGAGCAATGTTAGGTGACGTTTAGGTTGCTCGCGCTCACTCTGTCTGACTTCTTTTTTTCCCCACAGATGGTTTCACGGGAGTAGTTGAAGTCTTCACTCAGGCGTTGGAAGAAAGGCTGTCGGGACTGTTTTAAGCTTTTTTAACGTAAAGTTTGAAGAAACTGCCTCAGGTGGTGGGAATTTCACTTGGATAAGTGATCTAAAGCTGTCAAAATGCCGGTTTTTCACACGAAGACGATAGAAAGTATCCTGGAGCCGGTGGCTCAGCAGATATCCCATCTGGTGATAATGCACGAAGAAGGTGAAGTTGACGGGAAAGCTATTCCTGATCTCTCGGCGCCGGTGGCTGCCGTTCAGGCTGCTGTTAGCAACCTTGTTCGGGTGAGAAACTTTCTTCCTTAAAAACAAATGTAAAAAAACCCCTCTTTAGTTCAATGTAGCTAAACTCGACGGGGTGTAGCCTACCTGTCGCTACTTTGCCCCACGTTGTTCACTTACGAAAGAAGTTCCTCGAACGCAACACTTTATATGTCCGAATACTAAACAAATTGCTGTGTGTTTTTTTTGGTTAATGCTACAAAATATATGCTTAAAAAGCTTTCCTAAACTAGCTTGACTCGGGGCAAAGGGCAGTGACGCCCTTTTTTCTTTCAAAGTATGCCCTTCCTCCTCTATCTGACTTCCATAGCTGTACGTAGGCACTGCTGCACATCTACAATGAAATATTACATTTTCATGACATTTTATTACATTACAGCAAGGCCTGGTCAGTAGACAGTAATTTGATTTAGTTTAAATTAGCCAAATGCAGTCATAAAAAAAATCTGATTAGTCATTTATAATCATTATGCAACAAATTTAAACGTTTTAATGGAGTTAAAAAAGATGTGGTTCCATTTAAAGCAACCCATCAGTTATGTTTTAGAAGTTGTATTTTCATATGGATCTAAAATTGAAGCACTGACCTATTTTGAATCTTTTACTCTGATAGGCAATGCTTCATACCTGTAAAACTGAATCTGCAAAATAATTGATTTTGTCTGTACTTTGTTCACTGGACATAACATCATCATCAGACTGAGCATTCTGATCCCTTTTGTCAGAGGATTTCAGGAGAAGACATGATGAGTCGATGCAATAGAAATAATGCTCAGAAAAATCAGGTTTTTAAGTTTTATGAAACATAAATCCATACATCTCCAGTTTTTCAAATGCCTCATTCTGAGAATGAAAAAATGAATGCAGGACTCTCTTGGCGAAGATAAAGTTATATTTGTCTTTCCTTTTAAAGCATTAATTTTCCTATTAGAGGACACTTTTGGTCACCAGCATGTTTCCTGCCCACACTGCCTTAAAATACATTAGGACTATGAATGTTTTTCTCAACCGTCTTTTGAAAAACATGAAAAAACGTCCAACCCTTTGACCAGGGCTTCTGTGGCTTGGGGTGTATTTAGAGCTGAAAATAGTCTAACCAAAATAATGCTCCTCAGTACTACACTAGTGGCTATCTTTTCAGCATGCACGGAAATGACAATCTTTTATTCCTTCCCAAATTTTATCCTGAAATGCAACATTACATGACAAGCTTTGCACAGGAAACAAGATGATATGGAGGGACTGCCAGATACTGTAGTGATCCAGGCTAAATTAAAACAGAGTCTCAACAGTGTGTCGCTTTTTCTGTCAGTCTGGTCAAGCTAGAAAATCTCCTGGCATTTGATGGGCAATGAATTTAGACAATTACTCTGGCAACGGCAAAGGAATGTTTAATTTAGGACAGCCTCTCAGTCCCCTGCAATTGATTTATTAGGTTTTATGGTCTCCAAATATTTCAAGCTTCTTTCTGTGTTGTTTTTTTCCTCTGAAACTGCAAGTCCTTGCCCCATATTGTCCATTATTGAGGTCTACACCCACCAGACTTCCTTCCTCTGAGGGGACAGAAAGATAGTTAAATGGTATGTTTATGTTTGAGGACAGTTTGCTTCTGATCGCCTCAAAAGCAAAGCTTTAGACTGTTTTTTAGATGGACAAAGCAAAACAGCCGATTGTATCATCACAGCAGTAGCAAAATACAATCAAAGTCAAAGTGTTTATATAGTAATACTAAGAATGAATTGAACTATCTAAATATAGTGCTTATTCTGTCATTTTAGCAAAGGTTTTTCTTATTTTCAGTCATGCCTGAAGATGTAGAGCTTATTTAGATTCCAAAAAACTGAACAGTCAGGCTTTTTATAGCATAAAACATCAGATAAACTCAGCATTTCCTGTTTTTGCATCAGTTTTAGTGCAAAACAGATATCTAGTTGTTTATAAGTTTGAAAGCAATATTAGAGTGAATGATGTCTGAATAAATGCTGATATCTTGCATTTAGTGTGAATTTAGTTGAGGTTTCAGCAACCTTAATATTGCAATGAATAATTTATTTGTTGCAGTTTGAATGAAGCTCTGTTGGCGTCACATCCTGACATATAAAAACGTCCTCGTGTAGAGATAAACTTACACAGGCTTTCTGGACATTCTGAATTATAATCAGATGTTTCTAACAGTGGCATGAATGAACACACGAGTCTGTAATTTTTTCCAGTTGCTGTAGCAACATTACAACATGGACAGTGTTATGAGATCATTGATCTGATGTAATTTATTCTGGTTTCTGTCCCATGAGTCATGCATTGCAAAGTTCAAATAAGAATAAACTCTGTGTAGCTTTAATCATTTAGTTTATCCTGTAAAAAAAGTCTATTTTTGCATATGTTTATTGTACAGCTTTGGCCTGATATTCTTTAAATTTGCTACCTATTTAAAACCAGTTAATTTGGGCAAATAAGGTCCTGGAAAGTAAACCACTTAGATGTGATGCAGCATCCTTTGAAGAAGAAGAGAAAACTGTCTAATTGCATATCTGGACATTGTCATGGGCTGTGTCAGAGAAAAGCTAATTGCCTCAGTGTGTGGTTCCCAGAAAGCCCACATGTTGAGCAGATTTTCCTTTCATGAGTGCCATCTAAACTGCTCAGAGCATGAAGCCTGAATACAGCTGATTACGATAGCTTTTGAACTGAAAATCTACATAAAAGTAGGCTAGAAATTGTGATACCCGTCATATATTATTCAGATAGCTGCAACAGATTTCTCCAGAAATGATACTTCAGGATGCTTTTATGTTAAAAACCTGTTTGAGGAGATTAAATGCAAATATGCAGAACTTTTAAGAATATGCACTCAAAAGAGCCTAATCCTATTATTCCAGATGCATGAAGACAAAAAAGGACATCCATGACCCAGAAATGAAAGTTTAGTAAAACCACAAACTACAAGTGTTTAACCAAGAGCTTTAAGTAGAATCCAGCATCTCAAATGATTAGTTTCTAGTTGAGACAACGAGTGGGACCTCAATTAGGGATGAATGTGAGGAATGTGAGGAAACATGTTGGAATGTAGCCCAACTCAGAGGGGGTGACCGTTTGAATGGGCAGCTTTTCACAAATATTAAAAATTAACAAGCCCGTCCGGTGAAACCCCTGTGTTGAAGTGAAAGAAGGAAGGTTGGCTTTACTTGTGTTCGACTTGTAACTCTACTCGTTGGATGTGGTCAACATTTGAGAACCTCAGATGCTTGTGCAAAACACTAGACTTGTGCAAATGACACAGAAAAGGATGTCACAACAGTGTCATTAAAAAGGAGAAACTGTGGTTTTTGTAGTTGAGCTAAAATCTTCAATAGTTAAAGACGTCGTGGAAATGAAGTCATTTCAAGATTTTTTTTTTTAACAGCTTTCTGAGAATTGGTAGATGGAAGTTTTATATGAATCAACAATCAACCATTACTGTTGGTTATTATCAGATTTTTTTCATATAAACGTTTTCACTCGCGTGCCCAAATGCAAATAATTACATAATCCGGTCATGCGGGTTCGCGAGATCGAACTTATCTCAACGAAAAATATCGTGGCGTTTTAATATCGCGAGATCTCGTGCTACGAGATCTCGTTACACCCCTAGTGCCTACTGAACTTCGCAACTTTTTAAAATATCCTTCCTTTTCATAGGGTTAAGATAAGTAAAAGCCTACCAGTGAATTTAAGCGTAAAGATTTGTCATGACATGACCTGTGGATGTTTCTGTGTGTAGTTCATTCACTGACTGTAAAAGTTGCTCCTCTGCAATATTCTTGTGGTTACGAAAACAAAGCTGTACTTTACGTAACACCACAATATGCAATTACTAGAAGTCGTGTGTTGATAGAACATTGTGACTTCAGTCCAAGGCTTTTGTAACTGTCATTGATGGCTTGATATCAATAGAAAAACAGCAGATTCAAAATTAGGAATTTGTTTAGGAATTTGTTTTTTTTAGCTCCACTCTTGAATAGTGTTTTCAATAATGAATAATTTCTGAAAGCCTTTTACAGACAGGAAACAAAGTAAGTGCTTTGAAGGAATACAAAAGAAAAACGGTTCCTATTACCTGATGCTTCCTGTTTGACAAAGGAGACCACTTGATGCCATCTTGGTAACTGTCCAAAGGTTGTCGTTTCAAAGAAAAGAGGCCGTCTAGTCTCTACATGAACGCATGGCTGCTTTGCAGATTCATAACACATCTGCAGTTTTTTTTTCCAGCATCAGGATGATGATTTGTCAGAATAGAATGACTCAGAGGAGTGTGTTGAAAAGGAAACGCAGGAAGCCAAGTCAGGAAGACTCATCAGCTGTCTGCTCCACTCAGGGACAGAACAGAGAGCCAGCGTTGGAAAACCCCACTGTGTCAGCTATGCTTGACAAAGACTACATTGCATCTTTTCACTCTCTTCTTTAGGGTTAGTTTTATTTAAATCTGTCTCTTCTCAGTACTTTAAGAAGTAAGTCTCATATGAAGTTGCTTTTAGACTTCTGCAGAGTTTGACCATTTTATTTATCAAAGTTTACCGGAAGTTTAAAGAATAAATGTCTGATATTTGCAAAATTCTAAATATGTTTATTACATCATTTTTACAGCTGCATAGAAACTGAAAAATCCTTTTATGGCCCCTTTAGGAACACTTCTTTATATCTTAACTTCCTCCCCAACAGACAGTAAATGCTATAAAATTCATCTGCTGCTTGTTAGTAAGCCTTGTTATGTGGAAAAACCGAGGTGACTTACATTATTATACTGACTCTGCGTACTTTTATAGCAGAGGCCGTTGAGCGCCGCTCCTTACTAACACTACATGAGCTGTTAAGCTCCTGAAACTCGAGATACTTGTGATATATTCCGTCTTGCTGCAGGAGCGGCTTCGCCACAGCCAAGCAGGTCATTTGATTTGTGTCTTTCATCACCTCCAACGCGCCACGTCTAACTGCTTCCACAGCCAAATTAATAAATAACGTTTGACACCTCTTGACAGATACATGATAAAGGCGTCGACCTTCAGTGAAACTGCTCCTCAAGTCATCATTGGTCGATTGATTTTTGAGAATGTAGAAGTTGCTGATTTTAAGATTGTTTATCAAAGGTGGCATCAGTACTTTCAGTGGTAATCTTTGTCTTGCTATATTATGCAGAAGTACATCACTACGCAGTGTTTCCTAGTTTAGCTTAAAGGACAGATTTATGAGGGTTTGCCAGAATTCTGCCATCATATATCTTTGTGGTCTCCATGAGTATCGCGTCATTGTGCTAAAACTGCCCAACATGTGAAAAGCAGGCTCTGTCCTGGCAGCATTGAGGCTTTCAGAGTGGCCTTTCTTCTCCTCATAGAGGGATGGGTTGTTGTCAACAAAGCCAAGTCTGTTCTAAAGGAGCAGCCACTTTATCAAGCTACTTCACAAACAGGGTTTCTACACAAAATACTCTTGGGTGGTTAAAGGACCGTCAGTGTTTCCATTCCAGCCTAACAAGCATTAATGTTGTATGTCAGCTTGGAAGAGGATGAGACTGAATCTGTGAGAAGGTTTTATAGAAAAATATGGAAGTGAGCAGCTGTTTTTTGTGGGCAACCTGATTCTATTTTTCTCAACTTGAATGTTAAATTACCAATGCAAAGGAAAATAAGTGATTTAAGTACAATTTACCCTTTTTAATGCTATAAATTAGTACTTTTCTTTGGGTTTTTTGATTTATTTGTAGTTTAAAACTGTCATCCCAGGATGTGGGGGAGTATAAATATCATCTTGCAGCCTGGATAATAAAGCTGGCTGTTGTTTGTATTAAGAGAATGTAGGCTGAAATTGTGATGGAGGCTCAAAATAGAAAAAAAAAAAAAAAAAAAGGCCAAGCATCACACACTGCTTGACAACAGTTATAAACCAGGCTCTGAGGGAATGACTTGCATGGCTGCTGCAGACTGTGTAGACAACAGGAAGAGGCTGAGGAAGGAAAGAGGAAAAGGAAGACATTGATGACCTGTTGATTGCCCTTTGAGCTTCAAATCTGCACACTTTCAGAGATTCCTGCATGATGCTTTGGGGAGAAATGACTCAGTGCTCATAAAAGCAGCCCTCATCCTGTCTCAGGCCTCTACCGTTCTGGCTCTTCATCTTTATTTGGTTTAGATCATGTCTGAACTTGACTTGATCTTGTGTAAATTTCTGAGTTTTCTCAACAATTCTTAGATCACTCAAAGTGGTGCAATCGTTTCAGACCGAGAAGCAGCCTGTTATCACATAAGGCTGCTCCAGGAGTTTAACAGTGTTGGTGTTGATTTAGCTGAAGAGTTCATTGAATATTAATAATTTTCAACAAAAACAAAACAAATAGGGTTTCAGTTGAATGGATTAGTATTGTGATTGTATTTTTCTTTTTAAACTTTAACCATGCTTCCAATGATGTTTTGCATGTGGTTTGCTGAAGTGTAAATTTACTCAAGCCCACTTCCTTTTCTGGTTTTTGATGCAACACCTCGTGTCTTCTCATGCAAAACATTCAACTCCAACCAGGCCCAAGACATCTTCTCATAAGGACTCTGTTTTTTGCTTTTTGCTGATATAAATCTGTTGTGTGAAGAAATCTTGATTTGTTTTTTGTGTGTGTGTGCATTCAGTTCAAGTCAACCTGTGAATGTTTTTCTGCTTTAAAATTAGGTTTTAAAAGTCACATTTTATATTTTGATGACCTTGATTAGAAGAGTACTAGTTGGCCTTTTCCCCCATGGTTGTTCAAATTCAAATAATCAAAAAACCTCAAACAGTTGCACGTTGAGAACATTTTACTACCTGACAGTTACTAGCTTTTGTTTAGCGCTTCTTGTTTTTCTAATGCCACTCTGTCATATGCACACTGTCACTTTGCTTTGATCTGGATAGCTTCCTTTGCTACTCTTTAGTTTTAGTTTGGAACAACCTTTGGCCTTAATTTACAACCCCATCGTTACTCCCAAGTCCCTCGGGCCTAGTGAAAATGGAGTGAGAAATGTCTGCTCTGTTCCATTACTGCCTCCATGTTAACCAGCTGGGTAGTTCTGCAGCTACCTGTAGTCTGACGTTAACAAGCTTTCTGAGTTCTCACTGTAGTGCTGAAACTGCTTCCTGAATTACCAAAGCAGGAAAAAAGATGCAGTAATATTTTCTAGTAGACCTGCTTTGCTACTTTTGCTGGTCAATTCTTTGAAAATCTGATGCAGATAGTGTGTTTAATATGACACACTTAAATATTTTCTCAAATCTTCTGCAGCCACATACTTGATGCATGGCTTCATCATCCTTTTGTCTTTATTCTGCCTTCTTTCTTTTCTGATCTGATGCCTTGCAGGTATCAAGGATTTTAAAGTTCAGCATAATGAGACATGTTGGACACATTATCTAAACGTATTTCAAGTGTTGCCTATATTTGGAAAGCAAATCAATTTAATTTAGTGTGGTTAATGCTGCACTCTGTGAAGACATATGGTTTCACCCATGGGATGTCTATGCGGGTGAGTTGAGATGCCATGACCTCACCTCTGTGAGGTCATGTTGTGTGATGAAGCATTTTGGCGTGTGAAACGGAAGAGTCGTTCAGCTGCTTTTCACATTATGCGTGTACAACACCACCCCCAACAGCTGCTTTAGAGGAAAACGACGGTTGATAGGCTAGCTTTAGCACATTGTACTGCATGATTAGAGATGGTGTCACAAACAGTTTTGTGCTTTTTTTAGAACATGCTAAATATTCTCAAATTGCTTAAAACTGTGGCTCCAGTATAAATCACCTCCTTAGTTCCTTTTTGTATAATCCAAACCAAAAACGCTCTCCATTTTTGAAGAATTAAATTTTCTATTCTATGATTTCTGATTGAAAACTAAACATGTAAATACGGTTTGGCAGCGCAATTCTTTTTGTAACTGCTTCTATTCAGTTTATTCTCACGACTTTGGATTCCTGCTGTATCTGTGTCAGTATTTGTAGTTACTGATTTGAGTTTACTGAGGGGACTTTTTGTATTTTCCAGGTTGGAAAGGAAACGGTACAAACCACAGAAGACCAGATCATGAAAAGGGACATGCCGCCAGCTTTCATCAAGTAAGCTGAGAACACATTCAGTCTAAACTCTGACAAACTTCTCAAATGTTTCAAGAATAGCTCTCTCCCTGTAGTATGACACATACTAGTCTCTCTTTGGCTTTCTTTCTGTCTTTATCTGTTGCAGAAATGGCTGGTTGTGTCCAGGCAAAGGTCAGACATGGCATGTTAAGTGCCTC
Source organism: Callopanchax toddi (assembly GCA_006937965.1). NCBI lineage: Eukaryota > Metazoa > Chordata > Actinopteri > Cyprinodontiformes > Nothobranchiidae > Callopanchax > Callopanchax toddi. Next base: position 2,680,730 of record SSNR01000049.1, on the reverse strand, counting down.
AGAGTCTTGCTCTGGTGCTACAGAAATACTTTTTTTATCAGGGACGAGTTGCTTTACTTTTTAGAAGGTCATACGAGTCTGAATGCTGCTTTTTGTTCTGGTTAGTGTAAAAATCACATTTGTCTGTATCAATCTTTAAAGGATTGATTTTATATTAAACTACTGTTGTATGGGGTAAAGGCGGGGGGGGGGATCCTGGGAGCCTCCCAAGGTCAGGGATGAAACATGTTGGCAGTCACGGGTCGTCAGGGCTCAACATATTTGGCGCCTCAAAGTCACATCGTCACCCTGTCGTCATCCATCAGCACATGTGCTGGAATGCACCCCCCCCCCCAACTAAATATAGTGTCTGCCAGAGTCCTGTTATTGCATGGCTGTTTCTATCTGGATGTACACTGAAATATGCTGCCGTCTCCCACTGCAGAGACACACATTAGTCTCCTGATCATACAGTTAAAAAATAAAGGAGTTTTTTTTTTCTGTTAACAGTAAATTAATATTCTTTTTTTGGGTATTTTGCAACAGTTTAAATTGTGCGAAATAAAGTTCCCTGACTCCAGCAGTTAACCTTGAGGCTAAAGCAGGAAATTTGCATACTGTGGGAACATGTGTTGGTCCTTGGCTTATTGCCTGTTTCCATGTGCAGAATGGCTTTTTATACTATGCAGGTGGCATGTATGATGGCGAGTAAAATAGCTGAGCCTGCAGAATTGCCTGCTCTGGAGATCACAGAGGACATCACACCCAGGAGGGAACTATTTGAATCATTTCAGTTGAGCTGATGTTTAAATGAGATCAGAGACGGTCAGAAATGAGCTTCACTGATCCTGTTAAAGCAAGTGAACTCTTATTTTATGAAACCAAAACCATAAAACATTAGTTTGCTCTTTGTGACCATCTTGGATTGTGAGTCAATAAATCCCAAAAAGACTTAAACTACCTCACCAACATATTCAGTGTTTAAAAGCAGCGAGTTGTGACTTTTCTGCTACTTGGAGAAACATTTTCACATCTTTACTTTTCACCCTCCATTTGCCACACTTATAATGAACTCAGCACATTGTTACCTGCAGAGGTTTATTACTGCTGTTAGTGTTGATGAGCGTTTTAGTGTTGATTGGTTTTACAGTGTTTCTTTTTGTGCTCATTGTCTGGTTTTTCCCCTCTTTTGTAGAGCTTCAATTACATCCTTGCAATTAATTTGAGGCAGATGTACATTCACAGTCTCTTCTCATTCTAAATGAATTAAAATCATGTTATTAAACCTGCTTAACTTAGCCTTTGACATACACTATGGAAATGGATAAAATAGCATCTTATCTAGAATTGAACTCCAGTTTGCATAAAATCTGACGCCCCAAAAAATATGAATAGGAGGTTCTGTATTCCACTGTTTTATTTTTAAATTGATTTCCACCATCCATCTGTCTTTTGAATGCCTCCTTTCTTTAACTGATGGTCATCTTCTGTTTTCCAGAGTGGAGAATGCATGCACAAAGCTGGTACAGGCTGCCTCCATGCTGAAAGCTGATCCATACTCTGTTCCTGCTCGGGATTACCTCATCGATGGCTCTCGGGGCATCCTGTCTGGGACTTCTGACCTGCTCCTGACCTTTGATGAGGCAGAGGTATTTATTCTTTCTTTTAAAAAAATGCATTTACAGGAAGAAGTCTGATTCTAATTGAAACAACGTTCTAAATTCTAAATCCGACAGAGGTGTCATGTATCAGGCCCATCCATCTTTTCCGCTCAGGGACAGTAACTGAAAGCGAGAAGTTGCAGATCAGCAATCTGGAAGCACATATCAGGCATCCTGACACGTCTGCAGGAGTCAGCAGGAGTCATCAGTCAGCCATGTTTTGCGATGCAGCTCAGGGAGCTCTCTGTAGTGATGTGGTGTTTCCAGCAGGCCACATAAAGCTGGAAAAAGCCGGGCAAAGAAACTGGAATGTCACTAGGCAGTTTTATCAGTTTGCATTTGTTAGGAATGTGAAGGAGGAAAGTTTTGTTTACTTATTCATTTGTGTCTAAGAATACAGCACTGTGTTTGAATAAACTGTTATTTCATCCAATCATTTGTATAGGTCCGCAAAATAATCAGAGTGTGCAAAGGCATCCTGGAGTACCTGGCAGTTGCAGAGGTCGTAGAGACGATGGAGGACTTGATCACTTACACCAAGAACCTGGGACCAGGTCAGTTTGCTCATGAGATTTTGGGTTTACAAATATCTTTACATAAAGAATTCAGTCATGCTGTAGAAGTCTGTTGCAAATCAAGGAAGTGTGTTTTGTTTACTAAAGCTAATACGTTTCTTTAAATTTGTGTTTGCTGTTTGTTTCCAGGAATGACGAAGATGGCAAAGATGATAGACGAGCGACAGCAGGAGCTCACACATCAGGAGCATCGCGTGATGCTGGTTAATTCTATGAACACCGTCAAAGAGCTGCTGCCCATCCTCATCTCAGGTGACCTCTCATAGTTTTCATGGAGAGGAAACTCCTTTAGATTCCATGCTTCAGTTATTCAACCTTGAGGCAGACCTTTTTTTTTTTTTTAAATCTAAATATGCTTAACTTTTTTCTTTATTTCAGGTATAAAAATTTTTGTAACAACAAAGACATCTAGGAGCCAGGGTGTGGAAGAGGCCTTAAAGAACCGAAACTTTACTTTTGAGAAGATGAGCGCCGAGATAAACGAGATCATCAGAGTGTTGCAGCTGACATCCTGGGATGAAGATGCATGGGCCAACAAGGTGAGAGCAATAGCCGTCTCTGATTTGTCTCTTTACTGCACACGTGTGAATGTTAAATTGTTTTAGGGTTATTCACTCAGGCACACCTATGTATGGTCAGATATAATATGACATATGGTGCAATACCATATTTGGTAAAGTGATAAGAGATTTCTTAATGACTTGTGGTCCTTGGATTCTTCAGAGTTTATTTTTGTGTGTTTTTAATTGAAATTAAATAACTTTTTCCCTTGTCACCTTCATACATTTCCTGAGTATGAACTCATAATAATGTCATGTGGAGCAGGATGACCTCATATCACCTGACATGGGTGAACTTGAATTGTCAGATTCCTTTTAAAATCTTTTTTTTTTTCAGCTCTACTTTTCCTATTTCTATTCTTTAAAGGAAAGGTTTTTCTGCATGAGACCTATTATTTTTTCACTTTTGTTTTGTTGCTGTTAGCTGGTATGTCTCATTAAATGTCTGCATTTGTGTTGTCCTTCCTTTCTTTTTACTGTTTGTTCTCACTTCACTCCCTGTAGAAGGTAAGCTCCACCTCTGTCCCTCCCTGGTTGTGCAGCTGCAGCATGTCTGACAGATGAGTGTGCTGTATTGTGCTTTGTGGTGCCTTTGAGTGCTTCTCGGTTGTTCAACAACTATGAGTCTAATTGACTTTACATGAAGTATTTCTGCACTACCAGCTGTAAGGAGCTTTTTCATGACGTTTTGAGGTTGAATTCCTGACAAGTTGCCCTATACAGCATTTAGGATTTTCTTTCTTTTGATTAATATCACATCTGTTTGTTCTTCTTCTTTGACATTCAAACCTTGCTACATCCTTGACCCTTTTGTTTATTGATTGACCTGACTCATGCATTATTGATTTTGGTGTCATTATGGAGAAATCTCTGAGGGTTAATCTCTTCTTGTCATGAGCATCAGGTTTCTCCTGATGAAGGAGACTGTCAAGCTTTCTGCTTTAATCCTACAGCTATTCACATTATTAATTGCATAAAATCACCCAAAAATATTATGATTCTTTATTTTTGTACACCAGCTGGAATGGGTGTTGGTTTGCTTTTGTTATCAGTGCAAAAATCCTGTTTATCCTTTTGTTTACTTAACTGGCTTTTCCCACATGCACACAATAACCGATTACACCAGAACAGCAGCTGCATGCTCTGCATGTTTGAGCAATAAAAAACAACCTAAAATATCCCCAATGCTTTTGTCACTTCGCACCTTTTTTTTTTAACTTCCTCTCTCTTCTTGCATAGTTCACAACAACAGAATTTCTATACAAACACTATTTGTTTTCCCATTTTTTGTTTGAACAGTTTATAATTTAATCACTTTGAGCTGGATATTTCTAAAAGTCTCGCCTCGCCTCGCCTTCTTCCACTTATCCGGGTCACGGGGGTAGCATTCCAAGTCGGGCAGCCCAGGCCATCTTCTCCCCGGCCAAGTCCACCAGCTCCTCAGCTGGGACACCCAGGCGTTCCCTGGCCAAACTGAAGATGTATTTCCTCCAGCTTGTCCTGGGTCGACCTGGGGGCCTCCTGCCGGCAGGACATGCCCAGAACACCTCCTGAGGGAGGCGTCCAGGAGGCATCCTTACCAGATGCCCGAACCACCTCAACTGGCTCCCTTCGATTTCTAAAAGTGTTTTTTTAATCTTAATTAGTTTGATTTGGTTTGAAACTTGCTTTTTGGCTCAAAAAACTCAAGCTGCATTATAAAAACATACATATTTTCTTATTTGTGCTGTTTATTGATAAGGAAAAAACGACGTAACCACTCCTCCGTCTGATCCGGTCTCCTGCCTCGCCCCATCTCCTACAGGACTCTTTGTTTGTAGTCTTCAGCAATGAGAGGTCTCATTGTTGCTGTTGGATACTGTTGTATTTCCATCCACTCTGAATGAGATACAATGGAAAATCATTTGGCTTTTATAACATGAAATAATTGTATTGACCGTGGTGCAGAGTGATGGAAACAGCATGGTTTGAACTGTTTTGCCTGCCAGATGTTAGCGAAGCTGTGTGCGGATTTTGAACAGATGTTTCTTGTCTTGAAATGGCTAAACATTTGGTTTAAACATGATGATGACTAGAGATTTAATACTGTACTGAATGAGTAACAAACTCAGAATAAACTATGAGAGAGTTAAACAAAAACATCCCTAATAGCTCAGGTTCAATAAGTCACAACCTGATTGCTCAAGAGGAAAATATTTACAGAAATACTCATTAGAAATAGACTAGATGCTTAAAAGATGATTGCTGCCTTCTTCTTCTTTGTTTGCTTTCATTGATTCCTTGTGAGATTAATTCTGTGCTTCCAACCCAAAGGACACGGAGGCCATGAAGAGGGCTCTGGGGCTGATTGATTCAAAGATGGCTCAGGCTAAAAACTGGCTGAGGGATCCACATGCTCCACCTGGTAAGAAGACATTAGTAAATTTATGCTGCTACCGTAAACTGCTAAAACTTAGTAAAATATTTGGTTTGTTTGACTTCCAGGTGATGCTGGCGAGCAGGCTGTCCGACAGATCCTGGATGAAGCTGGGAAAGTTGGTGAGCTGTGTGCAGGGAAGGAGCGCAGAGACATTCTGGGTACAGCTAAGACTCTGGGACAGATGACAGACCAGGTGTCTGAGATGAGAGCCAGGTAAGATTTTCATCATAAATAACTGGCTCTATTACTTTACTGGTTACTGGGACAAAAACACTTTGTATTATCTACCGAGGCCCCTCGGCCAGGTCATGTTTGTAAAGGAAAACTGGTTCTCAAATATTTTGCCTGATTAAAAAAACAAAACACTCCTTTGAAAACTTTTCTCGAATGAAGTCAAAGATTTAGAAAGTGCTGTTCCCAAACAAGACCTGTTTTGAGTAAACAGATAAGAACTAACAGCAGTGGCTTTTAAAGGAATGCTGCACTTAATGGCATCCATATGCTTCTTGTTCACCTCAGAGGTCAAGGAACATCCCCAGCAGCCATGCAGAAGGCGCAGCAGGTTTCCCAGGGGCTCGATGTGCTCACCGGCAAGGTGGAAAATGCCGCTCACAAACTGGAGGCCATGACGAACTCCAAGCAGGCCATCGCTAAAAGGATTGATGCTGCACAAGTCAGTGATGGCTCCCAAAGCAGCGATTGTAATGAGCTTTTTATGGCATCTTCTTAATTGTCTTCTCTCCTTCTACAGAGCTGGCTCGCAGACCCTAACGGCGGTCCAGAAGGGGAGGAGAACATCAAAGCTCTCCTCGCCGAGGCCAGAAAGATTGCAGACTTGTGTGAGGACCCCAAAGAAAGAGATGAGATTTTGCGCTCTGTCGGAGAGCTGGCTGCCATGACAGCCAAGCTATCTGATCTCAGAAGACAGTAAGTTAACAGCAATCTGAAACACGAGTCCTGTTTATGGTGGGTTTATATTTGAAGTTAAATCCTACATTGATTGCCAGTTGTCAAAATAAACCCAGATGCATTTCTTTCACACTTTGTTCCACTTGTTCAGACACTGACACAGACGAGAAACAAACTACTAAAAAGATCTTGTTGCAGATGTGCCCGTCTTATTTTCTTTTGGGGATATGATCTTTATATTTATAACTTTTGATTCAAACAAGGAACTGAAAAACCAGGTTTTGAACAAATTGGTTAAATTTGATCACACTGGCTGCCCGATTCAGTTCAGCTATCTCCTTATAATAATGAAGCTGATGCATCTGATTCTTTATAGGGGTAAAGGAGACACACCTGAGGCCAGAGCTTTAGCCAAACATATAGCAACAGCCCTCCAGAACCTGCAGTCTAAGACCAACAAGGCTGTGGCCAATAGCAGGCCTGCAAAGGCAGCCGTTCACTTAGAGGGGAAGACCGAGCAGGCTCAGCGGTGGATCGACAACCCCAACGTGGACGACAGTGGTGTGGGTGAGTCTGGCTTTCATCCTCCCAGAAGCATTGCACGCCTCCACATTCCTTCCACTTCTTCTGTGACCTAATGGCACACTGTAGAGTGGGAACATGCTCTTTTAGTCCTGTTGTGGTGTGCTTTGGTTTTGGAATGACTCCATTGAAACCTAGACAACTTTTGGATGTCTCTGCAGGAGGCGAGATGATTTGTGACTGGTGTTGTTAGATGATTGTTGTGGGAAAAAAAACAAATGTATACAGTTCCTAAAAAGTGTATGCATCAGTAAAATGGTAACATACCAGTATTGTGAAGAAATAATTTCTTAGATGAGTTTTTTTAGCATGATAACCAACATTAACCCCTTAAAATTTGTATTTAATTTTAATGTGCAAGTCTTTGTGTCTTTTCAGGTCAGGCAGCCATCCGTGGCCTGGTGGCAGAGGGCCGCAGGCTGGCCAACGCTATGCCCGGCCCGTATAGGGCGGAGCTGCAGGGGAAATGCGAGCAGGTGGAGCAGCTCATGGCCCAGCTGGCTGACCTGGCTGCTCGAGGTGAAGGGGACACCCCACAAGCACGTGCTGTGGCCCAGCAGCTTCGAGAGGCCTTGAAAGTAAGGCTTACCACACATTGAACAATCAAACAGACCTGTAGTTTCACTATGGTTCACATTGAGTTTTAAGGAAACAGCTCCCTCTGCTGGCTGCTTGTATTGGAGAACAAATTGAGAAAACTAAACTTGTCATAGCTCTTTAAAACTAAAGATAAACTCTGCAATGAAACAGCACATTCTAGTAAAACCTCAGAAATTATGATTATTTTTATACAGATGATCTCTTATAACCACTCTTTAGTGTTTTTTTTGTAGAACAGTATCAAATTTCAGTAAGACCCAATGAATTTGCCAACCATTTTCAACATCTTTTTGCCCTTTTTTTCAGGACCTGAAAGGAAAGATGCAGGAAGCGATGACTCAGGAGGTCTCTGACATCTTCAGTGACACAACAACCCCCATCAAATTACTGGCAGTGGCGGCTACTGCCCCCCTCGACGTCCCCAACAGAGATGAGGTCAATAGACAATCAGTCTGCTCCTCATGTCACTGTATTACTTAGCAGCAGGGTGCTGTGTTTTTCCAGCAATGCTTTAGAAAAATGTTTTATTTTGTTTAGGTGTTTGAAGACAGGGCTGCCAACTTTGAGAACCACGCCAACAGGCTCGGCGCCACAGCAGAGAAAGCTGCTGCTGTCGGAACTGCGAATAAGAACACAGTGGAGGGAATCCAGGCTGCTGTCAAGTCAACAAGAGACTTAACGCCACAAGTATGTCATGGTTGAGTGCTTATCTGTTTGTTTTTGTCCTCCATCCACCCTTAATCATGAGCCACAGAGCTAGCTAGGAGTTTCTCCCTGTCAGTGGATTCATAATTAATAGTTGGGACTATTTTTAGGTGGTTTCTGCTGCTCGTATTCTGCTGAGAAACCCTGGCAACCAAGCAGCTTATGAACATTTTGAGACCATGAAGAATCAGTGGATTGATAATGTGGAGAAAATGACAGGTAAGGGTGTCATAAATATATAAATCACAGATGAACAGCCCTTTAAGAACTTCCAGTTAAATCCCTGATGGTTTCCCAAGGTTTGGTGGACGAGGCCATCGATACCAAGTCTCTGCTGGATGCCTCAGAAGATGCCATAAAGAAGGACTTGGATAAGTGTCGTGTGGCTATGACCAATCACCAGCCTCAGATGCTGGTCGCCGGTGCCACCAGCATCGCCCGCAGAGCCAACAGGATCCTCCTGGTGGCAAAACGGGAGGTGGAAAACTCTGAAGATCCCAAATTCAGGGAGATGGTGAAGGCTGCATCAGATGAACTGAGCCAGACCATTTCTCCCATGGTGATGAATGCAAAAGCTGTGGCTGGGAATATTCAGGATCCAAGTACGTTAATGTAGCTGACAGGATCCAAGCATTTTGTTTTGTTCTTGTGGAAACTGCTGATAAGTATCTGTTTTTCAATTTCAGATCTTCAAAAGGGCTTTCTGGACTCAGGTTATAAAATTCTTAGTGCTGTAGCAAAGGTCAGGGAAGCCTTCCAGCCTCAAGAGCCGGACTTCCCTCCCCCACCTCCTGAGATTGATCAGCTCAGTGTAAGTCCTCAGAAAAGCACAACTTTATAAAACGGGGTGTCAACATTTATCTGACAGACTAATTTGTTCTTTTAGCTTGAGGATGTCACGGCACCTCCCAAGCCTCCTCTTCCAGCGGGTGAGGTTCCTCCCCCAAGGCCTCCTCCTCCAGAGGAGAAAGACGAGGAGTTCCCTGAACACAAGGCTGGAGATATAGTCAATGAGCCGATGATGGTGGCTGCCAGGCAGCTTCACGATGAAGCTCGCAAGTGGTCCAGTAAAGTAAGTAGACATTAAGACCCAGTTTATACCTGATGCTAATGTCCAGCCTAGCTGAATGGATCACAAGCAGACAGATCTTAATACAAATGTAGCAGCGTAGCAAGACTCACTGATGAAGTTTTGATCAGTCTCAAAACTCCACAGCCTTTCATGTCTCATGGATTTTATCTATTAGATATTAAAGACTCCTGCTGCAGTAAAATATGAGTCCAACACATCAGAAAAAATATATCATGTTATAGAAACATCATTTGATTTATTTGTGGTGCTGTGGTGTTGATTTAAGGATAATTGTTGCTCACAACAGCTGACTATGTGTGACTTTGCCAGCTAGTGTTAATAGGAATGTGCAACAACTTCACACTTGGTCCAAAACAACAGAAGAGCAGATGTAATCAGCCTGTGAATGCATAGATGAAAAGCCTCCTGTCATTTTATCCAAAACAAAAACAGTGTGATAGTGCTCCTCTGTGAAATTAGATGGAGGAGTGGTATCTGATAAGCTGAGGTTAGATCATCTGTTTGATTTGACAAAAGTTCTGTGGATAAATTGGGACGACTGCCTTTGAAGCTCAGTTTGGGGTGTTCCTTCCTTTCATTCAGCGTGCACTTTGCCCATTATCTGCATACTGGATTTTGGTTATTTTAATCTTCCAATGAAAAACATGTTTCTTTTCCCAAAAGTCCACAAATCACTGTTAAAATGTTATCTTCTTTAATTACATTTGTGCAGTCTTAGGTCTTTTGGTTCTATAGTGAAAATTAGCACCAACATTTAGGATGTATGGTTTTAACTTCTGACTAGTTTGTTGGAAACTTTTGTGTTGATTGTGTCTGTCATACCTTCTAGGGAAATGACATCATCGGTGCAGCCAAACGAATGGCCCTGCTCATGGCAGAGATGTCCCGTTTGGTGCGTGGAGGTAGTGGAAACAAGCGTGCTCTTATTCAGTGCGCCAAGGACATCGCTAAGGCCTCTGATGAGGTCACACGGCTGGCCAAGGAGGTGGCCAAGCAGTGCACTGACAAACGTATCCGGACCAACCTGCTCCAGGTCAGAACACGGGGCAGCATTCGGTTGTAAGCAAACTAGTGTTATTATTATTTTTGACCCCGCCCGTCTCTTTTACTTTGTTTCAGGTGTGTGAGCGTATTCCCACCATCAGCACTCAGCTTAAAATCCTGTCTACAGTCAAGGCCACCATGTTGGGTCGTACCAATATCAGTGAAGAAGAGTCAGAGCAGGTGGGTGCATTCTGTTGAACTTATAACAGCTGTTGCAGTAAAGTCTCACTCATCACTGAATCTATTTTAATTCTTTCTCCGGCAGGCCACTGAGATGTTGGTCCACAACGCTCAGAACTTGATGCAGTCTGTGAAGGAGACTGTCAGAGAGGCAGAGGCAGCTTCTATAAAGATCCGAACAGATGCAGGTTTCACCCTCCACTGGGTCAGAAAGACCCCCTGGTACCAGTAGGAGACAGGCCATTAGTCCTCTGCTTTGTGCTGGTTCTGTCCAGCTGTTCATTAAGACATTAAGTGGACAGACTCTATCAAAGCTATGAAACCAGAGTCCTGAGCATGTCCTGTCTGTAACGGTTGCTGTTCTAATATAATGATGGGACTATTAGTTCGGGTTCTTTCTGGGAAGTGTGCACAAATATATTTTAAAGCTTATTTTGACAAATCCTAGGAATTTACATATATATATTGGTCAAAAGTTAGATTTCATATAATATAAGGGTGATTGGGTCTGGTCTTTTCTAGAGCCGGACTACATTAAGTTAAATTTAATTGACATTTTTATATCTTTGTACTGATTATTTTAAACTCACTATCATTCAGTTTTGCTAGGATAAGCACATCAACTTTAGGAGCTGTTACAAGTACAGCTAAGGCCTGTGTTTAGCACAGAATAAACAAATTCAGTGTGGTGGCATCTGTTTACAATATTCTGTATTATAAGTGTAAGAGAAACACTGTTTTATAATATAATTGGAGTTGTAGCAGTCTTTATTTTCATCTAAGTTCTGCCAAAGATACTTTACCATCTTTTATAATAGTATTTTTGAGTTCTTTTTGACAAGCTAAATCAAAAATGTAATTGCTCATTCAGTTAATTCTAGATGTTTTGCATATAGATTGTACACAATAACAGCCTTATGCTTCACTTCAAGGCTTAAAAGTGATCTATTTCACTCAATTTTCCTCAGTAAGCTAACAGAACTTCATTAATATCAGCTGTTCTTATGTAAACACATTTCATGTCTTTATTTTTGTGCACATCTTTTGTGTGACATAAATTGCACACTCCTAGATAATCAAGGGAAAGAGCAGACCTTTGATGTGAAGTAGTGTCTGTAGCTGGAGAAATCTGCATTAGTTTCTATTTTTCTTGATACACTAAACAAAACTAGCCACTTTTTGTGGTAATTGTAGATTCTTTAAAATGTCAAATATTGTTTTAGTTTTTTTTTTTTTTAATGAAAGTATCATTTTAATACCTAATGCCGGTTTATGTGCCTTTAAAGATAAACTTTATTTCTGATTGATACAACTTAAGAATTGTTTGTTTCATTTGTACAAGCTACCAGGGTGGCAATTTGTTCAAAACACTTTTTTGTCCAGGATTCTTCCTTAAAGCTGGGTCTGATTTGGGACTTTTACAGTCAAATTATGCTCTATGCAAAATTTTTTGTTTTTTTGCTTGAAAAATTATGCAACTTGGTTGGGTTTGAATGGGCCTGAACGTAATATTGCCTAAACATTATTCACAATTTTGTAATAAAGCTTTTTTTTAAACACTGGAGGTGTGTTTTTACATTTTCTTATATACCAACACTTGATAAATGACAATGGTATTCTGACACTTTAAAAGCCGTCAGGTATATGATTGCAATTAGCTTTAGGCTAAAAACATATTTTGAGCTGATTGTTGCCCAAACAACTAATAATAGATAAATACTGATGACTAACTACTTTATAAACATTTGTAGTATACAGAGGTGTACATAAGTATTGTAGATTTAGAATTGTGTATGTTGTAAGCTGGAAATGCTTTATATATATATATTTAGGAATCAGTTTCTTCATACAATAATTGATATGAAACAACTTGGCTACAAGAAATGGCAAAATTGTGATCTAATTCCAGGTTTTCCTTATAGTCGAGGTATTACAATGGTGGTGCATTTGGTGGAAAATCAATAAATCGCATATCTGATGATAGTCGCACTAGCTAGTTGCATATCTTTTTAAAGGTGTCAACAATATGGCTTGATGTTAGATTTCCAGATGTGAAAAGAAGACATCAAACGCGACATCACGAGCCAGTTTCTCATAAAGGTCAAAGTAATAAACTAACATGGATCCCTGCCAAAACAAATTTTCCCTTTAGGGTGCACGCGACTGGCTATTTTCTTTAGAATCGTTTAAAGGGAAAGGAAGCAGCTGCTTCCTGCTACTCTGCCCTGTTAGGAAAAACAACATCGAGGGTCGTTGCAGATTTGAAGAAAAATGTCTTGCGAAGAAACAAACACGTCAGCGGGAAAGAAAACGACGTTAAGGTAACAAGACAAAACGATGATTTTAAGCTAAGTGACGCGTAGCTAGCTGATGTCTGTTAGCTAGCTGCTAATGAAGCTAGCACTCGTCTCTGGTGTTGTGTTAATGGTCAGCTGGAGGTGCAGGGTGATAAGACAGTCGAGCATTTGAACGTTGCATCATCTCACAGCACGCAAGTTAGACCGCTTTTATAAACATGCATTGTCATGATAAATTAATCACATCTAGCAAAACACGATAAGTTCATCACATGACCAGAACTATCAAAACATTCTAGACTTATCCAACCTCCAATTGTCCTTTAAAAAAAGATAATGCCTAATAATAATAACAATGGGGGAAATCAATCGTAGTGGATTTGAAAAGTTTTTTATAAACGAATATTTAATTTTTGTAAAGTTAAATGGGTAGGAAACAATATACCGTCAGCTAAGACAGAAATATTTAATGACAAATAACATTGTTGCTACTTTTATTTTGGACATTATGTTCTCGAATATGAAAAAGGAGGACACATTAGGACATTTTTCAACAACTTAATTTAAATGAACTTTTACCTATTAAGTTCTTTCAGCTTCAGTTGTATAATTAATTATAACAACTTTAATGTTGACGTATCTGGTGGCTAATGTTTTGTTGACATCAAATTTACAGTTTGATGTTGCGTTCAGTTGTACAGGAATACAACGTGAAAGATGTATAATGCTTAGGAATAAATGCAGCAACATGAGGCCAATTAAAAACAACTAGTAAATGGACGCTTTAACTTATAAAGATTTTAGAAATAAAAAATATAAAAATATAAATTGTTTGACAGTGTCAGGTCTATGAAAGATAGAGATTTGTTTAAAGTGCCATCAATATACAACTCACGATAATTCACACAATCTATATCTTGATTGACATGGGCTATGCTTTAATTTATTTTAGTACATCAAAATCAATAAAATCTCCTAAACTAAAGTTGAAATGAAAAAAAATACAAATAAAATACCAAATATTTTAATACCATAAATATTTATTTAAATCGTTTTAGATGTAACTCAACATAACGTGATTTTAGTTTTAAGCAAGAACAACTGAAATTTATTTTCTTATGTAACACAGATGCTGTGCATTAACCCATAAATGCTGCTGGAGTGGTGTTGATGGTGTAACAGGGTCCACCTTCTTTCCTTCTTTTTTTGTCCCATTGGCCACAAATGCAGCATAGAAACCCTTACAGTAATTGGAACATGTGTAGCCAATCATAAGCCTAGGAGACACAAAGACCCGCCCACTTCCCCCACCAACGTGTCAGGGTTGGCCAAAGTGCTACTACAGTTCCTGGAGTCAAAAAGCACGTTGCTTTGACAGAAGGAGGAAGCTGTTGATCGTTTGATCATCTGGTGAGATTTCTGACATCATGCCAACACCAAGGTGAGATCCAAACTGCGATATACCACACAGGGAGCCATTCTGATGTTGTTATTGATGCTTGGATAAAAAATATCCTCAATGTTCTGACTTTCTTTGAATGATTTGATTGAAAACTCAATTTTACAATGAATAACTAAAGCCAAGGTGCCACTTAAAAGATTAATTATTACAGTTTCTTGACTGAACTAGACATTTGTTTTGTTATTTGTCTATTGTGAGATGGTTAACATGCGATTAAGACTCTGTCAGGGTAGACTTTGGCCAAAGTGGTATCTTATTGCGTAGAATTTCCAGATAAAAGGTTGGACAACAAAAATCATTTCAATTTCTGACCCGACTTAGGGGAAGGGGTGTGTGTGATTTGTGGCCACATACTTATATACAATGCAGTGGAATTTGTTCTCTGCCTTTGACCCATCCCTGAAGAGCAGAGGGCAGCCAGTTTCACAACCCAAGGGGCATCTGGGGGTTCAGTAATTTGCCCAAGGATGCTTCGACACATTTAGCCTGTTCTTGAACCCTGATCTCCTGACCTGATATTTAGTTTGACATAAGATACACACCTTAACATGAAAGAAACAACACAATAATCCTTCATTTTATTCAAAGGTACTGATGTGCCTGTTTTTATTTGATAAATAAATACATATATCTCTGTATCTTTTGGGTTGTTGACATTTTGACCACAAAGAATCTTGGGTAAACCAAGCCCCCACTGGAGCAGGGGTGCATCCCTGACTAAAATCTCAGCCAGTTTGGGTCAACAAATCACGACCAGATGACTTCCTGTTTCGCAGCAGATTGCTCGTTTCCTCTGTTCATGCTGAGCAGCTTAGTGGGAGTCTACAGAACACAATATGTTTTTGTCTCCTCACAGTGAAAACATGCTTTTTGGGATGGGAAACCCCTTGCTTGACATTTCAGCTGTTGTGGACAAAGATTTCCTTGACAAGTAAGGCAAGCATGTGTTTTCACTTGTTTTATCTAAAACAACCAAAACACAATCAGATCTTTTACTGTGTTTTTTTTTCTTTAAAGGTTTGGACTAAAGCCAAATGACCAGATCCTCGCTGAGGACAAACACAAAGCTTTGTGAGTAATATACACTGTACACAATTCAGTCTAGTATAATGCATCATGCTAAAATTACCTCAAACCAAATAAGGGTAATTCACTTCTTTGTCACTGTTAGCAAGTCTCAATATAGTCAGGTCACATATCAACACTCGGAAACTTTAGACTTTGTAAAAAAAAATCCTAAACCTCCTAATTTACTTTCACCTTCATATAAATGCTACAAATATGCATCTTTAATTTAATGCATTAAAGAAATAATTTTTTTAAATGTTCAAATCCAACCTCCTTAACATTTCAAATTTAACAGTAACTTCCTGAAAAGCATAAATGTGTGTGTGTGTGTGTGTCTGTCTAGTCTAAATGCAGACTTTCACACATTTAGAGGGTAAACAACAACAAGTAAACAAACTTACTAAGCTTTCATTTTTGGCTGATCTGAGAGCACCCTTCCTCCACGGTGCAGATGGTTTCTTTGCAGGGAATTTTGCTTGGTGCTAATTTTTGGTGCACCATCTGTACGGAAGATGACAGTGAGAGGAAGGTGTTTGAAGTTTAAAGAATCATTTTGCATTGATAAGTAAAATAGTATCATAACCCACATTTAGGAGCATGTTATAAATTAGTGTGGAGATGAGCAATCCTCTGTCAAACAATTGATTTTAGTTAATGATTTTGTAAATAGATCATGTTTTTTTTTTACATTTAAACTCAGCCTGCAGCCCACGTGCATGCCTCCGCTCAGTCTGCTCTTACTAGAGTGCAACAGATGACTTTCTTTTTGGCCTGAGTGTCAAGTGTCTCACATGAGAACATTCACGCCTCACAGCTGCCCAGTTGTATCTGTTGAATGTGAATACTGCAATCTTATCTGGCAGCAGCCACCAGTGTTAAATGTCTCCTTTTAGGAGTTTTCTGCTTCATCAACAAACTTCTGTCTGCTTTCAGAAATAACTACTTGAATTCATTGTTTATTATTCTAACAAACATCATAATGACATTTTCTACAGTTATTTCAAAATCTATTTTTTTAACCAGCATTTTGAACTTGATTGTTTAGTTGCTTGAAATCACCTTCTTCTTCTTCTTCTTCTTCTTCTTCTTCTTCTTCTTTTTCTTCTTCTTCTTCTTCTTCTTCTAATCTAAATGCCATCATTTTTTAATTTAAAGTGCCCATGTCATGGTTTTCCGTGTTTTCTGACTAATCTATCATGTTGCAACGTTGAGTTCTCACCTTAAACCTGCCAGAAAGTGCAAAAAACGACGTCTATCTGTCTCCTAGTACAGCTAGTGAGAATTTTCAAGATTTCAGACCTCCTCCACCAGTAGGTTTCAAACCGTTTTTTTTCACCCCCAGCCCGCTATGAGGTCATAGCGATCAGGACTTGCTTATATGGTCTAATTCTCCGCCCACATGCACGTTCACGACACCTGGAGCGAGGAGAACGCCAGTGCTGCTGCCGCCATTGACCATAGACCATGTAGCACAGACACAGAGTTATCCTCTCGTGTTTCTCTTTTCTTTTAGCAAGTGTTTTGTTTCTCTTTCACGCGACGGCACTGCCCCCTACTGCAGCCGAAGTGTCAGGCTGCCAAATAAGGAGAAACCCAGCAGAACCGGAAGGCGGCGCATTCTTCTGATCTCTGAGTTGCTCGTTAGGAAATAATTACAGCGTATTTTGAGTTATAATGGTGCAACGCTAATCTAGAGGCATCAAAGATTACATCTGTTTATTATAAATTAATTTAAAAATCGTGCCATGGGCACTTTAAAGCTAAAGTCTGATTTAGTTACATTTTTTATCATGTATGTTAAATACAGCTTTACACAATAAACTGGAGCAACGAAAATATAAAAGAAAAAAATATGTATGGTTTTTCAGCCATGATTGTCTAAAAACCTCCATATTGTTTTTCCTTTTGTGTTTCAGACCCATGTCAGTGATAGTTCTGTCTATCAGTCAATCATCACGTGCATCACATCCACGTGTGCACTCTTATTGTGCACTAAATTTGCATGATGGACTCAAACAGAGAGGATCTAGTTTCATATTTTTGATTGAAAATATCAATTAAAATCTAAAAAATGTCATTGGGTTGTGCATATGCTATTTCACAAATCTTTATTGCATGGTTATTTATGTGGAGTTACAGTGGAGGAAATAATTATTTGACCCCTTGCTGATTTTGTAAGTTTGTCCAATGACAAAGAAATGAAAAGTCTCAGAACAGTATCATTTTAATGGTAGGTTTATTTTAACAGTGGCAGATAGCACATCAAAAGGAAAATCGAAAAAATCACTTTAAATAAAAGATAGAAACTCATTTGCATTTCATTGAGTGAAATAAGTATTTGAACCCCTACCAACCATGAACAGTTCTGGCTCCCACAGAGTGGTTAGACACTTCTACTCAATTAGTCACCCTCATTAAAGACACCTGTCTTAACTAGTCACCTGTATAAAGGACACCTGTCCACAGAATCAATCAATCAAGCAGACTCCAAACTCTCCAACATGGGAAAGACCAAAGAGCTGTCCAAGGATGTCAGAGACAAAATTGTAGACCTGCACAAGGCTGGAATGGGCTACAAAACCATTAGCAAGAAGCTGGGAGAGAAGGTGACAACTGTTGCTGCAATTGTTCGAAAATGGAAGGAGCACAAAATGACCATCGATCGACCTCGGTCTGGGGCTCCACGCAAGATCTCACCTCGTGGGGTGTCAATGATTCTGAGAAAGGTGAGAAATCATCCTAGAACTACACGGGAGGAGTTAGTTAATGACCTCAAATTAGCTGGGACCACAGTCACCAAGAAAACCATTGGAAACACATTACACCGCAATGGATTAAAATCCTGCAGAGCTCGCAAGGTCCCCCTGCTTAAGAAGGCACATGTGCAGGCCCGTCTGAAGTTTGCCAATGAACACCTGAATGATTCAGAGAGTGACTGGGAGAAGGTGCTGTGGTCTGATGAGACCAAAATTGAGCTCTTTGGCATTAACTCAACTTGCTGTGTTTGGAGGAAGAAAAATGCTGCCTATGACCCCCAAAACACCGTCCCCACCGTCAAGCATGGAGGTGGAAACATTTTGCTTTGGGGGTGTTTTTCTGCTAAGGGCACAGGACAACTTCACCGCATTAACGGGAAAATGGACGGAGCCATGTATCGTCAAATCCTGAGCGACAACCTCCTTCCCTCTGCCAGGAAACTGAAAATGGGTCGTGGATGGGTGTTCCAGCACGACAATGACCCAAAACATACAGCAAAGGCAACAAAGGCGTGGCTCAAGAAGAAGCACATTAAGGTCATGGAGTGGCCTAGTCAGTCTCTGGACCTTAATCCTATAGAAAACCTATGGAGGGAGCTGAAGGTCAGAGTTGCACAGAGACAGCCTCGAAACCTTAAGGATTTGGAGATGATCTGCAAAGAGGAGTGGACCAAAATTCCTCCTAACATGTGCGCAAACTTGGTCATCAATTACAAGAAACGTTTGACCTCTGTGCTTGCAAACAAGGGTTTTTCCACTAAGTATTAAGTATTTATTGTTAGAGGGTTCAAATACTTATTTCACTCAATGAAATGCAAATGAGTTTCTATCTTTTAAAATTATTTTTCGATTTTCCTTTTGATGTGCTATCTGCCACTGTTAAAATAAACCTACCATTAAAATGATACTGTTCTGAGACTTTTCATTTCTTTGTCATTGGACAAACTTACAAAATCAGCAAGGGGTCAAATAATTATTTCCTCCACTGTAGGTGGTTAATTGCAAGAGCAAATAGCAGCATTTAGCCATAGCACTAGCTGTAGCAATGCACCCTGTTGCACTTCAGATAAGAATATTGTAATACTGCTGCCAGAATAATTGTTTAACATGAAATTGACAGTAAAATCTTTTAGACAATAGTCATCAAAATCCTCATTCATCAGACTAGCCATTAGCTTGTAAATCTGGTCAGAAATAAATTATTTTTCCAAACTGAGTTAGTTTAAAGAGCAACAAGTTAATTGAATTTACCCCTTTCACAAAATTAATCTTCAAAATTTTAAACCATCTGTAAAAAGCTGTCAAACTTTTGGGGTCTAAAATAGGAGTTTTTTATTCCAGGAAGTTTAGCAAATAGTTTTAGAACATGCTTTTATTTGTGGGTTTAGTCATCTATATAAACCATAGAGCAGCAATAATAATAATAATAATGATGTTTAAAAAGCCCAATAAAGTTCTAGTATATTGCATTTACAGTGAAGATAAATCAGTACATCAAACCCTACAATAGGTTACCATGTCAGGTCTTGTAACCCCACAAAAGGACACACGTGACCTTGGGCAGCAGAGGCACCACAAAGCAGCATCATCAGCACTGTTGTTCTCCTTCAGCACAAAGGCTGCGGTGTTATCTTTAGCCCCACAGACACGGTTCTCTCTACATTCTGCACAAGGTCAGGCCGGGATTAACATGCCGCTCTGCTGCTTTAATTCCCAACACAATGCATTTCAATGCATATCATCTCCTATACACACAGAAGCACGCTCACATCAGATCTGTCCGTTTAAATCACAAAAAACACGCTTTGTTTCGTAGCTGCTGTTTTATGTTGCATGGTGAGCGAAAACAAAGAATCAGTTTAATTTGTGAAAAGTTAATTCACAGAGTGACGAGTCTGAGGAAGAAAGAGTGGAAATGTTATCGCTACAAATAAGTTCATTACGGCAAAAAGCTCTCAAAAGGCTCCAGTCAACTAACACTTTTGTTGCTTTACTTAATCTAGTGTAACACAATTCATTTTTTTCCCTCCCATCACCCTGGTGGGAGAGAGATCATTGGATGCAGTGCACTGTGGCCTTTCCTGAATTCAATTATCTAGTCACAGCAGAGCCCATATAATCCTGTTGGTGCTGAGAAATTGCCTGCTGTACAGTAGAAACCAGCTATGTTCCTGTTAGTACTGGCTGGGGAGCTGATGTGTGTTGTTTGTGTGTGTGTGTGTGTGTGTGTGTGTGTGTGTGTGGGGTTGTGTTCAGAATGAGGCACCACAGCTGTGTAGTCTCTGTGCTTTGATAACTGATTAATCACTTGGAGAAATGCTGGTCTGCTAGTTTTCTTTGTCCTCGGTGAATAGTGAAGTTTTTGGTTTTTATTTTACTTACTGGACAAAAACGTGAATTTGTAATAAATATATTAAAGAGATTCAAAAATAATGTTGAGTCAATCAAACTTTACTCAAAAACGAATCATTTTCAGGTGAAGATAATTCATGAATTAGGCTTTATGTGAATGTTGTTGCTTTAAAAAAAAAAAACAACCTCCGCCCATGATTTACAGTCTGGTGGTTGGTGAGTCATGTTGCTGTAACAGCATGGGTCGTACAGCTTTTATTCAAATGGTATTTGCAGTGCGGTTGAGGTTATGCAGTTGAAGGGATTGTTTTCAGCAGATGATGGTTTTTCAGAGAGGGCCTCATGCGTTTTGAACATGAGGTGTGAGCGGAAACCAGCTAACCAAAGCTGACTTCCTCTGCCTGCTTAAATTCTGTATGTCAGAGGATGATATTGTCAAATTTGGGGCTAAAATATGTGTTTTGTAGTCATCAGACAGCTAACTGACCATTAAAAAACAAGAATGTGGCTACAATGCAGTCAGTTGTACAGATGTTGATATAAATGTGGTGTTGTGGTGGTTGAGAGTCAATCACAACATGATATATTTTGAGCGCTAACAGGTTGTGTATGAAATTGCACATAGTTATTCTCATGATTTGACCAAAACAACTAACTCCCATCATTTCTCAAAATAAGGTTACTGACATGAACATGTTCTTTCAATTTTCAGAAAGTTCTAATAAAAAAAGTGTGTTTTTTTATTGAGTTGTCACAATATCTATTCCTGCAAGTGTGTAGATTTCAATAATTGTTGTTAAAAGAGGAGATATTCCTCATATGTCCAGCAGGTGGCATCATCAGCCTGCTGTTTTACCCCCAAGGAGCCTCTATAGGAAGCATGTAAACATAATGCAAACAGGCTTTATTCAGCTGGAGATCATAATGTGTGTAAACAGACTTTTTTCCTTCAGGATGATTGAACATTACAAGCTGTTCTGAACGAGCCGAGTTTCATAATATACCATGCACCCGAGCCCTCCTGGGATTGTTAACCATGTCATATTAGAGCTAATAATTATTAGTGTGTCAAATTAGTGAGTCATTGTTACAGTGATTGTATTTTCACCTCGCAGGGGGGTTTAAGGGGGGGAGAAATCATCTGGCTTCTGAATATTAGTGCTGTTCAAACATTTGTTTTATGACTCCCTCTGTCCAATGATAATTAATTGTTTACTTTCTCATCTCTGGATGATGGCGTGACTCTTTTCAGAGGTTGTTTGCTCACAGCAATTAAGTTCATCAGTGCTCATCTTCTCTCCTCCTCCCTTTCTGTAGTCACCCCCCCCCCTTCTCTTTTTCTGTTTTTCAGTGCTAAATGCAGATTAGCAGCGTCACAATCACATCCAGAATGAGAGTAAACTCCTCATTATGCCGTGTGACCCTCTGCTGCATGAATAATTCAGCGCCGCAGCGTTAGTGGCTGGCTGTTATTAGCATTCCGGATGGCGAAGCAAAAGAGAGGAAGGGGGGGGGGGGCGGGTGGAGAGGCTCATATCACTGACAGGGCTGACTCAGGGGGATCAGCACTGGATTGAGACACACATCACACACACACATCATCACACGACACAGGAGATCAGTGGAGGTGCCTCTCCACTCACACACCCTGCTGTCTGTGTACATCTTACACACCCCTGCTGCTGCTGTGCAGCTCAATCTGCTTACTGGGAAGGAAACAACAAAGGCCTCTCTCACTGACTACATGCTAAACACTCTGGCTGCTGGGTGTGTGTGTGTGTGTGTGTGTGTGTGTCAGACTCTGTTCTGTAAACACACTTGACTCTACCCCTCTTTCTTTATTTTTTATGTTTTTAATAAATAACGAAGCGAATCGAGAGTGCTAGAAGCCCCCAGTGGAGCTATCCTGGTGTGTCATGAGGAGAAACACTCCACCTTGTGCTGTGTGTTAATGTGTGTGTGCAGATATGTGAGCATGTGTGCGGATGCTGCATGTGCTTGCCGTGGTGCCACTTCACTGGATGCACTCATGCTTGACTGAGTGTGTTGACACGTTACAGCGGCCCCCACCCACCACCACCACCTTTTATTTCCCAGATCTCTTGTCTGTTGCTAAGGCTGAGTGGTGTACTACAGTACTTAACTCTACTGGCTGCTTGGGTTTAAGGAGAGGGAATGGTGTGTGTGTGGAGAGGGTGATTGTCCGCTGATACGTAGGACAAAGGTCACGAGCCTCCATCTATCAGCTGACCTCTAAGCCAACAAGAAAGCAGAGATTAATGGCACTCAGCTGGTAATTGAGACATCAGAAACATGTTCAGCTGCCAGCCCTACTGCGTTTAATGTTTTATTGATAAGCACGAATCTGACGATTTGGGGCACTTGCATAAATCTGACATGCTCACAGAGCTGTACTCAGCTGTAAGAAATGTGCATCTAGACCTTTTGAATTATAAAACATAGACACAAGAAAAGCATCTTCAATTCTCGCTTCAGATTTGGTGACCACGTTGCTGGGTTAATATTATAATTATTTTTCTGCAGTGTGCATTCTGCATCATGAGAGATGGCTGATGCAATCATAATTAAAGGCTCGTCCTCTCTGGAGCTGCAGATGCCTGGTTTTGGTTGATGGCAGCTGCCAGCAGGTGGTGCCAGAAGGAAGCGTCACAAGTCAAAGAGGATGTAACAAACATGATCTACATCCCTGTGCATGTGGGCGCCTCCCCCTCCCCCTTTCACTCCCCTCCCTCCAACTCCCCCTTTTAAAAGAGCGTTTTATAATTAAAACGGGGGCGTCTCAGCCAGTACATACAGCGTGTTCAGTTCAGAAAAGCATGCTCAGGGCTATTTTTAGTCATCTTTGATCCCCCCAACCGCCACTGATGGCAGCAGCTCTCATACATGTGGGGTAGTTGATATATCATCTGTGCTGATCATTTCTTTACACCTTGCCTGTGCGGGGGTAGAGATGGGAGGCTTGACTGGTGAGCAGCAACACTCCCCGTGTGTTTAAAGTTCACACTGGGCCATATGGTCCCCACAGCAGGGGGTGTTGGTGGAATTATTCACACGGAGCGCTCTGAATCACCAAGATCCTGGTATCAACCTCTGAGATAAGGAGAACGTCTCAAAGGCTTTGTGCCTCGGCTTCAAATCTCAATCCTCAAGAGAACACCAGAAGCCCCATCCTTCCTTACACGCTCCCTCTTCCCACTCCTCTCCCTCAACGTGTCACTCTTTCATATCCTCAAACACACACACACACTCCCACATCCACAGAGTACAGTGTGACAAACAACGCCACCCCTCTGCAGCGTGAAGCCCAAAACCTGTGACATTTTAGAGGAAATAATATGAACTCATCCTCCATGACCAGATTTCAACCCCCACTGTCTAATCCTTGAGTGCAGCCTAATTAAGTACAAACAGCAGTTCTTGGCTAATGCCAACAAATGGGCTGTTGCTGCTGCTGGATCGGCCGATTATTAAAGGGATGCACATTTGTTGTTTCTGCATTCTAATGCAATTACTCACCCATTATGGCCATGTAATTGTGCAGTCATTAATTGTGCATCCAGTCTCTATTGCAGCTAGCAAAAGCATGCCTTTCTTCCCCCCAGTGGTACTCAAGGTGAATTTCCTCAGTTGAATTTGACTGAGATACCTAAAAGATATCATGATGCTTTTGTGCTTATCGACATTAACCCCTTCACTGGAGTCTGTTAGAAGGTGTCAGAAGATGGAGAGCAAGGCCTCAGTCACTGCTTGAATCACGACTCATTTGTGTCCTGTACTTTCGCGCGCCTCATTCTCCGCCATCTATTCCCATCTTGCCCTAATGTTCCGGCGATAAGAAAGAATGCCCTATTCATTCTGTGCTCCTCACCGGTTGCTAGAGAGCGAGGGAGGGGAGAGACTCTACAGGCATTGAATAAAAAGCACATCTCTTTCTGAGAGGCAGTGCAAGCATGGTAGGAGATAATTATTGATTTGAAATAAGAAAAGATAAGGCTCAACCTTGAGCAGCTCAGCGATAGCACACAGAACAGAATAATTAATGGGCCTGTCTTGTGTCGGGACAAGCTTTCACACTGAGACGAGCGTATTGATTTTAAACAGATAAACTGCGTAACCCTTTGCGAAGGGTTTGACAAACAATTTAATTGGGGGGGGGGAGAGAAAAAACAACAATATTCCTCACCCTTTCCATCTCCCTTTCATCACATCTCTGAGCAGTTTTTTTCCCTCTCTCTGACCGACCTATGGAAACAATTACTGTGCATCAGGCCTTGTTCTGCCTCCAGACTACCAAGGAAGGCTGGTGTAGGATGCACGCACTGATTGGGGAATCTAATCAATGGTGGAACTTGTCTCCACTCCAGATGCCTGTGTTGAAACTGGGATTACGAAATCCTTTTAGCTGCTCTGCTTCCTCTCTGCCTCTGTCAGATAGAGAGAAGATGGATCTGCCTGTTTAAATGTACCTGCCTGCTATAGTTGAGGCAGAGATAATTTACTGTTCCTATACAACCCACCTCCTTCCTAATCCCCTAAGGAGAGCAGCAAAAGATACCCCAGTCCTCTCACTTCTTCCCTTGCCCTCCCCTGATTAGCGATTGTGGCCGTTTGATCATGTTTCCCTGCCCGTCCTTGTGATTTGTAAGCTGTTTAAACGTGAACGAGGCAATTAAATAAGAGCGAGCGGCGCGTAGGAGAGCGGGTGCCGCGGTGATCATTAACGATGAATTACCCTGGTGTGCACTCAAACACTCGGGAGGACTTTCAGGCGGACCACTCCGGAGGATCCAGATCCAATCTTCCCATTGATTAACAGAGACTTGTTCTTCCTGTGAAATCACTCGACGGGGATTTTAGGGCACTCATCCGGTCTTATCGAGATAGGCTAACATCAAAGGCGAATGAAGAGGGATTCGGTAAATGGGCTCGCCTTGCCCTCCGTGTAAGAGACTTAGAGGAGCAAATCTTGAATTATTGCCTCATGTAAATAATCTACTTGGCTTGTTTCTGTTTGAAGTTGGGGGGTTAAAGAGGAACTCATGAGTCATTTGGAGCAAAGAACACTCAAAGTACTTTGGAAGCTCTCATATTTCCCTTGATGGGAAACAACAGTGGGGGCTCCGTTCCCTGGAATGTAAACAAGACAATGTTCCTAACTTGTGTGATCTGACTCAACTATATGAATGTGTTGAGCTCAGGAGATGTGGCGGCGTTAGCTTTGGAGGAAGATGCTCGTATCCTCTGAATGCAAATATTGTATTTAGTAGCCTAATTCATCTAATTGGAATACGATTTGATTTAAGCTAAATAAATGAGCGCCACAATTGGTCTCAAATTGGAAGGTATGAAAACTTGCACAGTGCCTGTAGTTAAGAGTGGCATTTCATCAGAGTGTCAGCGGCAGCCTCTTGTTGTTTAACACAGACCGACTGTACTTTAGTGGAATGCACGGCATCGTTGAAATTACTCCACCGTTGAACAACACCGGCAGGTGTTTTTTTTTTTTTAAACTGAGGACATTTTGTTCAAAACAATTTCTTTTTCCTTTGCTCCCTCCCGCCACTGAGTGAGCTCAGGTCTGCAGTAGATGGAAAGGGATTTTCTATCCCCCTAAATGGCCACGGGGGCCGTTTACGGTGTCACTACTCTGGGATCACATGATGTTTGAGGGTGTAAAGGTCTCGAGGCAGCTGCTCCTTTTCGGATGGGATTTTTCTAGGCTTCCGAGACCGGGGCCTCATGCTGTCTGCGCTGAAAGGTGGAGCAAATACCTCTAGTGAGAAAAAAAAGTGCTCAAATCCTCTGAAGCTGTGTATCTATTTGAAATGGGTCTGGAGTCCCTCGGTTGCCTTCATGTTATAAACACCCACAGTGCTCAAATTCTTCTTTTGTCAAGGAGTCAAAACAGGTGTCTCAGGAACGACCCCTCCCCCCTCCTCCGCTTAGCATATTTTCCACTTGCATGGAAAGTTTTTTTTATTAGGAACACTCTGCCCTGGGTAGACTCTTTGCCTTGAGACATGATATGTAGACTTTCTTTGAACCAGTAAAGGTTACTTTCACACCAGCTCAAAAATCAGCCATGCCAAGTTAAACCAGGTTGTGCTTAAGTGTTGGACTCTTTGACACATACATGTTCAGTCATGATTCACTTTACATACAGATCAGTCCTGTCTTTTGGCAGCGTTCGCAATAAAATATTCAATTTTTCCAGCTTTTGTAATCAGCAACTCCAAAAATGTCTCTAAATCCCCAAAGAAACTCAACTCTTTTGGGACCACAGTCGGTCATTTTCACTTACTCCACTCTTGATTGCTTAAGATTAAATTACACATGGCACCAATGGATGGTATGGTCCATTTTAGGATGTTTAACATGTCATTTGATCTTTTTCTTGATGCAAATGGACAACTTTTGATATGCATCTGATGTGTAGAAAAACAAGCCGAGCATCTCCTAATATGGTCTATTATCTTGACTGTTGTTGGGTCAATTACCTTAGCAGGTATGGGACTGTTGGTGTGAATGACACAGATTTGCGTCACATAACCAAGAAGTGTTGACGCTAAAGCAGAGACACATAAAGGATAGAAACATTTTCAGTGTTTCTCAGTAGACTTGAATGTGTTCCTGTGGTTTTTGTCTGAAAACTCACTATTTACCCCCCCTTTTCTTGGCTCATTGTGTTTAGTCTGTGGCTATCATTTCTGTATTTTCCTTTATGGGTCCAACATCAAAGGTTTAGTCAGAGATGGACTCTCCCTGTGGTATTGTGTTTTAAAATCAAGGACTTTGTAAAACTTTTTTAAAGCCCTTAACACACACTGTAAGTAGTTGCTCATTTCTCTCTTATTGTATGACAATCGTCTTGTTTGAATATTTTTTATCTAACAATGTGAGCTGTATTCAACACCATGCTGATATTTTGACACCAAATTACTTCTCTCAACTCTAACATTGTATGTTGTGAAGTATTTTACGAACAGAATTCAGCATTAATTCATTATTTCAGTTTTTCCTTTATTCTTTTTCTATTTTGACAAAACAAATTCCACCTTCGGTTTAAATTTTTTGAAAGCAAACAGTGTGCTACTTTTGTTGATTCTTAATAGAAAGTTGTTTCCTGTTTCTCTTTATTAACACTATATTTATAGTGTATCTTAGTCTTGCCTTATATCACCTGGGATGGGATGTACCGTTAGTTTAGAACTATAGAGGGAATAGCTGATGAGTGACTTTTTTATTTATCGTTATGAAAAACATAATAAATTGGTTTCCTATATCAACAACTGTATTAGAAGTTTCTTTTTATGGTTTTAACTTTGACCCATAAAGCCAATTAAAGTGAAAAGTTTTGAAGTGGGTTTATGTGGAGCAGTTATTAACAAATAATGTCTTACCTATTGTAGACGGGTCTTTAGATGACCTTAAGAAATAAAGATGAATTGTTACTGAATTGATGCACTAATAGCTAATCTGAGCTAGGCTTGAATCAAAGTGGATTGCTGTCCTCTTAAAATGTCTTCATTCTCCAAAATTTCTTGCAAATGCTATTTTATATAACTCCTCCCAATGCAATCAATCTAACATTAACGCAGCTCTTTGTGCATAATTTTATAGTTTTATGCTAGAACAACTGGCTAGCTTTAGCATTTCCAGTGCAGCCTAGTGAACTCCCTGCAGGAATAGGCTGATTTCACCTCGGATATTTAGATTTTTCAAAAGTACAGAAATCACAGGTGTATTGATGAAGGCTGCATTCCATTTACAGAATGTTCTATCAGCGTGAGCAGCTGCAGCCCTCGTTAACACACCTGTGCTTTCCCTAGCTCTTGCACACCTGGCCTGTTCCCTAATATTTCTGCTGGAATAATGTGAAATAGACTGCTATTTATTTGATAAATATTCAGAAAATAGCATTAGCATAAACTGCTGGAAAATGTTTTGAGGTTGGATTTGTTTTGAGAGCAGCGGCCCTCTTTGCATTCAGACTAGCTGTTAGCTCATCAGTCTGGTAGGAACTAATCTCTATTTCTCCAAACTCTTCAAAGAGCTCTCTGCAGCAAATGAGGTATTCATTGTTTATGACCTTTTTATCAATTTAAGCACACACAGTACACTCGCCTTGCTGCAAGCCCATTCTTTCTTTATGTAAATACTTTTAGAAGTTTATTACATCTATTGATGTAAACAGCAGCTTGACTGTCAACCTTTTCTACTTCTCTTTATTTCAGATTTGAAGAAATTGCCAAGAGGAAGAAAGTTGAATACCACGCTGGTGGTTCTACGCAAAACTCAGTGAAAATTGCTCAGGTTAGTGTCGTTGGCTGGCTGCAGTGTGCCTGGATGTGTTTTGAATATACAGTGGTGCGCTTGTAACCTTAGATTTGTCTGCCTGGCAGCTCTGGGAATACACAGCATCGCTGCACGGCACACTGACACATTACAGTCCTGGCTGCTGTGAATTCATCAGACCTGCCGCGGAAAAGAGAAAGGCGGGAGGATTATATATTTACAGTGTTATCTAGTTGGCCTAATTTCCTGAGACATATCAAGCATCAATTAGAGAGAATTACAAGTAGATGCAATTAACATGTCACAACAAATTATATCCAACAAATGCTGATCTCCTCTCTGGCTCTTAGACAGATTTGAGCATCTAAAAGAAACTGGTGGTTGTTCAAATCTGAAATGACAATCTGAACTTCAGAAGATTATTTACTAATTCCTTTTTTTCTGTCTGTTTTAAAGTGACTGCAGCGAGTCTTTTGAATTTGACATGTGGTGATTAGCTGCTGATAAGGCTTCGGTCTGCTCACAATAAACAAAGAAAAGGCATCCAGCTGAAAAATAATTCTCTTCCAAGGAGGGGAAATGAGTGCAGAAGCTAATTGAGAGGCTGATGTCTGTGAAAACAGCAAGGCTTTCTTGTGTGTGTGTGTGTGTGTGTGTGTGTGTTTTAATGTGTTGTGTAGAGTTTGTATCTATACTCACGAGTGTGTTTGTGTGTATTTATCAAAAGATAGATGCCGAGCTGGGGAAAAGAAAGTAGGCAGGCCCTCAGGCAGTCACCATCTCTGTGCTTAAGAGACAGTAAACATCCTTTAAAGAGAAACGCGTTGCTGTGCACCTCCATACAAACACTCTTTAATTATCAAGATCATAAGCGCTTGCATAAAACTCCGTCTCTTACAGACATTAACTGTCAGCTAGGTTTTATTCTCTGGGCAACAACTCCTCCTTTTCTTATAAATTCTGCGCGCTCGATGCAGTTAAAGCTCTCTTTTCTTCTTTTTATGCTTCAGAAGTGCAAAAATTCCAACAGGATGCTGTTTCCTCATCGTTTCGTATAAGCCTGGCCACGGTAAAGGCGTATACATTCAGTTTGATCCTTCTCAGTTAAGACATCAATATTGATGATGATTTTTCATGTTTTATTTAACAGGACATTGTTAGAAATTTGCCCCTAGCTGCAAATCATCTCCCTTGTGAAATTAGATGGTTAAAGAGATTTTCATCGCTGGCCCCTTGCTGGAAGACGGAGCCGTCATGGCCCCTTCTTCCCCTTGTGCCCCGAGAGAAGCATTCAGCTGACTAAATTGGTCTCATATCGGCATAGCAGGCCCTAGTCAAATGTTATTCTACTCTGTTTATTTGGATATTTACCCCCTTCTGAGTAAAGATGTAGAGCCGATTCTGAAATTCTCGAGATAACAAGAGTGTTTTCGTCCCACACCCCGAAGTCTCAGAAACAGTTTGTGTCAATATATACCTTCAAGCATTGACTTTTCCACATTTCACTTTCAGTTTACGGTGTTCTTTTATGGGGAAAAAAAATGTTTAATGCATAACTGGCTCCCGGATTATCACATTGTAGCACCTGCAATATGTGAGACTTCAAACCCGGCTGTATTGTGGAAGCTTGAACCTTCAAACACAAATGATATGCACCGCAGCACTGAATCCACATCAAAGCGGCCCCGGCGACTAAATGAGATGCTCGATCCAGGGCAGGTTTGCTCGCCATCGCCGCCGGATGGAGGGGAGAGAGGTGTTCAGAGGCTTTGCACGGGAATCGCTGGGAAAAACCCAAGGTGTGGGAGGATCAATGTCTTCGCCGGCAGAACTCGCACTTCCCTCTGAAACCCAGCCGCGTCATCCGAGGCTGTGATAGGTTAAACGCTGCCGTTTCATGCGAGGTTTCAGAAAAAGTCTCCACCTCGGCCTGTAAGTAGAAGCAGAATCGATGGCAATTGGATTTAGTCAAATGAGAATTGACCAGGAAGAAGCTTGGATGGATAAATGTTGCTTGCTTTTAACCACTTGTCTCTAACTGTGATTGAAGCTGTTCATTTGCGGCGCTGTCTTTATTTCTTTCCCAATTTTTTTACTCTTATCCTTAATCAAAGTGACAAAGTAGGGGTCTCAAATTTGTACAGCACAAGTGCTCTTGAATAAACCTTAGATCTTGTATGGATCAAGTCAGTAAACCTACAAGCATGTATGCAGAAAGAAGAAGGAAAAAAAAAGGTTTCTGTGATAGAAGCGGGTTGGAGGTTGCTGCCTTTGCCCTGGCTCTAACAAACACCATGCCCTGAAGGGGCATCCAGCATAAAGGCTTACTTACTGGATGTTGCTGGGGCTGTAAGCTAACAAAAACCAGCACGGCGTTGCCTGCTCACATGCAGCCTCACACATCAAAGAGCTCCTGCTCAGATAAAGCAGAGCGGAAAACAACAATTATATATATATTTTTCCAGTTATTTGCAAACTTGAAGAGTAATAGGGAGGGGGGGGGGGGGGGGGGGGTGGGGGGGGGGGGGGGGGGGGGGGGGGTGGGGGGGGGGGGGGGGGGGGGGGGGGGTGTATTTTTTTTGAGCATGTGATCCAGAATTTACCGAGTGGTGTTTATCACAGGTGGCAGAATTGGTGGGGGGAGTCGGCTGACTGGAGGGCCGTATCAAGAAGCACAGTCAATTCATTTAGACAGAACATCAAAGTCCTCCAACAGCTCCTGAGGGCCCAGAGATTGAAGTCTGAGCAGAGACAGGCTCATAGGGAGTTATTGCTGCTGTGAGTGAAGTAGATCCTGCTCTGACTGCTTCGTGTAAACCGCGCTCGCTCATTAGGTTCCCCACAAATCAACATCATTGACGTATTGTATTTCTTTGCACCGTAAGCAGGCTTCGTAGGCATTTACCAAATGGACAAATTGCTTCGTCTAAGTGCCTCAGCTGTAAATGTGTCACAAAAAAGTTATGATTAATTACGTTCCCTTTTCTCTGTTTAGACTTGATGCATTTTTTTTTGCCGTCTGCATAATGAATTCGCTGTGATGTCTTAATTATTGTTTAGAGAGCAAAGGCTTTTGAAAAATCTGCTGTCTCTGTCCCGGTTATGATGCCTGTTTAACATTTCCTGAGACTTGGTCAATCGTGGAAAGGGTGAATGGGGCCCAACTTTGGCTGTTGGCTCTGAGCTCCTAATTGGAAACGCATGTGCACCACACTGCTGAAAGTTGTATTTAAATAACGGGGGGGAGCGAAAAAAAAAAAATCCCACAGCACCACTTGACTTTGAGAAAGTTCCTGACCAGCTCATATTTTGCAGGAGAATACTCCGAACTGGTTTTGATGTCTCGTTGAAGGCTGTGACTTATTTCTCTGGGTGAAAATGTTCCATGACCTAATGTTTGGCTTTTACCGCCCGTTTTGTTAAATAAATAAAGAATGGCAACTCGCCTCCATTTAAATGAAGAAATACCTACGTCTGGTACCACTTAGAGAAAAAAAGAGGACAGTTAAGGAGAAAGAGTGGAGCTTTTGTGTCGACTTTCTGGAGGATGTGCTTGTGTACGCAAAAAAAAGGGCATTTATAATTTATCTGTCACTTTCTGTTTTTACTTTCTTCTCCTGCACTTAATGATCAGCATCAGAACAAAATGCTCTTTGTCTGTGAGGAGACCCGGGGGGAGGTTTTTTGAGACATTTGATACTTCTTGAGTTTCTGGGTTCTTTTTTAATCAAATTAAAGGAGTTTGTGCATGCGTAGATTGCGGCACAGCTGTGCTGAAATGAGCACGCTAATGACCGATTTAAAACCTGAACCCTGGTGGGCCTTTGAGCTCCGAGCCGCAGAAATCAACCCTCTCAAGTGTTTGCCTGTTGGTAAAGCAAAACCCACTTGTTTGTTTTAAGACAGGTTAATTGCAAACCCACGGTTGGCATCCACTCTGAGCCATTTTATGGCACTGAGGTCTTGTTGTTTCTTTCCCATTACGAAGCAGGGAAAGGTCACAGTCTGTTAAGCTTCTTGTGAGAGACTCGCAAAACCAAATGGATTTTTTTTTTCTTCTTAATTTGACTTTTTCATTCTCAGCTCCACTCACTCTAAACATTCCAGGTGTGCAAACTCGAAAGAGGAGGGGCTGCTATTGTTTTTTTTTTTGCACGAAGCAAAGAACGCCTCATTCGCTTTGATGAGCGATGTGTTCATGCGTGGGCTTCAATGTCACCCGCCACGAGGCAGCTGTGAAGTCGCGGCTCATGTCTGTGGTGCCATTTACTCAGTGATGAAGTGCGGAGATCTCAGTTGGTTCCACATTCACCTCCCCTTTTTACACACTTGTACGCACGCTGTCTGAGCATGTGTTCCTCCCACCTCAACTGTATTGTGACTGTATGCCACAGCTAATACCAGTATTCATTAAATCTCGAGCGCTGCGATCGCGCCGATAAAGGTTGACTGAGCGATTATGTAAGGCATTAAGATCCGTTTGCCCTTTTCCCCTGCTTCTTTGAATGTTTTCTTGGCACAGAAATAATTAGTCTGATTTAATTTTCCCGTCAGATGCAGGATATTTTCGTTGCCCCAGCAAGAGTTGGCACAGCCTCCCCATAAAGGTGACATATCAACATCCCTGTTGAAGTTAATTTGCCATCAAATTTGCGACTTAATTCGAGCTGCCAAAGGGAAGACGTGGGGAGTAGATTGTAACTCATAAGTATGCATTGGGAAGGAGCGTTGATTAACATTGAGGGCTCGAGAGACAGGCGCACTAAATGTGTATCATCTAGCCTCAGAGGCTGGCGCTGGGATTGAATGTGATATCTTGCATAACGTGTCCTTGCTTTAAGTCCTTGGTTCCAGGCTCAGGAAGAAAGGCTTTCACCATTGGTTCGCTTCGTCTCTCGTGCAGCTGCCCAGGCTCCAGGCGAGCGCTGAGTGAAATCTGACAGGACTTGTGAAGTAGACGGGAGTCTACATATCTGGCGGCGTTCTCATGTCACATTGTAGAGAAGATGTTTTGCGCAGGGCATTAGGTACGCTGTATACGTCACTGTACTTAAAAGCAGGCGTTTGAGCAAACGGCTCAACAAGAAATAGGGAAAACAGCTCAGCTCAGACCGTAAACAATGGTTCATTAAACGAGCCATTGTTGGAGTCATCTGTTGACACAGGTCAAGTGACTGGTGAATGAAAGAATGATTGTGCACTTTTTTCCCACATTTTTCATGAATCTACTGAATGATGCCCCTCTCTCAGATTTCCCCGCAGAATGCCTGTGGCAGTAGTATTTATTTGGCACATTCTCAGCATGCTCCCACTCTTGCGGTTGAAGTGTTGCATAGCAACTGAGAAAAACAGCTTTAAATATTTTGGTTAAAAAGGTTTTAAGAAAATAAAGAACAGCCTGCAATTACTGTTCATTTCTCCCGAGTTCATAAGTTTAAGGAGCTGCAGAAGTGCGCCAAGTAATAAATGAAAAACCAAATTAGGCTTGGTGTTGGCCTGGAGAAAATGAAAATTGTGTAGAATATTTCCTCCTGCCAATTCATTTTCCATCTATTTCTGTTTTGTTTATTGAATAAATGCTGTCAGATGCCTGCACCTTCACTAATTCACAACTGTTTTGAAACAAAGCTTGCAGGAGTTTTCAGAGTTCAACTTGGCTCCGTTTTCGAGCCAGCCGAGTCTATCTTTGACAGGATGGAAAAATGTGTAGGTGAGTGCAAATTTGAAGTGATGTGCCTCAGGAAAACGGGTAGGGATGGAGCGACGGGGATGTGGGGGGGTTGTGTGGAGAGAGAGGAGGCTGGATGACGCACAGCAGGTGACAGACAGACACTAATAGTAATGGCTCTTATCGGTGCTTCGCTCGCTCCCTCTTTTCACATGGGCTCTGACATCCTCCTCCTACTCCACCCCCTCCATCTCGCAGGGGGTGTTGGGAGCTAGCTGGGTTGCGCAGCCCGCTCAGACGGAAAGAGCCTGCCAAACACCGGTCCCCTCACATATAAATTGCATCATTAACAATGCCTAGATTATTCCAAGCTCTCCCACCGGGTTTATGGCAGCGCCGGCTCAACTTTAACTGTTTGACTCACTGAAGACATTCAGGTTTCCTGAGTGAGCTGTGCTTGGATCTGCTGTGAAATACACCAGTTCTGTTCTGTCTTAAGGTTTTAAACTAAATCCTGAGGAAATGTGTCTGTTTTTTCACTCGTGGAGGGTTATTATACAGACGAATGTGCTTTATTTTCTTTCTTGAGTTAAGTTATGACATGTTTTGCACATTAAAGGAAGCAGGTTTCTATCGGCACTGGGATTTGTGGGAAAAATTAGAGCTTAGTGACTGAATTCATTTGGCTGAATTCCATATTGCAAATCTGTGTTTCTGTGTGTCTTTGTTTATAATATGATCAGTTTTAAACCAAATTGACCCTTAAACTGACAGGTCAACTTCTTGGTTGAGCAAATTTTAGTCTCTATAGCTTAAAAAAAAAATCAATAAACCACAAAAGTAAAAAAAAATTATGGGGCTGTTTGAATAAATGGGTAAATTTTACATTATTATTAACCTAATAATAATATGATTAGTTTTACTTTGTTAATACTTTGCATTGTAGTATAAAAAAGTATAAAGAAAAACACATTCTTTTTCTTGACATGGAAGTTAACCGGTTGATCAGAAAACGTTTACCTATAATAATAAAATCACAAATAACACCAAATCACAGAATAAATGATCACTTCTTTCTGATAAATCTATATGTCAGGATGAATAAATAAATAAATGACATACAGGTGTATTGATATTCCCTACATTTCCCCAGTGTAATAACTATAGATTATATTCTGAAAATTGTAATTTTGTTGATTTGTCCAAACAAATTCAGATTTGTCTAAACAAATTTAGATACAAATTTGCATATTAACTAACTCAGGTGTGTTTACATTTGCCTTCTTTCTTTAAAAAACAGATCTTAAAACATCATTGGTCTTATCAATGACCAAGTCTAGTGGGGTGTATGATGTTACTGTCTTGTCACAATTTAGTCACAAACTGTCTTAATTAAATCTTTGTTTGCACTTTACCCTAATATTTTTTGCAATTTGATTGCAAAACCTTCCCCAAGTTATCCCACATTAGACTGGCAAGCCAGACTATATATGTGGAGCAGATCTGACAGTCTAGTTCACTATATAATCCCACATTTCTTTAACTTTCTGATTCACAGAAAGCAAACTGAGAAACAACTGAGGAGAGTTTGAGACTAAATCCTGAAACACAAGTTAATTTGTGACTATTTTGAGAGGAAATTCCTCACACATGAGAGCAAGACCTTTTGACTCATGGAAAGAAATTGAGAAACAAACATTTCGAGACAGTTTAGAAACTTTCTCATGAATGATGTTTGCATTTTGTCACCAGCAGCTGCAGCCCGGTGAGACACTCAGATTATTTAAATCGTTTTGAGTGTCGCAGATCTTGGATTTGAAAAATAAAACCTTTTGATTTACCACTCGTGGGTAGATTAACAATAATCTAGATTTACACATATTTAAATGTATTATTTGACCTTGGTTGCATTAAACCTTGACCTGATGAGTTAAATTTGATATTCCCTTTAAATTGATTTGATCCTCTCCAGTTATTGAACCTGTATGTAAAAAGTAACAACCTCTCAACAAAAGTCCTGTTCATGCAGACGTTTAGAAAAATCCCCATAAATTCACAAACTTTAGAGCACCAGTGTTTGATTCCGAGATTATTTGATTTATATGTATATATATATATATATATATATATATATATATATATATATATATATATATATATATATATATATATATATATATATATATATATATATATATATATATATATATATATATATATATATGTATGTATATATATATGTATGTATGTATATATATATATATATATGTATGTATGTATATATATATATATATATGTATGTATGTATATATATATATATGTATGTATATATATATATATATTATGTATGTGTATATATATATATATGTGTATATATATATATATATATATATATATATATATATATATATATATATATATGTATGTATATATATATGTATGTATGTATATATATATATATATGTATGTATGTAATATATAGATATATATGTGTGTGTGTGTGTATATGTGTGTGTGTGTATATATATATATATATATATATATATATATATATATATATATATATATATATATATATATATATCAGACCTTACAAGTTTTTTTTGTTGAAGTTTTTGCTTTTTCTTGTCATGTTGAACTATGTGGAAAAATTGAGGAAATAAATGGGGGAATTAATTTGTAAGATGACTCTTGCTGCTAAATTATACAAGTCTGTGATCCATTTTGCTCCACTGAAGGAGGTTCTTAAGCCCGGTTGACATCTGCAGTAGAACGGGATGGATCTTCCTCCTCAGATCAGTCGGTAATTAACTCTGTAACTCTGTAATTACTATCTGAGGTCAGGGTTAAGCTCAGAGCGAAAGGTTGGAGCAGCAAACATTTTTATATGATCCTCTTACTCTATTATCCTTCCTCACTGCTACAAGGTTTTACCTCATGGGGAGAATACATTACATAAAGCCCCATAGCAATTACTCCACAATGAATATCCGTAAGGTGTATAGTCCTATGATTAATCTGGAATCCCCTCTGCCCCTGTCCAAACGCAGGCCTGGCTCTGCTTACAATGCAAGTTTCATTTTCACCTGAACAAATGGCTCCTTTAGACAAAAAGTGCCAACCTTTTACTTTTACAGGCTGGAAGGAGGAAAAGAGAGAGTGAGAGAGAAGGCAGGGTACAACCTACAGCAAAAACAGATATCCCAACAAGGAGAAAAAGTAGGAGTTGGGTCAGAGTGGTAGATGGTGGGGAGAATTTTTTTTTTTTGAGGGGGAGACTTTTAATAGTGTTGAATAAAGGAACATTTATTTTTGTGCTTCGGCCTGTAACGGCCCCAGGAAATAGCTCAGTCTCTTGATCGCGAGCAAATCCTATTAACTTACAGTGCTCTCACTCAGGGTAATGGGCTCCACCTCGAGACTCGGGAGAACACTTTTCCCTCGGACACACTGATACCGGTGTCTGGAGGGCTTGGCGTTGGGTACGCCAACACTTGGGCAGAGACTAATCAAGTTAAACAATCTGCCGCGCCGGAGCAACACAGAGCGGGGATGTTGATATCCAGCGAGCTCATTCAACAGGCCCCTTCACACGTTCCTAACCCAATACCAAAAGGATCAGTGCTCAGGATCAGTTCAAGATCAGGTTATTCGAGCCCCTGAGAATTGTAAAGCGATCCCAGAGCAGCTTTTGCTTTCTCAGGAGTGATCAGAGCTGTCGGTTCTGGTATACACTGCTAGGGGCCAGGGCCAAAGGGAACTCCTGGGGTCTCTATTTATTTCTGTCCAGCAAGGAGGAAGGACTGAGCCTCTGTGGAAGTGTTTGTACTGTGTGTATAAGGAGAAAGTGAGAACAAGAAACTCAATTTACAGTATGTGGGTAACCGCTGTCCCGAAGCCAGCTGGTAGAGAAACTCCAGTATCTTTTAGTAAAAACATGATGTAGCTTTAGTTTATTATTTTCTGTCAGGAATTTGATGCCTCAGAAATAACTCCTAGTTAGTTTAAAGCTGCCACATTCTGTAATTACCTGTGTGAACCTCCAGAGAGACGAGAGCTTCTCATCAAAGCATAACTACTCCAATTAAAGTCAGAGATGGAATGAAAATGATCCTTTATTGATGGCATCAAATTCCTTCGCTCAGCTCCATTTTTCATATTTGTAAATGTTCTAAAGCTGAATTTAAACATGTTTTATCCATGCTTGATGCCAATTGGCTCCACTGATGGATTGCCTCTCATAAATCCGTGCAGAATGGCATGTTCTCCCCTGTCACCATTAGCCCTTGTGCTTGCTGTCATCTGGCTGTCTAATGTCTGCAGAGTTACAGTGTGCACCTGTCAGATAAAATTTATGACATGCAATTTGTTGTGAAGCCAGGGAGTTGTGGCTTCTTGAACTTTTTTTTTCCAGTTTGTGATGCAGTATACATGGATGCATCTGCAGCAAGTGTGAAAACGTCTCGGTTTTGTGTTAGCTCCTGTAGAAAGTTGCATTTTGGAGGTGTTTTGTTTTTTTCTGGACAGCAAAATTAGTTGTCTCGCGCAGATCTGTCACTGGCTTTGTTTGATACAATAAAAGGAAATGATTGCACAGCAATTAGATGTTTGTTCTTTGTCATTGTTGCACAACTGCGCCATTGCCGCTCCTGCTCTCAGCGAGGATTATCGCCCCTAAGAGGGAGAAGCATTACAAAATGACAGCCTCTCATGTCGAACAAGTCAAGCTGATTCTGTGAATACTGAAGAGGTTCCCGCCACATGTTCTCCGGCATGCTAAGGGAGCAGCGTTAACCTTGTTTTGATTTGCATCTCCTT
The DNA here is from genome assembly GCA_006937965.1 of Callopanchax toddi. Lineage (NCBI taxonomy): Eukaryota > Metazoa > Chordata > Actinopteri > Cyprinodontiformes > Nothobranchiidae > Callopanchax > Callopanchax toddi. Next base: position 2,641,686 of record SSNR01000049.1, on the reverse strand, counting down.
AGCAATTAAGATAATATGTCGTAATTAGAATTTTAATGTACCACTGTGAGATTTTTGATAATTACACAGAATTCTCTGCGGTGATTTTCTCTTTGCCTGCTTGTCTTCACAGATGAATTCATGGCTGATTAGATCGCTGCTCTAATCAGATTTGAGTTACATTGTAAAATATCTTCCCACGTGTCTCCGTCTCGCTCAGTTTCTCTGTGGAACTGGGAAGCACTTAAAGCAGCAACACATATATTTGATGGGGAGTTAACATTTTTGGACTTTGACTAGAAACAGGTTGCTCATTAAAATAGAGGGAAAAAAGCTCTGCCAGTTCTATGTAATTAAGTGTAAAAACGAGAGTGTTTTGCACAGAGTTGAAGTAAAATCTTCAACTGGATCTGAATCTATTCCGTCCTTCACTCCTACACTGTTCAGTCATCAGAATTATGTTTGTCTATAAGTTTTTACTTTTTTTTATTATATATCTTACAATTTATGACCTCTATAAATCTTTACTCCAGCAGTTTGACAGTTTTAAAATAGTGATTTTAGGTGGATAGTATAATTTTATTGAACATGTTGTGGTCAGTCAATTATAGATAAAATACTGACCTTAACTTGGACCTTTCAGCCCTGGTGGTGGTATAGATATTGAGTGGATAGATTTATTTGAACTTTAAGGTGCCTGATTTATAAATACTCAATAATCTACACTGCATTTAAAATTGTTATTGAGATTATAAAGGTTTGTTTAAAAAAAAAAAAACGGATCCCAGTGGGTTTTCTAATAGTCCCAAAATATTCATGATAAATTTTGACACTATTGAGCTCATGAATAAATCAGTTTGTCCTGCATTTCTCCATAAAGGACTGGTTACCTGTCAAATGGTCACTAGTGCCAGAATTACTGATTGATTGCGAATTATTTCTGAAGATTGATCGGAGCAAGAAAAAGCCGACAGTTGATGTAGCTCTGCTATTAATCAAATTTAAATTTTTGTTTATTTCAGCGTCAAATTAAAGCAGCACTCTGGAGGATATCATCAGGAGAGCAGTTTTTGAATCTAGCGTCCAAAGGCTCCTCCTCAAAACATCTCGACACGCGCGTCCGGTCGCGTGTGCGCGCGTGCACGCGGCGCATATACTTCGGACATGAACTGTACAGCTCAATGTGTAGGGTTTAATCACTCACAGTTCACAACTCTTATTCCAATACTACGAGGGTCTGATGAGCCCTCTCTGTCCCTGCTGCTTCTGATATTAGCTCTGTTAGCAGAGAGCTGCTGCTGGACTCTGAAGCTGAAGCTGAACTTGACTCGGCCCTGGATGAACTTTCTGACCAAAATAAACGCATAATCCTGTCAAGCCTTGCCATTCTGTGAGGTGAAAGGTTTAAAAATAAAAATAAATCCATCTTTAGCTGGAGAATGGGTAGGTTTTTAGTAGAAATGAGCTGTGAGTCCTCAGTGAACGGCTGAGACGGCAGAGAAACACACGGAGCGTTCTGTACGACAGCGCCCCCTACTGGTACAGGTTTGGTCCATGCGCGTGCATGTTGAGAGAATGCAGAAATTTGAATTTCATTGGCTGAAAAATGTCGGCGGCAAGAAATAATGCAAAGGGGTCTCTAGGAGGAAGGAGGGTCTTCATCAGAATGACAGATGTTGTGGAACTCAACCCATAGATCATAGTTTAGACCTGAAATATCATTTAAAACATTTAGAAAACTTTGATGCATAGAAAAATGCTCCAGAGTGACGCTTTAACAATAACAACAAAAAACATGCTGCTTTGTGAGCATGCTCTCATTTTGTCATGCCTTCTGAGTGATGCACACTTCCCCTGTTCCTGAAGGCTAAACTCACCTGCATCTTGTGGTGTTTTTACAATTTGCTTAAAACAAGATCGAGTTCAAAACACACAGGTAGCAAATTACTCAGGTCCAAAAAATATTCATTCTTTTTTTTTTCTTCTATTTTGACCTCCTAAACTCAGTGTTTCAGTAGCATCCAGCAATATTTTACCATTCATTCTTATTTTCTAGCATCGTTTCTTCTGAAAAACATATTTTAAACACAGTAAGTAATTTTGGTCTCATAATTTATTTTCTCATAAGTTTTAATCCCTACTAAACTGCTCAATTCTGATTCTGCCACTTGCTGACTTTACATTTTCAGAAAACGTCTACTTTTAAGCCTTTTGGGCTTTCAGAACAAAACCTATTGTTGATCAAAGTGTACATTTCTGAAGTCATTCTTTCAAAAATATACAACTGTAGCTTATTGCTTATTGCCGGTGTATTTTTGCCTTCTAGTCACTGTGTAAAATTTGTAATTCCAATATTGGTTTAGCATTTTGCATTTATTTATTTACCAAGAAAGTGTTGGCAATATGCTCATGTGTTAAGTTAATAAGTCATGTGCACAGTTTGCCTTCATCATGCCCATACAGATTTCTATTTGATTACAAAAAATAACATTTTAATGAATGATCGCTGGCGACCGTCAGAGCCAAATTCTATATATTCTTTTAATTTCCTAAACTACTTAGCTGCATAAATATCAGAATTTGAAATATGTAGCAAGTTGCTACTATCCTTGGTGTGTTGTGGGCTTTTAGTTACCGTAAGTGCAACAAGTGACCACAGATGATCCACCAGCAGGGCTACAGGTGGTCAAGTCCCATTGTTGTGTTCAGAGTGAGGCTAGTCCATGCGACCCCACACTGTAACACAGTAAAGTCTTTAAAGTTGGCTAACATATACAAGTGTTAAACTCTTCCTGGAGCTTTTTGCATATGGAGCTGCAAACTGGTGTAAATATACATATGGAGACAGATTCACACCTATAAGAGCCAACAGTGTAAGCATTAGAACCATATATGTAGTATAAATATAGACAAGGCATCTCAAAATCCCTCCATTGTTGAAAAGTGAAGCCATAATTTCTCATTAACAGGTGCCACCATGTTATATTTTTAGAACCAGAGTGTGTGCACTAAGAGTGTGCGTCTAAAAATCATGTTTTTAATCATCAAATAAACCATTACAACTATTAGAAAACAGAATATTTGAACACACAGCAGTAAAGTAAGAAAACACAGTTGTGTTTAATCTCCACATGACATGCAGAATAGATTCATTTAAGATTTAATTAGCAACGTTTTAGTGACGGGCAGTTTAGATGAGTCTGAAAACCCATTAACGCGCCTCTAAGTATGTATATTTGATCAGTTTACATAACCCTTGTACATTAACTGTGGCTGTTTGTTGTGTGTCTGCCTGTGTAATCACGGTACTGTTTTCTAGCTGCTTGTTTTTATTCTGCAGAACACAACAGCCAATATTCCCCTTGGCCTTTTCACTACAACAGCACAAACCAGTCAATATTGGCAGGAGAATATTTTCCTGCCCCAAGTTGCCACAATATCAATACTTGAGCATGATAACCACAGCCAGGGTAAATGAAGAGAGATTTGCAAAGAAAAACTAAACCTGAGTCCTCTTTGTGGTGCGAAATTGGCCACCACAAAGGAATTAATGACGGATCCTTCCAGCATAATTGTCTAATTATGCCGGGCAGATGGGGCACTGCTTTAACTAGGACACATTGTGCTACCTCTCCAGACTCTCCACAACAAAAGGCAAACCAGTGTGACAGCCTCTTCAGCAGTGAGTGGGAGGGAGAGTGAAAGAAAGAAAATGGAGAGTGGAGCAGAAGAGGAGGAGGAGAGGGGGGGAGAGAAAAAACTGGGTCTGTCACCAAGCCATTCCTCTACTCGATATGTTACCACAGAAACAAATGTATGGTGTAAACACTGCGTGGATCGCAGCTCCTGGGAGGTGAATCACTGCAGTGTAATGAGGTTGGTTTACATGCTGCTTCTCAGCTTCCCACCCAGGCTCGACTCAATACTTAAACCCTCTAATTAAAGAGAATCGGCCACTCGATAATTGATCGCATCGGCTGCCTCGGCATACGCCTTCGCTGTGAGGCTTCATGCCACTGTTTATTAGAGCTGTCTGCCTGCTTTGTCTTCTGGGAGGGAAGGGAAATGTGAAATGCTGCAGGGGAGGGGTAGCCGGGGATGAAGAAAAGGTAAACATGTGAAGAAATTAAATCTCTGCTCTTCAAAGGCGCTGCTAAAATAGAAGTGGGACAAACCGTGGAATGTCGAGTAACAGTAAAAGTCTCGAGGATCGTTTAGGGACGTCACCTGCTTCCAAGCAGATTTTATGCATGCAGGCTTTTAATTGTGGATTTTACACATTAGGTTAGAAGTTGATGCCAAAACAATGCAAGTGCTCCCCTAGTGGCTGGCTGCAGTACATGTTTTTATATCCTGCCTTCTCCATAAACAAATGGAGTAATTTCCTAACTAAAAACTAACACCTCAAAGTTCAAAGTTGGACCATGATTGACCGTTATCCAGTTTGCATTTTGCTCATCACGTGTGATGACTTTTGGTTAGGTGTCCTTTGTTTTTTTGTGGACCAGATACCCTTTTTAAGCAGTGTTTTTCATTATGCATGATACTTCATTAGACTTTATTAGAAGTCCCTGAACATCTGGAGCAGATGTCATGAGACCTGAGCCAAATGTTCTCTGCTGGTGATGTCATTGATGCAGGACTTGTTACTGTGGTGTGTCTGAAAAAGAAGGAGGTGATTGTTACACATGGGAGAAAAATACCTTGTATATCAGTATAGAAACCCAAATCCTGATGTGTTTTCAAATCCAAATGAATTCACCTGGGGGTCAAAAACTAATAAAAATTCAAGCCAGATTTTAGGAAAAAAGTCAACCAAAACAAAAAACTTTCATATTCCAGTATCAGAAGTTGAGCTCATGTTCCTCCTGGTAAAGTTTTTGTTTTGGTCTATCTATTCTCTCATGTTGGTTGTAAAGCTCTTAAAAAATAATGCTGAAAGGAAGCACAGTTTTTAGAGATATGACCTCGAGACCTCCTGACTGGATGTGTGGAGTTGTGAGTCAAAACAACGGAGGCTCACTGTTGTGTCAAAATAGAATATTTTCATTACATACAGAAATACATTTAGTCAAAAATAATCTAAACAAAACATATTGCATTGGTTTTCTATCAGTACTCTGAAATGATTTAATCATTTGTCTAAGAATTTTTGCTAGAGGTGTGGTACAGCATGTGTGACTCATAAATCAACTTGTAAAATGCAGAATTTTGATGTAGATCCAGATCTGAATCTTAAATTCAAACAGAGAGAAATGCATGTAGCTTTAGGTTGCTCTATTCCTCTTAGATCTTAGTTTTCCATGGTTAACTGGACATTTTTTTGTTATTTCTAGTTGTTTCACTTCAGTTTTGTTGTCACTTGTAACTTCCTGCTTTAATTAGCAGTATTTGATTCCTTGTCTGCATTCCCTTTCTTTTGTTACACTTGATAGATTTGTGATTAACACACTAGTTTGTCACATTGTGTTACGCCTCAGATTAAAGACCCAGTTTATTTCCAGTTGTCAGTTAATAAAAACACTAAAACAACCTGACTTCACTAGGGAGTGAGAGCATCTACATTAACAGCATATCAAAATGTAGAGAAAGAACATTGCTAGCTTGGCTAAAGATTGTCCAAAACACATTTTTATTTTATTTAAGCTACAGTTTCTTCTCTGTCATTAGCCATTTCAGCACAAAACCAAATACAAGCATAGAAAAAAATCGTTAAAAGCTGCCTCACGTTTACTTTAAAAACAATGATGAAGTCATTGTTGCTTCCCCTTTATCCGTTGTTGGCTCTGGTTGCACAACAGTTTCAGAGTGGATACACACACACGCTGACACACACACAAAAAAGTTTGATTGATTGATTAATATGTAGCACACATTTTTACTGCTGTGAACATGGTGTGCTTTGTGTGATGTCATGTCTTCTTCTGCAGTGTTCACACTGGAGTCTGATGGCGGTTGATTTAAACCATGCAGAAGTAAAAACAAATATTAACCAATAATCTGACTGAGTATCAGTGTGAACATAGATTAGCCTTAGTGTGTGTCCTTGTTGTGTATCCTGCCTATGTAGTGCCCTTTGTTTGATTTAGTATTGAAGTGTTGTTTCTATCCACACCTTTCAGCCTCTCTAGTCTTTCTGCATTTTGTTTTCAATTCTTCACCTTCACTGGCAACAATTATACCCAGTAACATGGCTGTTATTGACTGATGCTATTCATACAGTGGATGCTTCTTATTGCATTCAGACATAAAACTGACTGGACTGACTGTTGAGCATCTAAAAGATCTCTGACTTATAGATTTCCTCCTTCTTCCTGTGTCACGGGGTAATTGCTGTTTTCCAGAAATTGATCTATTGGAAGTAAATGCATCATCAAAGCTTGGACTGAGGGGAGTGGATTGACGGCGTTCGATGCTATCAGAAGAGGAAATGTAGCTACTAGAGATGCAGACTGTAGCATGTATTTGTGGTAAGTGGGTCTTGAGTAAATACCTGCGTGCACCTGCAGAGCAGAGACAGCAGATTATTACAGACGGACCTGAGCAGGTGTGGCGGAGTCAAATAAGATATACGACTGCAGCGGCGCGAGTTAATTTCTCCTGAAACTTTGACTCCTTCATTCGCTCGACTTATTTAATCAAAATGCTACGAATGCATGAGCAGCGGCATAGTGTTATGCTGTTTCAGAGTAAGTGATTATTTATTCAAAATAAAACATTTTAATTGTGTTAACATTTAATCTCAGCTTCAAAGGTGAAGGCAGTTATTACCCTATCAAAAGCTTTATTAGATATGGAAGTGCTTTTTTTAAACAAAGGCTAATTGCTATAATTACAGCTTAAGTCATCAAAATGACTTTTTAAGTGGAGTCACATTATTGGGTTTGTTCTGTAAGTTGCATTTTATTTGCATTTATGAACTTGAGAGCGACCTAACCTCAACCTCAGACAAATAATGACTGTATCTCTGGCCTGATGTTTTTGCACAGAGTGATCTGATCGGTGTGTCACGTCTGCACTGCCGGCGACCCATTTGGCAACTCACCAAACAGAAACATGTTATTACAAAGTGGGTGTAACTTCCTTATGCCAGTCACAAAGTGCTGGTTTGGCGTTTCTGAATTCCTGTGGTGGGCAGATGGTGACTATTGCTTTAACAACCTTTTAAAAGGAGACTGCTGGGGTTTCCCCCATCATTAACAGTTATTAAAGATGACTTTTCTTGAGAAAATACATTTTTTTACATCTAGTAATGCTGAATTTTTAATACCTAAACTTGTCTTCAGTGTCTAGATTAGGATCAGTTCCCAAAAGAGTCACCACAATAAAATAAAACTGATAAGTACAAAATATATCGACCCATTACTGTGTGCGCCTCCTAAACAAACACAGACAATCCTTTTGGGTTTGTGATTTCTTTGTCCGTGTCAATGTTGAATATGGCCCATAATGCAACAGTCTTGCACACAAGTAAACTTTGATTATATGACACATTATGATGTAGGTCAAAGAAAGCCTTAAAATAAATTTTCCCTTTGGATTCTAGAAAGATTTCTCATACGTCTTGGTGTTTTTAACCATTTCATTGTTACTTTTTAAAATATTCTATGAACTCAGAGCTTCTTAATTTCAGACACAACTTTTGCAGCAATTCCAGCCTGGCAGACCTTAGGTGTTCTACCTGATGATTTATAAAGGAGTTTTTTCACCCCTCGCTCTCTGGAGCATCTCCTAGAAGTTGGACTGGTTTGAGGCAGTCTTCTCGTGTTCAGGTCTGGAGACTGCTGACCAATCCTATACAGTCGAATTCTGTCTGATTGCTTATTCTGTAAATATTGCTGACATGTGGTCCATTGCAAAGGGGTTTTCTAAAAATCAATTGGCCTTATACACTTTCCCTCCCTCCTCTCAGTGACCACTAAAGATGTACAATACTCCCCAATGACCCTGCAAAGGAAGGAGTGAGTTAAATAACATACTTGGAACTTGGATTAACAGCATACCAGGTGTTGATGCAGATGACTGATGGTTGCTTATAATAGACCTGCAAAAAATGTAGATCTTGCTCTCTGATTTATTTTTTGTGTGAAATGAATACTAATCCCTGGAGATTAGAGATCAAACTAACCATCAACTTAATGCAGGGGTAAAGTTCTCCGTCTTGGCGACGAATTTCCATCAATTGGGGAAAAAAGAGAAAAAAGTTCAGTCAAATCACTTTCTCGCTTTTCTCGCGTTGAAGATCCATCCATCCATCCATCCATTTTCTGTAGCCGCTTAATCCTCCACAGAGGGTCGTGGGGCAGCTGGTGCCTATCTCCAGCGGTCAAGGGGCGAGAGGCGGGGGACACCCTGGACAGGTCGCCAGTCCATCGCAGGGCCACACAGAGACGAACGAGACAAACAACCACACACCCACTCACACCTAAGGACAATTTACCAGCCCAATTAGCCTGACAGTCATGTTTTTGGTCTGTGGGAGGAAACCGGAGTACCCGGAGGAAACCCACGCACGCACGGGGAGAACATGCAAACTCCACGTAGAGAGGCCGCAGAGCCGGGACGCAGAGCCGGGACGCAGAGCCGGGACGCAAACCCACGACCTCCTTGCTGCGAGGCAACAGTGCTAACCAACTGCGCCACCATGCAGCCCGCGGCTGCATGGTGGCGCGTTGAAGATATTTGAGAAAAGTGAAGGTTGAGTGTGTAGATCTAGTGTGGATGAAGGTGACGTGTCCCCACCAATAACCAGTGATCACTGAATTTTCCCCACCAATAACTCGATCCAAGGATGCAGAAATAGCGCTGCATCCCCACCAATAACACATGCAGCCTAGCAGAATGTAGTGCTGTGCTGACCTGTGTCCAGGGGAAGGAGGCGTGTCTGGATCGACCAGTGATAGCGCTCCAGGATGTACGCTAACTGTCCGTGTTCCCAGACACGTCCCTCTACCTGGACAGAGGTCCGCGCTGAGCTGCTAATGCTGACAGCACCTGCCCTGGGTCTGGAAGTGGACTGGCCATCGGGTCACTTCCTGTTGCGCCCCCCTGCATGAATATTTTTCCGTCAAATGAAAATATTTTGCTTCAACCCCTGTTTATAGAAAGTAGATGATTTCTGCAGGGATTATTTTGGAAGTTTTACCAACTCTTATCAAAGTCAACTGGGATCATCAAACAAATTGAACTTTTTGTGATCCTGGTTTTAACCCTTATGTCATGGTTACACCCAGCGTGCATCCTAGGCAGGACCTTCTCATTACTGAATTCAAGTTTCCTTATTTAGCTTAGTTTTATAAGTAATTTTCTTCACAGCTGGTGAGTGGCTGAAGTATTTTTTTATTCACCACGTGTGTGATTTAAAGCTTTGTGTAACTTGTTCCTCTGTGGCTGTGCTGTGCCTTCGTTGTTGTTGTCTCATAAACTCATCAATGAGTCGCAGCGTTGCACTGCTGAGCAGAGCCGCTGTTGTTTAATTTGGAATTAGTCTCACACCGGCCTGCTGTAGTAAAAACTCAATAGACAAATGCACTATTTATTTCTGTTTGAACAAGACTTTCCTGAAAAATAGGCCCTGCAGTTTATTACTAGTTAAAGAAGAAAGAAACAGCCTGAGCTTAATAAGTTTGCGTACTGAAAAGTGATTAATTGTTCCTTGTGTCATGACCGCGTATTTACTTTGATGTTTCATTAGAGTTTATCAGCCTTTTTAACATTTTGCTGACAAACTGAAGCCACAGAACACAGTTATTACAGAACACAGAAATGAGATTTGATGTCTTGAGAGATTTATCAGGTTAGATAAAGGAAATAAATAAAAGACAAACAGTTTTCCTGGAAGAGGTGATTACAAGCTTCATAAAACTTCCCTTTGACTCTTGTGTGTCATTCACCTTTATTAAATTCAACTGATTTACAGTCCTTAACTCTTTATATGTCTCAATTGCCAGTTTTTGTGACCAGGGACTGGACCAGTCACTGCTCCCACCTCCCAGTCTGATCCACATTGCACCAGATCCTTCACAGTCCTCCTGTAAGTCCACAGGAGGACGAGCTCATCAAGCCGGTTCTAGCTGGGTCTGGCCAGTTTCCTTGGGCAAAAGCCCAGCCCAGCCATCAGACACTCACTGGCCTGGCTCCAGGTTGGGACCCTGGTAATCCTCTGGGCTGCTGGTACTCCACAGCCTTATCCATTATCCTCTTTGTCTCACCCTTCATCTAAGACCAATTTGCCATGATAGACATAGTTCCTAAAATAATTACAACATTCAAACTCCTCCACCGCAATATGGTGGATGTTGAAGAAGTAGCGAAGCTCTTGATTTAACAGTCTACGTTCCAATCCTCCTATAGTCATGAGTGTCCAATAACTGAAAGAACAAGATTTTCAATACAGGCGATCAAAGTGAGTTTCCTACACAGGGTAGGGTGAAGAACTCGGACATCCAAGAAGGACTTGGAGTAGAGCTGCTGCTTCTCTATGTTGATGATGAGGTTTTCCCTTTGATGCCTCTGGAGGCAGGACAGTCTGTTAGGTCCACAACCTGGACCTGGATAGGCAGAAGACAATGTGTGCAAACTCTTCATTTCTTCTGCTGCTAAGTCTTTCGGTCCACAAAGTAGTTTTCTTGCACTGTGAGACAATATAGAGTTAATGTATCATTAGCATACAGCTATAGTTAGATTATTGACAAGAACTAGTTTTAATCATTTGCCTAACTAGGAACTAGACATCTGAATCAATCCAGGAGTTGAAGCCAAAACAACGCAGCCCTCCCAGTGGTGAGTTTCAGTATAGTCTTCCCCCTCCATGTAAACAAACGGGACATTGCTCTCATTTAAAAAATTAGGATTCACCTCAGATAATTGTTTCCAGGTGTTCCGACTTTACGAGACGGTACATGTTACTGGATTCGTGAGAATGAGATGAGACCAGTTTTTATTAATGTTTTAAAGAAAACTTCAAAGATAAAATATGTCATAAAAATGACGTTCCGCATTTAAAACTAACAGTTTGTTCCCTTTGTTGATAGTTGCATTGTGATGCTGTGTCAGCCGCTCACGTCAGCTCCCACTGATAACTTGTCCTATCCTGATGATTCACCCTTCCTTCTGTTTCTGTATAAATATCTGTCAGTGAGAGCGCCTCGCCGAGCCCGTGATGCACCTTTGCTTGTTTCATTGAACTGCTCCTCTTGGCCAAGAATAAATACTTTGGATTGCCTCCAATCTCCTCACTTTGACTCTTTATGAATAAATTCTTTTAGCAAAATAGAAGTAGGAAAAGTATTTTGAAGCTTCTACTACCTAATCTAGTGTCTCTCCTTTGATTTATCAGGAGTCTGTTCTAACCTTAGAATGGTTCAACTATACAGTACATAACTTCTCATTAAAGCTGTGTGACCTTTAAATTGATCTTTCTACAAACATAAAATAAATGGGGGAAAAATGATATAGATAAACTTTTTGTAGTCGTATATTGAAAAGAAAGCATAATTAAGGTTTTTGTGCTCAAAGTGCGAGCAGAGATTGACCATATTTTGATTCAGTGTTCTTCAACAAGCATGTGTTCTAGCAGCAGTTGAGATCTCTGGACTCTTTGTCTCCTGCAGCTGAAAGGACACACTTGCTAGGGACAGACGTAGCAGGAAGGGAAAGGTTTGCTTTGGCAGGTGGAGACGGTGCTGCTGATTTAAATGGAGAGCTGGAGGTTCTGAAGATGTCTTACCAGAATGCTCGTGTCAGCTGTGGTGAAGGGTAATCTTTTCTTAGTGTTTACAAATTGTTTATGTCTTGTCTGTCGTTCTGTCACAGTTTATCGTTTCTACCGGGTGCCCAAAATGCTGCCACACACACGATTCAGTAGTTGTGAATGTGGAGATATCTACAATTCTAACTTAGCCAAAGTCATTCACATCATGCCACTACTTTATATGGTTTATAGTTTTCAGGTTATAATTTATGTTTCAACGTTGGATTCATGTTTTTAGTTTTTTAGTTAGTTTGAATCAAAATTTGTGCTGACGTCAGTAGAAAAAAGCTAAATATATTTAGCTTTTTTCTGCAGATGTCTAAAAGTAAATTAGGTTTATTGTGCTGTGAGTCACCTCTCGGCTTTGAGCAGATCCCTGCAGCTATATTTTAGTTTGACCTCGATTCTTCTGAAAAACACACTTATTTTTTGCACTTTTTTACTGATAATTTGTTGATTCATTATTGAAACCCAGGTTGGCTGAAGGGCTCATGTGCTGCACTTAAAATCAGTGGACTTAAAAAGTAAAGCACACTTCACCCAGAATGCCCTCTTCTCTACGTTGGTGTGCTTCTGAACTTCGATCTGCAAGCGGAGTTCCACTTTGGGGTCACGGTTTTTACTGGAATTAAAAAGTCTGTTTAAACAGCATGAGACTAATCTGCGAATTGGATTCTGATACTCCACTGTATTTATTTGGGTTATGAAAATTACCCTGTCTGTGATATGCAGCCATTCCAGTAAATATGCTTTATGGGATGGGAATTAGGTGAGTCAGTCTTGGCTCAGGCTTAGTGTAGATTTTTATGGAGAAAATATACCAAATGAGATCAAATAGTGTTGGCACTAGTTGGCACACAGATCAATATCTAAATATGTTATATCTCTTTTCAGAGAATATTTAGGTTCTGCAACATTAAAAGTATTGGTGTTCTTTCTGGTACAGATAATCCACCCTCTATGTAAAGAGAATCTGTTACAGACCTATGTTTCTTCACTCAGCCTGCGAAGCATTAAATAGGTCAGTAATATTTCCCCTCCTTTTCTGTGGGTTTTGTAAAATGCTCAGAATATGGAGCCAAATTATTAGCATGGATGGAGTCCAGAGCATTAATGGTAACCAGGCAGAGTCGGATGACATTGTTATTGCAGCCGTTCTAGGGAAAGTGAGGGGAGCTGAAAATTTATATTTGATTTATAGCAGGGTTTGAATTTATGCTCTGGCTCTCAATAGGAAAGTAAGTGATCTTCACTCAGCTTCTCACAAGAGAGGGCCCCACAGCATCTGGTGCTGGAAACATCTCTGTATCAAACAGAGTTCCTTCAAGTTTCTCTTCGCACTGCTTAACCACTAGAAATTTACACCTGTAGGGGATATAGTATTACTATGTGTGTTGGCTCAGGTTCAAGTCTGAGTCTTGAGAAATGATCAGACGGTTGAAATAAGCTGCTCTTTGTGGGAAACATCGTGGAAAATTAAGAGTGTGTTCATAACCCTGTGTCCAAACACAGTGTGTAAAACGTAAATAATGACAGGAAGCAAAGATCTTCATGAATTATTAACGCAATGTTTAAATAGAAATTTAATTTCTGGTTTTATTTTGCTTCGCATAAAATATTTATAGTCATGTTTCATTTGATACAAGCAACAAGTGTAGAGAATGTTGGCACATGGTAGTTACAATTTTTAAACAAATTTAACCCAATTTCAGTTAAAATATAAAGTTTGTGCACAAGTTTTCTGAACGATATTATAAAGTTAAAAAAAGATAATATGAGTGAAACCTTTTAAACCCAGTAAATGGGTTTATGACCTCGTTGCAACGTAAAATAAAAGCCAGATCATGGATGGTCTTTTCATAGCTTTGGTGTGATCTTCTGGAGCTTATTAAACTGATATTTTGGTCAGTTATTTATCTACAATAATCACCAGTAAGCTCACTCAAAATGAGCTGAGCCTCTAGAAACAGGATGTAATCCTCTGACTGGAGCAGCACTTGTAGCTAGTCCAATTTGGAGAGACACTGCTGCAGATCAGTATCAAATTAGAGGCTAATTTTTGAATATTTCAAACAATTCTTGCTCACTATATTACCTGTTTGTAAACTGCAACAATTTTCCATGAAACAATGTTAAATATAACACCGTAAACTAAATAAACTCTCATGTAAAGTTAACTGTTTTTGCAATATGTTGCTTTTATCAAGTAAAGATACACACACATTTTAACAGAAGCCATACCCGTGTAAATTGATTGCACTGTTTTAATAAAATATAGCTTTTACATTTTTACTCGTCTTCCAGCGTGCCAACTTATAAAAACATGGCTGCAGATACATTATTCAGTTGCAGCTGTAGTCATTACCTGTTTTCTGCTACTGTGCAGTTTTTGATAAGATGCTAAGTTGTTATTGACTTTGCTGTATTGTTTACTTAATGCTATTTGATAGCTTTAGTGTTCTCTTTAGTACTGCAGGCAGTAAGGCAAAGACATAAAAATGTTTAAATTGCACACATCGAGTGCTTTCTCAAGTTTTTTTCCCCCCTCTAACAGCACATTGACAGGAGCAATAATATACTGTTTTCTGTCACTTTAAGTGCACTTTAGAACTCCTGAAATATTATATTATCTGCTGGAAGAGATGATACAAATACCTTCTTCATGGTTTAATAATAACTGCGTTATTTTTCAGAGGGATGCAGAGCATTATTTATCGCTGGCAGCACTCGTGTGGATTAATGATGCATAATTCTGTTGGAGTTGTCTGGCGTACAGCACCAGTGGAAGGAATCTGGAAGGTTATCAGAGCAATAAATCCAGAGTTTTTCCTCAAGTTGTTTGTCACGATGCAACGCCGCAGCCAGTAGTTGCGATGGTTCCAGCCTGTTCCCTCAGTCTCGCTTGATTTTTGGGAGCCTTCGACAAAATAACACGACTTGTTTAAGGCGTGAATTGATAATATGGAATCTGATCGTGCAAACTCCAGAGTTCAAAGCTGTTTATTTTTAAGATCTCCTCCTTGATACCGTGTCTGCCTCCAGCTGGATGATGGGGTGTAGATACACACACCCTGTCTCAGATGTTGAGTGTCGGCGATGAGAATCGTTTGTTCAGTCGTGCATTTTAACTGTTTTCTTTCCCTCCAGTTCTCGTCATATTCTGCACGTCAGTAAAGTAAAAATTAAATTAGGTGTGCAGACTGTTACACAAGTTCAATCTATATCCGCTCAGCTGCGGCGCCATAGTTTTTCCATCGTGGCTTTATTTTCTCTGTTTAATTTATTGAATAAATTGCCCCTTTAACTTGTCAAGCAGGAGGAAGTCATCCTCATATTGTCTATGATCCGGGCAGAGGGGAAGATCCAGTCTATTAGTGCAATGATAGGGCCTTTACTGCAGAGGGCTCACTGATTGAATGGCATCCTTGTCAAGGTCAGGCCCGAGCTAAGAGCTATTTTCTGCTTACCTGTGCAGCCAGCCGGCCACAGAATCTGCACACAGACTGCCTTTGCACCAGCGAGCTTAGTAAGCGGAGAAGCTCATCACGGATATTTCCAGCTGGTAACATGAAGAGAAACCTCTACGCCTGCAGAAAAGGACACAAAGGCATGAGTAATACGATAAGTGGGATCTCAATACAGTACATGAAGACATTAGGAATGTTTTTTTTTTTTTTTTTGATCTGCGCCAAAGTACAAATCACATCCTTCCATTGTGTTCCCATCAAAGTAGAACAGTGTGTTAAATGTGGACGATTTGGGTCAGAGGTCAAGCTGGGAGCACAGCTGTTTTGTCTGGTCATTTTAGAAGTGAAGTGTCAGCTGTTTTGAGTCAAATTTCCTCGAAAACACAACTGTTTTTTATGAAGCGCGAATGAACGCTGTGAACCCAAGTTTTGACACAGATAATAAATGTCCGCCTGGGATTGTTCCAGTTAAAGGATCTCCGTCATCAGTTTGCAATTGATAAAATATGACTTAAAAATTGAAATGTTGCTCTTTAGAATCCACTTTTCTCTTTTTTCGAAGTGAATTTTCTGCACTGACACATCAAATTTAGCCTCAACAGGGGCTGCCATTAAGCTTATGTTAAAAAAAAATCTCATCTGTAACATGGATCACCCTCACTTGCCACCTCTGTGAGATCAAAGCACCGTGGAAATCCTCCATACAGCGTACAGGGGAGCTGTGGCAGCAGAGGGGGGCCAGGAGTGATTCACCTGTGCAGAGAGGCCAAGCACAGCTGCATTCCTACCAGCTGGAGCCCACTGACCACAGACAGGATTAGAGGCTTTAGCTGCAAAGGTCCCCTCATCATCTCTTCGCCTGAGTCTTGTATAGCAACAACACCCCCCCTGCAAACACAAATACTGCTTTCTGATCACTTAATAACACCTTCATCCTCACTTTATGCATGCTCACTCTCAATAAATCAGCTCCTGCGCTTTTATAGCCACAATTGTCTCTGCAGATAAAGAGAACAACCCAGCAGTTTGGGACTCCCAGCCCATGAATCTGTTGTGAAGGGATTTTCTCCCACCCCTCCTCACCCCCACCTCCCTTCTTTCCTCAGATAAATATCACTGTACAGGCTGCCATTGTAAAGCTGCTGCCTGGCTTCTGTATCCGAGCTCAGCTCCTCATCCCTGCCAGGTAAACCCATCTGCCTCTCCTCTGCTGCAATAGGGGAGTTTTTGGCTCAGACCGACTGAAACAACATCACTTTGTTTATCGTGCAAATAATTCACCCCTTCCGGGCAGCAGAAACAAAATCAAGGTTGTGTGTTTAACAGGGGAGTCGAGGAATGAGAGGAGAAAGAGAGAGAGAGAAAAAAATCAGGTGTTTCCTTTTTAGATAAACCTGGCGCCTGGAGACAGCGACACATCCCTGATTCCTATGCAGCGCGAAGATGCAGCAAAGAGATGTGTTAGGTGTGTGTGTGCACGGGGAAGAGGTGTGAGGGGTTATATTTCTTTGCTCACTGAACGTGCCCTTTGGTGGCTCTGTGGAAAAGGAGCAGAGATACGGTTGAGGACATTATTGTCATGTTTAACATCACAACCTATAGATTATGCACCATAGAGTTTGATGATTAACACCTCCACCTCTGCTGTGACACACGTGTATTTGGACACACTCGCTGTCTGTTTTGCTGTTTTATATTGTCTAACATCTCTGTTAAAATTGTTTCTTAAAATACAGAGTATTAATTTACCCCTCAATTAAAGCACATTAACACTTTCCTCTGTATTTTGAGAAAATCACACCAGAAAAGCTTTAGAACACTTGAAAACTGCTTTGATTAAAAGATAAAGATCAGTTGAATAAAGAGATGCAACATATGCAAATGCCTCTATTATAAACAAACCGCTACATATTTCTGTCACTTCCTGTTAAGTACCTCCACTAGAAATAACCTATAAAGATACTGAAGGTGCATCATTCATCCTTGGACCTTAGTTGTAAGCACTAAATGAACACAGATGCTTTCGTAGGTGTTATTAGCATTAATGTGACTTTGTCTTGATTAATTATGTAATCTTGTTTTGGCTTCAGGTGTATTTGCATCGCAGTAGCTGATTAAAATTGATTTGCATTAGCTCAGTGTTTTAATTCAAACTATATAATAAGGAGGCATCACTACGCTGATGACAGAGAGCAGCTTAAAAGTAAAGAATATAGTGCTTAGTAAAGTAAAAATGATCTTATTCCCACTGTTTTTGTTTCCATGGCAACAGCTTGTAGTAAAGGGTCAAACGGAATGAAAGTGAAGAAACAAAATGTGCCACTGAATTCCTTTTTTGGCTCCTTTTTAACACCAAGATCAGTTATGGCAGATTTGTTTTATGAGGGGCTTCATTTGCAGCGGACCAAGACGGCGTTCAATTAGAAAAAGAAAACCAGAATGTTTGGGTTTATTCCACCAACGTTCAAATGTCCCATCATTGTCATGGTCGGGGTAAATGCAGGACCCAAGTGCAGGAAGGTGGAGGCAGGAATAGATAAGGTGAAACCCCAAAACAGCTTTTATTGTAGTAGCATGGAACAGAACTCGGGGAGGAACTGGGTAGACAACATGAGGATCGGACAGGAAGTGACTGAATTAACGACATATAAACAGAGGGACACACCTGTGGAGGATTAGTACAGGACACAGGAGGAGGAACATGGAAAACACAGGGGAACAGACAGGAACAATTGTACACAAAAGGGGCAGGACATGACAATCATCTACTTAAAGCAGCAAGCTGGAGGATTTCATCAAGAGAGCAGTTTTTGAATCTAACGTCCAAAGGCTCCTCCTCAAAACATCTCAACACGCGCGTCCGGTCATGTGTGCGTGCGTGCACACGGCGCATATACGTTGCGGGCATAAACTGTACAGCTCAATGTGTAGGGTTTAATCACTCAAAGTTCACAACTCTTATTCCAACAACACTACGAGGGTCTGATGAGCCCTCTCTGTCCCTGCTGCTTCTGATATTAGCTCTGTTAGCAGAGAGCTGCTGCTGGACTCTGAAGCTGAACTTGACTCGGCCCTGGATGAACTTTCTGACCAAAATAAACGCATAATCCTGTCAAGCCTTGCCATTCTGTGAGGTGAAAGGTTTAAAAATAAAAATAAATCCATCTTTAGCTGGAGAATGGGTAGGTTTTTAGTAGAAATGAGCTGTGAGGCTGAGATGGCAAACAGAGAAACACATGGAGCATCCTGTACAACAGCGCCCCCTACTGGTACAGGTTTGGTCGATGCGCGTGCATGTTGAGAGAATGCAGACATTTGAATTTCATTGGCTAAAAAATGTCGGCGGCAAGAAATAATGGAAAGGGGTCTCTAGGAGGAAGGAGGGTCTTCATCAGAATGACAGATGTTGTGGAACTCAACACATAGATCATAGTTTAGACCTGAAATATCATTTAAAACATTTAGAAAACTTTGATACAGAGAAAAATGCTCCAGATTGCCGCTTTAATCAGTCTTTGAAGGCAAACTTTCCTATTTATAAGTGTGTCAGACATCTACTGTTATACGTACCATGGCTGATTGGTTGGTTGTCATTGCACCTCTCCTTCTTGAGCCACAAACCAACCATCATACATCAAACCACAGTGCTGTTACTTCTTTACTTGGAAACGTTTTCTCCATGGCTGTATGAAACTTGTCCCAATACAACTCCTGATGTTCCAGCTTATCTTATCTGGATGGGATTCCAAAGGTGTCCCTAAAATACAGTAAATGCCTGAAACACCTTTCAGTTTGGAGAACCAGCACTTCTACGTACTGAAAGACTCAATTCAGACGTTTCACCCTAAGAAATTCTTGAAGATTATGCTTATTGTTCCTAAATTTCCCTCCTACTAATCATCACAGAAAAAGATCATTAATGAGGTAATGTTGTGCAAATTAAGCCCTCAATTAATGGGATTTTTGAGAGCTCAGTCCCAGCCGTATTACTTCTGATGTTGTAGTGTAGTGCCAAAATAATAGGAAATGAGTGAGTGCTGAAATACTTGCACAGATTGCATCAGTAGACTATCAGTCAGCTTTATGTTGTCTTGCAGCCAGAGCCTAAAGCCGCATGACAACTGTGAAACACCCATTACCAAAGAATTGAGTGGTGATAAACAAGCCTCCCCACCATGCTGGTGTGTCAGCAAGGGACGAATCAGGCACAGAACAGAAGACCACGAGGATGTGGACGTTTGAAGCTGAAATTGGGCTGGTTTTTCATCAGCTTTACATGCTATGCCTCCCCCTTTGAGTGTTGATTGCAGACATAAGAATGTGGTTGACTGATCTGAAAGGAAATTACTGGAGAGGGAGCTTATCCATGCCTTTGACTGATAATCAGCTCATTATCGTGTTGATCATTTATAGCTCTCCCTCTCACCCGTTCTCTATTCTTTTAGCTGTGTCACTGGAGCAGAGCACCGAGACTTTTAATGGCTTGGCACGGAGCCTGATGTGTTGAGGCAGAGTTAAAACCGCCACGCTAGCCATGCTTATTCTCCACTTTTTACAGTACAGGTTCCCACCTCACTTATCAACTCTCTCAGGGAAGAGAAGAAAAAAAAATTAAACACAAACAACAACAACATATGCAACCCTGATGTGAGTGGTGCCCTAGAACCCCAACATGACTAACTGTGCATGAAATTGAACTGATTGGAGTTATTGACCAGAAGGCTCCAGCCCCTGAGAGGACAGAGAGGAGCGAGCGAGCAGGGGAGGGGAGGGGAGGGAGGGGGTTGCCTTGCGTGTTACCTGATTGAGTGAAAAATCTCGGCCGGTTGCTTTGATGCCGGGCACTTTACAGGAAAGAGTGATTTAATGGAAGCTGCCAGACCTCATCAATGTCAGCGCTCATGGTGAGGGGCCCCGCGCTCTGCCAGTGTTTTATATAAAAGCTCCTGCGATGACAGGCCCTGATGGACAGATGTTTGCTGGTTGTTTTAACTGCACAGTGAAAAGAAACATTGATTTCAGCCTCCACGTCTGACTCGAAAAGAAAAGCTGCAAAACCAAAGGCGGACACCCCAACATGCAGCGCCCTCTCCTATTTTAGGTCTTTATTAATAGCCCTTTTGAATTTTAGCTGAGGCTGATAAGCCTATAATTAATGTGACCATCATTAGGGACGGCCATCCTCAAAGGGAAGCAGCTGGTGAGGTAAAGCTGGAAGACTTAAAGGATGATCGGAGTCGTGTGAAACAGTGGAAAAGAGTGACGGCCAACCAGCTTCCCTGTGATGTGCAGAGGGCGCCGCTTTGTTTTCGAGCTGCAGGATAACACCAGGCGTCATCTATCAACTCTCTGCAAAAAAGCCCACTGCGCTGCGTCTTCAGTACATCTGAATTGCATTGGAATTGCATCATTAATAGAGCAGAAATGAGTCCCAGCAACTCTGGGAGAATACGTTGACCCCTGAGGGAGACTAGAAAAAAGACATTGTTTTTACAGGAGGAATATCTAACTAGAGGTCCCATTACCACATCATCAATATACAGCAGCAAGTGAGGAGAGAGGGGAGCAGAAAGGAGAGGAGGGAACGTAATGGCTTATAGTACTAATAGCAGTCTGAGCACTCAAGTCCCAAACATTCAGCTGCCTCATCTCATCTGGGCTGTGTAATTGCCCTCCTGGAAGCTGCCACACGAAGAGGCTGCCTTTGGAGTGAAGAGTGGCAGCTGCTGGATGTTGAGGAGCAGGGACCGAGGTCAGGTCCCCAAGTGGGGCTCCTTGCAACCACGAGAAGTCATAATTAATAGCTATCTGGTGGCCCAGGGGCCAATTTTGGGTGGGCGCGTTGGAGGTTTGGAGTATTTAGATAAACTGAAGCTAAACACAAAGTGAAGCCAGACTTATTCTCCACTTAACATAATGTATACTCACCAGCACTTTGCCTGCAGCGACTTAAATCTGTGGAGCATCTCTGCTTTTCAGGGATTATTTTCCTCTTGTTTGTATAAAGTTCCCCATCTGTATCTGAATGTACCTAGAGATATATCTCTGTGGTGTGTCATGGGAAATTATTAATCTTCGGGGACCGGCGTTCTCCCTTGTTAAGTAAATATACATGAGCCGCCGTGCAAGAAACAAGCTGCGAGCACCTTCATGAAACTCTTTTACTTCAGCTTCCCTCTTCCTCCCCACCCTCCTCTCGTTCTCGCTAACATGTCGCCTGGGGGCAAATCTCACTCTGTCTCATCTGCTGCTTAATTTCACTGGAGCGGCCCTCGGTAATGAAGCGCCTTGATGTACATTTGCCAATTTCTGCCTCTGCCACAGCGATATAATTGGGATGTGACTAAGCATGAATACCCGGCACAGGGTTGGTTGACCTCTCGACGACCCTGCGAATAGTGCTTTTGTCATAATGGAGGTATTATCTCACATAATCTGGGTATGGAGAGAGATTGTCTGCAGGGTGCCAGCGATGGAAATGAATTCGTGTAACTCCCCGCTCCTGTGCGCCACAGAGGGGGTGATGAAAAAAGTGTGAGATGCATTTTTTTACATGCTCATAATGAAGACATTTTCCTCTTATCTGTTGTTGCTTTGTGTTTATTAGAGTAGGAGAGCAGCTTCTGGCAAAAGCAGGGGTGGCGTTTTTATTTTTTTTATATGTATTTTTTTCTGTGAAGGGAGTGAGTTTTGAAGCTAGACAGGATTTCTCTGTATGTGAGTCTAAGTGTGTGTATGTCAGTCATTTCCCTGCGTGGGCGCGCAGTGTATTCACATGTTGGTGTGTATGTGTGTCTGTTAATGACCCTGTAAAATGACAAGCAGAGCTGGCAGTGAGAGTACAGCCGCTTGTCGGTGACAGAGAGAAGGTGGAGGAGGCAGGAGAGTTCAGGATGGGGAGGAGGCGGGGGGAGCTGCGAGGTCGGCGGATGGTGTGATTCACCATGCTGTCATCACAGAGGGACCGAGGCCCCTCAGTGGCCCTCTCTATTCCCACCTGAGAGGCCTGCAAATGGAGGGGCCGCGCTGTCATTATTTACAGCCCGCAGCTCCTAACCTTGGATTCGGAGCTCATCGCTGCGAAGGGAAAATCAGATTGAACCTGACGTGTACCCAAGCCAGTGACCTTGATAAGTGTGAGGTGCCTGCAGCAAGAGGTTAGGGAAGACGAGCTCGGATTTGCGCGCGTGTGCGTTTGCGTTTCAACCAGGTGGAAAGTTGAAGACGTGGTTGAGCGGCTGAATTGTGACTCAAGACGACACGTGGTTGGACTGCTCATGGACTAAGACACAGAGGTCAAATGTGACATTGCCTCTGTTCTTTTTAAGGCGACAAAACTAATATCTTCATGAAGGACTATGTTTTCCATCATGACCATAAACATACTAACATATACAAAATCTTAATAAACCACTTATTAAAGCAACATATTTTTAAAGGGCAACATATTAAATGTTAAAAGCTTCTAAATTTAGTTGAAAAATATTTAAATATATCCCCATTTTTAATTTGGTGCCTTGAACACAATCCAAAACAGTCCTCATTGCATCTCGCTGCTAATTAGACTACTTGGCAGCAGGTCAGTGACAAGATTGGACTTTCAGAGAGGAGTAAAGAGAGGGAGGGATCCACCACTCTGTGAAGTCAAATATTAATACAGTTTAAGAGTAACATGCATTTTATGTTAAGAAGCTAAAAGATTTAGATTTTCCTTCAGAGCATACTAAAGGATCAACAAAACCACAAGCACTGCATTCAAATTATATGACTTTATAGTAGAAATCACTGCATGGGCTTAAGAACACTTATAAAAAAAAAACACAGCTTATTGCTGCTCACTAAAACACCAATCCAAATTTTATCATGCAAAATAATCTCTTAATTGAATAAAGTGCATTTGAAAAATTAAAGTATTTAAATGTATTAAATATTTGTTGCTGCGTCCTTCAAGATAAATACATAAAGAACAGTCTGACTTGGTGCACAATTTGGATATGTTTGTTGCTTTGGAGCAATATATTCTACAATCCGTGAAATTTGTTTAAAAAAATCTTTGTTTATTTCAGCAGCACAAGGTCAAAACACATCCTGCATGTAAAAAAACACAAACTAAGCCTTGGTGCAGTTCACACGTGTCACCATCTGAAAATGTTTATACATGAGAAGAAGAATGAGGTCGAGTCTTTTACCATTCTGATATCAATCAATGGTAAAATAATAATAATAATCTTAATTTTTAAAAACTACACTCGGTGTGTTGTTCGTGCAGAACGATGGTAAACATGTTTCTGTCTCAACTTCTTTTGAATATATTTCCAACAATCATTTCAAAATGAATAAATATTTTTTTAATTAAGTATTTCTGGGTTTTGTCATTTTCTCCGTCGTTACATGTTGCTTTTACAAACATTTCGATTAGCTTCCCAGTTTGTTTAATGCGTGTTTTTTTAACAAAAAGATTGTAAAAATGTTTTTTTTAATGTTTTGCTAAGTTTTAAATTAATAAATCCATTCATTTTCTTCTGCTTTTACCTGATTTTTTGCCTTTTATCATTTTAGATTTCATTGTTTGATTCTCTGTTCTTGACCTGAAAATAGTTGAGTGCTCCCTCTGGGTTGGGAGTGAGCCTCTGCCTCAAGCGGAGGGGGTCAAGTGTCTAGGCGTCTTATTCTTCACTGATAATAGGATGGAAATTAGCTTCCTCCATCCTATGCGGGGAGCTTGTAGAGCTGCTCCTCCTCATAGAAAGGAGTCAGCTAAGGTGGTCTGTTTAGGATACCTCCTGGTCGCCTCCCTCTGGAGGTTTTCTGGCCCTGGGAAAGCCCCAGAACTCACTGAAGGGATTATAAATCCTCTCTTGTCTGGAAACGCCTTGGGATCCCCCAGGAAGATTTACTAGGGAGAGGGATGTTTGGGTTTTTCTCCTGGACCTTCCCTGGATGAGCAATGGAAAATTGATGTTTTTGAAAAGAAGTTTTAAAATCCATCCTGATTAGCTGTTTGTTTACAAGCATCCTTGGACTGAGAGCAAACATGAGCCTTGTTTTAAATAATAAAAATCTTCCTAGACAAGTTGAATATTTTAATTCCTTTTGAACTAGTTCCCAAAGACCAGGTAGGGTGGGGGGGTGGAATAACGGGGGACAACAGGACGAATGATGAAAATGCATTTTTCTTCCACCACCGAGATGCTATTTGGTCGCGTGAAATGATTAATTTCACACATATACAGGTCATCTCCAAAAGCAGCAACATCTCATTCACAAGGGGCCCCCGTCAGCAACAAAGCAGGAGGCTGCAATAAAATAAGCAAACAGCAGCACGTACCGCACGTCAATAAATCTTTGGAGGTTAAACCTGAGCACTGTAGAATTTGAGCAGCCCCGTTCGCCCCCCCGTCAGGTAAAAGTCACCGAGTCCATCAACGCTGTCGAGACCAGCGAGCAGTTCGGGGGAGTGTCCTGTGGCAGCGGGTACATACTCACACACAGTCTGTGTTTGCATAAGAAGGATGAAGCCTTAAATTATTGGGTTTGTGTAAATAAGGAGGATGAGACTGTTTTTAGCACACAGGCAGGAAGGAGGAGTGCTTGGATGAGAATAGTCTCTCTGTGTGCTGTGGAATTGGTCTGGGGTTGTTTACGACAGCTCACAGCTCTCATATATCACAAGCAGTATGTTTGCTGTGAAGCTACAGTTTGTGAGCCATCTGCCTTAGCTGACCCTTCAAACAGACTTATATTTTGTAACTCTCTTTATTTTATTTTTCCTAGTGGATGATCCAGAAACCGCACAAGGTGGCTACCTTCTTCGGGTGCATCGGTAAGGATCACTTTGGCGAGATCCTGAAGAAGAAGGCCGAAGAAGCCCACGTTGACGCTCATTACTATGAACAGAACGAAGAACCCACTGGTACCTGTGCGGCCTGTATTACAGGAGACAATAGGTTAGCATCCTTTGAATGTTGGCTGAAGTCTAATAATTCAGTGTTTTATGTAATTTCTTCCAGTAAAGTGTCACCAGTAAAATATTCTGGAATAAAAATTTCAACAAAAAGACCCTCAACATGCAACAAGAGCAGACCCCCAAAAATATCATATCAATCCGATGTGGGCACTGGTCTGACATGAAGGCTGCAAAGAGCAGTTAGATTTGCTAAAAATCAAAACAGTAGCATCCTTTCCTTCTCTAGAGAATTGATTCATACAATATTCTATTTACCCAATAATCAGTTGAGATAAAAAATATATAATGTATATCTTATTTACTTTCTCAAAACTTTAAACTCCTGAGACCCAAGATTTTGTTCGGTGTGTGTTTTCTTAACATTACCTAGCTATCAGGATTAGTAGGACCTCATAAATATAATAAAGAAAAATTAGTTGATGAAATTTTAAAAAATATATTAAAACAAATAAAAAGTGAAAATGAGGGGAAAAAAATTAAAGCTTGTCTTCCTACTAAGTACAGGTTAAAGTAAACAAAATAGAGGATTAGAATGCAGTAAAGCTAATTAACGCTGTAGGTAAACAAGTAAACACAACCTGAGCTATAGCGGTTCTGACTGTGGACTCAAGCTACACTAATAATAAATATGCTCATCCTGAAGTTTATTTTAAATATGTGTTATTTGCACATTAGGTTTTGATATAAACAACTTACCTTTTAGCCCTAATTTCATTAGAAAATGAAGTTTATGACAAAAAAGTTATTTTCTGTTTATTTTAATATCCCTTAGTAGTATCAGATATTAAGTTTGAATCGTAATAATTTCACGAGACCATGTTTTTGTTAGAATTTCCCATCACTGCTGCATCACTTGGATCACCCCCAAGAGCAGAGCCCAGCATAAACTAATGAGCACATCTGTTTAAACGGGGCTAAAACTTTATTTTGTTTTTAAATATGTAATCCAAAATGTTAGTGGAATTCCTTCTTTATTATATGAACCCATAATCATTGTCCTTGTTGGGTGTTTGTTTGTGTCAGTTACCATCAGGATGTCAAAGGGATTAGATGTGGCAGAGGGAGAGCTGCAGACAAAAGGCTGAATCTTACCCATCATACAAATGTTGATGAAAATGGCTGAACCTAAAGGAAAAGTTACAAAGGATGGTACTGTCACGTCTGACACAGTCTAGTTTAAAAACACCAACAAAAAATGTATTTTTTAGAACATTTACTCGCCTTCTGTGGGAAATCCAGTATAAGGAGGATCCTATAGATTCAGGACTTAAATATGATAACACAGTTCTGGGTAAGAGTAAAAGTTTAACCCCCTCTGATTGGTTCAATTTAAATAAATTCAGAGGTTTGGTTTAGGTTTGGATTTAAGTCATTTTTGGTTGATTTTTATCTCTTTGGAAATCAACAGGAACTTGTTAAGATCTCACTTCATAAGAAAAAAAAGAACAGCTTGAGCTTGTTTTTCTAGGCCCCCACTCAGCGTCTGCCACCCCAGCGAGTTGTCATCCATCTATAGGCTTGACAGTAGCAATGTGTCAGAGTTTCCTGGGCTATCCCAGCTCTCACCTGTCAGCCACCTCACCTGGTAAAAAAGTGGCCTTTAGCGTCTCTGGCGACTCTCACTCCAGCATCATCATCAGCACATCTGAGACAGCTGAGGTCAAACTCGACGCCGATACACACAAATATCACTAACATTAAAGGCTGCAGTTCATGATAGACCAGGCGTCGATCAATACGCGTCTTCTCTAAACACTCCTCTCCTCTGCAGCCTTTTATCCACATGGATACTGCAGTTGTCAGTCAGTCAGCTGCTGGGCCCTGACCACCCTGGGAGCCGGCCCCGGTGAATGGTCTTAGTGGGCTTGTTTGATGTGGGCTCTGACACCTGAAAAGGTCAGGTGCCGTGCTCGGGGAGGCGAACTCTGTAATATTTCTTACAGGTGTTTAACAGACAGCTCGGGAGGCTTGAAGAAAGGTCGTTGGCAGGGCTAGATTGGAAAAGTGATGGCTTTGAAGGACTGGGGGCTCACATGTCACAGCCTCCCAGCCTTTGATTAGTGAAAGTCTTAAAAAAAAAAATAAAAATCAACCCCCCACACTCAAACCTGAGGGTTTGAATTCTGATTTTTTTAAAATACGCATTTTGAATAACATTCTAGTCATTAAAGTGCACTCCTTTTCTTTTTCACATGTTCAATCAAAGGTACAATCAATCAGTCCCTCCAGGATCTCACACTTTGTGTGTGCAGCCCAAAATTTTGCATCTACTTTTCAATAAAAATGGACCTAAAAAATGTCATGAAACTAATTAAAACTGATTTAATTAAACGTAATAGTTTCATAATAATTTTTACGTGCTGATTTCAACCACTTGTGTTGCCTAATCTTTGTTGGAGTCACCAAAATAATGTGTTTTTTCACCAGAATGACAAGGATGTTTTATGATTTGTCGCTAATTGATGAATAAGTAATAATTTAAGCTTTATTATATAATCAGTCACCTTTTTTTCCAGTGTAAACGTATAACATTGAAATGGTTTATTTTTAAAATAAGCATTTGTTATAATTCAAGTAGAATATTGCGATTCAGTCACGCAGGGTGTCTTTGATGTCCACAAGCAAACTTTAAGCATCTTCTATTTACTCCGTTTAACTAAAAATACAAGTTTGTAAATTAGTATTTCCTGAGGGTTGAAAGTCTTTTGAGCTGCTGGAAAATTCCAGTTTTCTCTGGTTTTGCTTTTGTTATATTTTTTTGTTTTGGGCAGACAGTCTGCTGCTCAAGTCTGCCCCCTAGTGGTTTCAAAATAATACATGGTGCACAAAGCACATTAATTTTATACTCATGTGATACCTTACTGTATTTGACTTCACTTCTGTTTTTTATACTTAACATTTTCACATATTAAATTTTGTTCAGCACTTTGATCAACAGAAGTTTTAAATTTTAAAGAGAAGTATTGTAATTTTTCATTTTAAATTTTTTGTAGGTACTGCACAATTACACCTAAAAAAACCAAAATGCTTATAGATCTTATATTTTTAAGTACAAGTGAAAGTAGAAGAGAAATGGCGATTAGCATGTTGATGAATGAATCAGTTGATTAAAGGCACACTATGTAACTTTTTTATATTTTAAAATCTTTTTCTTAAGCCAGTAGGAGTTGATGAAAAATCACTGAGCTCCATCTGCTGCTTGTATCCAAAATACAGCGTTTGCAACTTCTGAGTCTCCAGACCGGTGCCCCTGAAGTCTCACAAAGTCACATATCTCACGAGGGTTAAGCTAACCCAAAGTGGCTAGCTACTATGCTAGCACCACAGTGTTTTTAGCTCATGATTCCTGCATTTTTTAATCTCTCCCTGCTTGAACACAGCTGATTTCTTTGAATGAGTGATGAACCGCTCCAGTAGAAAGCAGAGAAGGCTGAGGAGACATTTCAACAGTTAGATTTACGTGTTTCTGAGCAGAGACAATGCTAAAATTTTTACAACAGTGATTTAAAATGGACACTAGGGGGTGCTAAAAACAAGCCAAAATTGCATAGTATGCCTTTTAACAGGAAATTAAGTGTAAAATATTTGTGGTTCTAGTTTTAGAAATAGAGCTTTCTAATAAATAAATAAATATTCCTCACTTATTATTTTCAAATTTGAGCAATTGGTTGGACCAAACAAGCACATGGTTTCATGTCTTCATGGACACATGTCTCACTATTATTAAGATAAGGATTTTCAGAAGATATTTATCAGATAGGGTTTGGGTTATTAATATTTAGTGAGTAAATGATATGCCCAGCATTTTCAGTTTTACTAATATGTTTGAAAATTAGAATTTCAAGAGTTTTTTCCCTAAATTGTAAAACTTGATGAATGTAGCTGGATGGCAGATTTTCATAGCGACTGATCAGCACTTTCCCTCCGAATGGCTAACGGTGGCACTTTGATTCGACCTTTTTAACAGTATCATATCATCAGATCTGTTTGTCCTTTCATCCTGCCCTCCTGCGCTCATATCTGTCGGACTCCCTCAGTAATGACACTCATTTTGCCTGTCATGTTTGTCCCAACCTTTGAGTCCATTACCGCAGCTCGGGTCAAACGCAGTCCCCCCGTCCTGCTGTCACATCGTAGCCTTCGTCATCACACTCTGATCATCTTAGCACACTGCTGCTCTTCTCCCTCTGACACTAAGCGTGTGAGAACAGACCCCTTCCTGTAGCAGCACCCTCCTGTCGTATGATCGCCTAACAGTTTCCCCCTAAGTAGCTATGATGGGTGCACTCATTTTGATGGCCGCTCATAAAGAGAAAAGAACATGAGGACGGGCTAATGAGCTATGTTAAGATAATACCACCTGCTTCACTTTCCATCTCCCTCTACTCACTACTCCACTAAAGTGCTCATTTAGTAATGCATTTTTGTTGTTTTTCAACCCTCGTTAACAATGATCCACTTCTCCCAGCGATATGATTATGTGAATAATTTGAAGGTGGCCCCGTTATTTATCTCGAATATCTCATTTTGATGTCTGGTGTTTTCAGAGAACAAATTTATAGGAAAAAATAAAGACGTCCAGATGATTTTATTTCACAGCAGTTCAGACACTCAGAAACTGTTATTATCTTTTTATATATATATCACCAAAGAACAAAGGAAATTCTGCAGCCTTTGTGGGGGTTTTTAAAGATGTTTTTGAGACAAAATTAAGATGGATGATAAGCGAGGCGGAAGATTTATGGGGTCTGTCTCGGCAGGTCCCTTGTTGCTAACCTGGCAGCGGCAAACTGCTACAAAAAGGAAAAACACCTGGACTTGGACAGCAACTGGGAGCTGGTGGAGAAAGCCAAGGTCTATTATATAGCGGTAAGTGAGACCCTCTACATCCAGAATGACTGTTCCCAAACTCTGTTAGCCAGGAGGAGGACAAAATGTTAAGAGGCTTTATTCAGGAAATGCCTCTGCACGCCTTCTGCATTGTCAATATATCCATTCATCCTTTGTTGAATGAAATGAGCTCTGTTACCTATTGAGACAATACAGCTCCATTTTCCCTATTTTCCCCTCGTCTTTGTGCATGAAGCTGCAGCGCAGTGTGAAATTGTTCTACATGTAATGTATTCATTCATTTCTTTTAACATGAAGACAAGCCAACAGGTGCTGCCAAAGTGTGAAAATTGATTATGCAAGTTCATTCGGCTTTACCCCCTCCTACACGATCTTCCGCTTGCAGACAAAACACACAGATTGAGGGGGACAGATGTGTGCACACACTCGAGCTAATGTCTTCACTTGGAGCTCCTGGACCTCTGGACTGCCATTCTCACGTTTCACTGTTTGGGATTATATTTAATTCTGGCAGATCAACGGTTTCTCTCATCTCAAGTCAAGGTGATAGCCCTGAAATTGTGCTGCATTCCATGTGTTTTAAGCAGTTCATTGTTGGCATAAATCAACGTTACAGCCTGTGTGCATCAACACAATCCTTGGGATATCGTCCCAAGTGAAATCCACAATGCTTCCCCTGCTGGCAGTGGCCACTAGCTGTCCGACCACGTTGTGTTATAAACTGCTCAGTAGAGCCGTAACGGCGGTGGTTTCACGATGAAGTGTGAAGTCACTGAAACAAACACCAAGTAAATAAATAAAAGAAATTAAAACCTTGCGCCAGAAAGCAGACCATCCCTCCAGAGTTTGTGTGGTCTCATTTTTTAAGCCTCTGCTGTACATTAGCAAACATGGCACATCCTCTGCAAATTGGCAGTTGGGTTTTGCCCACATCCGACGGTCTTGTGCACAAGGAAAAGCTTCCGTGGGATTTGAAGGGGGGTGGTGGAATAGAAGGGCCACAAATGGGTGTTTGTCAGTGCTTGGAATCTAAAATGCAGCGTTCAGTGTCCCTCCTGGGCCTCTTTGTCCAAACAGGGGGATCATTTGCTTTATTAGAGCCCCATTCGCACTTGTAAGGTACTTACCCAGATCCAACGCCACGGCTACTCCCGCTTAATACAGTGTGGCGTGTCTAGACCGCCGTACACTGAGGCCTTCTAGCTCCATTAACCTTGTCGAGAGCACTTGGATGTATTTACCTAATTTACAGCCAGATTGTAAATTTTTCACCCCTGCTGCACTAACCTTTTCTGTGTATTAACGCGCTCCGTTGATTATTCTTTATGAAACCACTGCTGGGTTGGTTTATGCGGTCATGTACGCTCTGATCTTTAGATTTAATTACCAAAAAGTGCACACATGTGCACGTTAGCATGTTATTTGCTCGCACATGTGTCCGCATTTGTCAGAGCGTGCGTGTTAAGGAGGTGATTGATGATTCCTGGCAGAAGCTCTCAAGGTGCCTGCTACGATGTGGTGTGATTGGATGAAAACAGAATTATTAGAGGGCTCTTTGCAGCCAGACTGGCTCGTCCAGTAGCGGCGGTGGCGGCGGCAGCAGCAGCAGCAGCGGGGCTGGTGGCAGACGCAGAGCAGGGAGGCAGCACTGCCATTTCTCACAAAGAGAGAGAATGTTGAACTCCTGCCAAATGTTTTGTGGCAGGCTGTTGCTAGGAAATCTGGGTCCTTAGGCAAATCATTGCACAAAGACCAATAACAAAAGGCGAGGAGAAGGAATGGCTAAACGCATTTTAGGCACATCTCTTTCTTTTCCCCCCCGAATGCCATCGCTGCTGCAGTGATGTGTACAGTTATTTCTCACTGTGATGATTGTAAACATCAGAAACTGAGGTATTGTAAGAAGAGGAGTGACTCTAATTGGCTAGGGATGATTTGTGCATGCTGGCCCAGTTAGCCTTTTCTTTTTTCCCCATTTTTATTTTTCTCCCACTTTCCTTCCATACCCCCCCTTCCTTGGCCTTCTATGAACCCCCCTCCTTCTCCTCCCTTTTCCTTTGCTGTCTTCTATGCCTCCTCCTTTCTCTCTTTCTCTAGTCTCTCTGACACACATACATTTGCTGTTAAACACTCACAGCATGCACGCACACATTCTGCAGCATACCACTGGCTTGTTTTTCTTACCACTGAGCGCTTTGCCCTGTAATTTGATCTCCACTGCTTGATGCATCCTCTATAATGCCACTTTGAATTAACCCGTGTCTCCACAGCTCTCCTTGGCCCCTGCTAATAAAATGGCCTCCACTAACTTATTCCATGTACATTCAAGAAAAGGAAAAATATGACTCCATCCATTGGCCACGCTCAATGTAACTAACAGAAATCGAGAAGAGGAACAAGACAATTGACTGTGAAAAGGCCTGTTAATGACTGGGCACAGATGGTCAGAAAATAACCCAAGGATAGACGGAGGAGACACTCGCCTCTGCCAACTGGCCTGGTACACAAAACTCAGCCAATGAGGCACAAGCTGCACAGTAGTTGGGTCACAAATCTGATCACAGCTGTTTATTTGTGCCCTATGCTAAGAGTGCAATCACCGTTGGCTTGCAGGAGGTTAACCACGCCCGAGGAAATCTAGCTAGCCTCTGCACCTTTTTTTTTTCCTATCCTTTTTCCAAACAGAGTAGCAAGTTGAACCAGAATGCCTCTCACTGTTAACACTGGCACACTGTATGTAGCATTAATTGGCAGTTGTGTTCTTGCCCTCACTGCAGGGGAAAGCTGAGTTCAGCTTCAGTCACTGTAGCATAATATGCAGGGGGGGTGGTAAGGCGAAAAGGAAGGAAAAAGCAGGAAAGAAAAGCGCAGCACTGGCACCACAAGCAGAATGTCAGCCTGCTTAAACCCCAGAGTGGCACACACACACACACATGCACACATAGTTACTCCACCCTAACAACCCTCTTCATTTTGCAGCCAAAAAAGCAAAGGGAAAGGTTTTCCACACACACATCTGACACCTCATCAGCCAGCCAAAGGGCTGATTAGTACAGAGGTGACTGCGGCTGCGTCTGCGTCCAACTCGGAGGACCACACCGTCCTCGTGTTAACCTTGAGAGTCTCTCTCTTTTCTGTCTTCCACTCTCCTTCTGCTCTCCGTTCTGTATCTCTAATGTCCCTCCTCTCCTTTGTCTCCATCTCTCCTTCCCGCCTCTCCTCTGCTTTCTTTTCCCTCTTTGCACTGCACCACTCTGCACTGCCCCTGTCCTTCCACATAACCAGGGAGGGATCACGAGGCAAAATGCAGGCATGGGAGAGAAGAAAGAGGGAGGGAGGATGAGGGAAGTGGAGGGTTAGGGAAAAAAAAAAAAGCTGGCAGGCTCCCCCTTTGTCTGCAGGCGATCAGTTACAGTCTTGGTTGCCGATGAAATTTAATCCTCACCGCATTTACATGCCAAGTTTGACTTCTGGCAAGCCTTATTAAATAGATTTGTAAATCATTTCATCTTGATTAGAATCTGTTCTCAAGGGATCGCCTTTTTTTTTTTTGCCTTGCTTGTCTTTTTGTTATGTGTACAGTCTATGCCTACTGGTGTTAAGATTTGAAAGTCAACATTTTTTTTCCAGCGTGAGTGAGTGTAAGCGGTAGATTTTGGGGGACAAAGAGCAATGGGCGCCAAATCCCGTCTGTCACCAGCCAAGCCACTGTGTCAGCACGTCTCTCATCTCTAGAGGTCATGTTGGCGGCCGAGCGAGCGCTCTGATTTGCCTTCTCTTTATTAGGCTGACACCACAGACTCTTTAGCATGGAACAATGTCATTTCAAATTGCGCCTAATCAGATGGGATTTTGTAATTGCCAGCAAACATCTTATGAATATGAATTCATTATTGTTCAATTACAAGTCGACTGGATCACATTCATTGGCTTATTATTTTTTTCTTCTTCCTGATAGCCGGGGCCAATTATAGGATTCCAATCTTGAGGCAATCAAGTGATGAGGGTGAGGTGTTTAGTGTTTGCTGTCACTATATAATTCTCTCGAATGTTAAACATGCATCTGGGAGGGTTGTATTTGTCAGAAGGCTGTGCTTGCTGGTGCACCTGCCTAATTGAGTGGTAATGAGCTGTCATGAGTGCGGGGCTTGGTGATTGGCTCATGGCGGGGCGTCCTGTGTCAGTGGGATGTATAGGCTGGAGGATCAGCCAGCCTAACAGCCCTGCAGGCCTGAGTGGGCGGAGTGGGGTAAATTAGGGTGGAGAGGCCAATGACGCTGGCTGTGGAGACCTCCTGTGGCTCTCACTCCACTGTCGGTTGTTTACGATGATCCTTACTGTATGTAATTTTACTCCTCCATGTTAGATTTAGAGGATTAAATGGGCACATTGCTCCAATTACACTATTTAAAATGTACTTTATGTACTATATTTATATCCACATGCATATGTGTGTGTGTGTGTGTATGTGTGCGCATGCGTGCGTGTGTGCGTATAAGAACAAAATGCTATTTTCATCTTTTGTCTTTTTAGACAAAAACCCCCATAATTTTCTTTTATTTTCCCTACTAATTTTCCCTTTGATTAGGGCAAAGCCCACATTTGCAATCAAGGTAATCAGCATAATTGCCCAGAAGCTTTTTTTTTGGGAGTCTTTTTTTTTGTTTGTTGGTATTTCACCAACATATTACGACAAATACGTCCAACACTGCATATGGATTGTCTCCTTAGGGGACATGCTTTTCTAAAACATGTACACAAAATCAATACAACAAAGTGGACGAACCTGAGTTAAAGAAACAAAGGAACAAAATCATGATTTGACTAAATTAAGGAGAGGAATTTAATTTTAACAACATAATCTTCTGAGATCCTCAGTGAGTAAATAATATTTGACCTTTTGTAGCTAGCTCCTTGCACAGCTAATTTGGAGAAACATATTAGTTCTGATTGGATCGACAAGCTACTGGCTAGTCACAGTGGGTCTGTTCTAAGTCAGATTTCTGCAATCATAAAACAAATTAATTTTCTTAAATATTGAAGCAGTTTAATGTGCAAATATGTTTATTTACATAGCATGTTTTGGTTATTAGAATGTGTGTGTAGGAATAGTTTGCCAGAATAACCATGTAATTCAAAACAATCGCAGTGTTCAGACTTATAAAGTAGTGTTTGCATGAACTGCTATGCATTTTTATTTAGGTTAGAATTGTTTGAAGATGGCAGGAATCCACTTTGATCTTGGCCTCACTGTGATTAGCTAACAGCTCGTCAATTTAGTCCCAACTAAACCCTGTTTCTTTCATTTGAGGCTGTTCAAAAGTCCATCTGCTACAGGTAAGACATTACTGGTTCATAACTTTTCCATAGAACCCACTTCAGAATTTCTTAATTATCCCTTTAAGTAGTGAATATAATGACTGGTGAGTCAGATAACATGCAAAGTGCAAAGTGTCATAAATTTTCTAATGAGCAACATCAGACTGAAGACATAGCTTTGGAAAAGCAATCTGAAACGTCTAACCTAAGGACTGAACCATGGCTGACCCCAGACTCCAGATTTGAACCTAATTCAGAATCTGTTGAGGAAAATAAATATAAGTTTTGGAAATAAAAGAAAGAGACCCTGAAAAATTTTGCAGAAGAGAAGTGCTCCAAAATTTCAGAAAACACCTGAAAAACCTTGTTAGTTATTGCAACAGCTCGACTGCTGCCGCAATTATTGAGAAACAGTCAAAATCATTTGAGGGAAATAAAAAGGATTGAAAGCTTTATTTCTGTTGCACTACAATGTCTTTTACACCATAAATACAATTAAATATTTATAAGGACATGGTTCTAGTTCGCCACAAGGCTAACATGACAAGACGACTGTTACATTGATTGGTGAGTTTAGAGTCAGTAACATGTGACACGGGTGTTTTTGATCCAGGCTCAAGTAATGGATCAGGATCCCAAGGACTCAAAACAAGAAACAAGAAAGTTTTTGTGGTTTAAACCAACTCAGGCCTCACTTTGAAGGATTTTTCTGTTGTTTTTTATTTTATTTTATACCAGCTCAGATCATTGTTTCTTTTGGCACTTTTTTTTTTTTTTTTTTTCACGTTTATTGTTCAGGAAGTGCGCAACCACCAGCCAGTGATTCACAGCACAATGGGTGCGTCTCACCGTCCTAACATGAGTGTTTTCTCGGCAGAGAAAAGATTGTGCCAATGTAAATACCTCTCTGAGGGCAAAGTGAATCCACTTATTGTGAAGAAGTGAATGAATTATTTTGAGCACTTTCCTGGTTTAAACTGGCACTGTAGAGCTTGTTTTCCTCCCAGTCGTTGCAGGAAATTACTGTCAGAGACATCTAAATCTTGAAAATAACAGCATTAAACATAAACTGTTGTCCAGAAAATGTAATAAAGCATGAAAATGAAAGTACTTATTTACAAACCGATCCTTTTTACGCTATTAAAGGCAACAAAAACAGCTGATTACTTGAGTTATTTGTCCAACTTGAGAATAAACACTAAGATTTAGGAGAAGGAAAAAAAAATGCCTGGAATTGTTTTCATAAAGAAAGTTTACATGATGTCGAAGTTCATTGTATTCCATTAAGAGGAAAAGTTCTCATCGTAGCAGATCGTCTCTATTTTTGTGGTTTTGTTTGTCTTTCTTCTTTGTCAGAATACTGTGTTGAAATACAAAAGTTGGCAAGCCAAGCTGGGTTTTATTTCAGGAGGCTTTATTTACAATTAATAATTGGAACATTTTCTGGACTCTGGTAGGTTTCCAGGCCTGTATTGCTTTACCAGCACGGCGCTGCGACTTCTCCCTCTACACCCACATTACCTTGTAAAAACAGTTTTTCTCCTGCAGCAGGGAAAACGCTGTGTCCTCTCACCCCCAGATTACTGTGTGCATCTGCTCCACCAGCAACAACTCTTGCTTTCCGCTGGATGAAATAGTTCAGACTTAATGATATTTCTGCTCGCCGTCACCTTGTCCCCTCTCTCCCTCTGCTTCAAAAGCCCCCGGCGCATGTGTGCCTCTTTATTCATGAAGTTGTAAAACACCAAATAATGTTTCAGTGGGAGTTTGTGGCCGTTTGTGTGAGTTCCACGGCTTAATTGAATAGCCTGAGTAATTATTTGTCAAGTAATGCTGAGCAGAAAATAAATAGCCACTTTGCGGCTGTGAATTGTGCCTGATAGCCATGTGTTGATACTCTCACCAGGGAGAGTAACAACCTGCTCTACTGGCTAAGTATCTGATTAAGATTCACATGATGGAACCGCAGACGTTTTAGGGTAGCGCGTCTCCTGGGCAAAGATGGTGAATGGAGTTAAGTGTCAGACGGTGTTACATTATCACACAGGAGCACAGAGCTTGGACTTAATAAATATTTCTGGAATATTCACCACACAAATGCTCTGCAGCGCTCAGGATGGCTTAGCAGATTTATAAATCAGCCTACAAGGGTTCATGTGGGCTTGGAATCCTTGACGACGCTTGAGTCGGAATGTTTTTGTGGTTTTGAAAAGAGTTTAAAACTGTAATTTATTTGCTTTTGTATGTGTGATTTAATAGTTTGACTTTTAGATAAAGAGAAAAGATCCTTTTGACTTTAGTGAAGGTCCCTTTGAAGCTTTAAATGCGGCTTTATTGTAGGATTGTTTTGAAATAGTAAAAAAAGAAGACTAAAAGAGCTGATCACCTTTAACATTAAACAGATTAATTGAAGCTCTAAGCCATAAATCTAAAGACTGTTTTATGTTAGCAGGCGTTTTCTAATTTCAGATAAGTGGTGCATTTTGGAGCTTTGTTATTTGTGTTTCTCACCTTTTTGCAAAACATAATGTAGCTTTTTTATATACTAAAATAATCTGAATTAACACTAAAGTGAAGTCACTTCTTTGAGCAGACACACTGTTAAAAATCGTGTTATTTATCACCACAATAAGGTGCTGGAATACCTTAGAAAGTGCTTGAATTTGACTCTGGAGGAGGTGTAAGAACCCTGTAGATGCTGTTCTCAGAACTCTATCTTTTTCCAAGGTTTGTATTCTTCCCTTTCCTGTGATGTAATTTGTTTATGATTTGTTATAAGCCAGCGCACAGCTTCCTTCTGCCAGTTTGGCCTTGATCCATTGTAAACTGACAGTCGATTTTTCCTTTTCCTTCTTTTGAAGAAGGGTAATGACTTCTGAGGATTGTTTTTGAGCTGTAATCTGTCAGAGACGTTATGTTCTGTAATCATTTCTATTCAGTAGTTTATTACAATTGCAGATAAGCCTTCAAAGAAAATGTTACATAGCATTTTTTAATTATTTTGGTTTTTATTCAACTGGTCAACACTTTGGGGGGGGTTATTTTTTTATTTAGAGCGAGTTAATTTCATTGGGTGACATGTTTAGAATACTGGGAGGCTAATTTAGTCTTCATATACCATAGAGACATGTTTCCCCTCTGATTTCCCTCTGTGTTCAAACCAAAGTTGCATACAATGCTGCATAATGATGCAAAGCACAGCTAATACTTTATATTAATAACTCAGTGGGTCATTAAGTTAACTAGAATATTTTTAATTACTGCTACTTATTGAAACATGCACTAAACATAACATAAAAAACATTATTAAAATATGGGGATGTTTCAATAAAAAGTTAAACAATATCTGCATACATTATTATTGCATTAATAGTATTATTTTTACATTATTATTACCTTAGATCATAACTGTTCTTGACCAAATTGAGCAAAATATGCAAAATAATAATACAAATTTTATTTTTTTTTAATTGTGGCTTGGAAGTT
Source organism: Callopanchax toddi (assembly GCA_006937965.1). Taxonomy (NCBI): domain Eukaryota; kingdom Metazoa; phylum Chordata; class Actinopteri; order Cyprinodontiformes; family Nothobranchiidae; genus Callopanchax; species Callopanchax toddi. The sequence continues at coordinate 2,602,865 of SSNR01000049.1, read as the reverse complement.
AATGAGTTAGTGAGATAATTTCAGTTTTCAATCCATGATCTATGAAAGTTAACACAACTCAATAAAAATAAGCACACAACCACACGATTTTATGTTTTAAAAAATGTTTATTAGTATCTGCTGTCATTGTTTTAAGTACAGAAAATTCAAAAATGTTGACACCCTATTACTCAAAAGTACACCACTCAAACCTTAAAAAAATCTGAGGCAAGTATTTTCCTCAAATAAGAGTACAAGTAAGTAAAAATTACTTAAAATTCACTCATTGTACAATGATAATGTAATAATATTAGTCTTGACAGTCCTACTGTAGGTTGTTTGTTTTTGTATCAATCCTCACCACCCACTAAGACTTTACTGACATCACACACATGCAGTAAAGTTGAAACAGACACAAAAAAAGCATTTTTGATTTATGTTACTTATTACTTTAAAGTTGTTCCTAAGTAATTAATTTACGTTACGCTCACTTATTCTACAAATAGGCCAGGGCAATCAAAAAGTGTAAGCACACTAATTAATTTTGTTATATTTTTAAATCATTTTCTTGAGCCAGTGTGTGCTAATATGACCCTTTACAGGGTTAATGAAAAATCACTGAGCCCCCTCTGCTGCTTGGATCCAGAATACCACGTTTGCAACTTCTGAGTCTCTGGTACAGTGCCCTGAAGTCTCACAAAGCCACGTATCTTGTGAGTGTTAGGCTAACCCAATGTGACTAGCTGCTATGCTAGCACCGGAATGTTTTTAGCTCATGATTCCTGCTTTTTTAATCTCTCCCTGCTTGAACACAGCTGATTTCTTTGAATGAGTGATGAACCGCTCCAGTAGAAAGCAATGAAGGCTGAGGAGACATTTCAACAGGTAGATTTAGGTGTTTCTGAGCAAAGACAATGCTAACGTTTTTATGATAGTGATTTAAAACAAACACTAGGGGGTGCTAAAAACAAGCCAAAACTACATAGTATGCCTTTAAATGTACCTAAAAACATGTTGCACTAACTCCACATTTTTAGGTAATAGAACAGTGTTGTATTTGGCAGCCATCTGAGTTTTAGTTTTAGTCTTTTGGACTTAAAATGCTGATTAGTTTTAGTCGATGAAAACTCAAAAAAGTTTTAATCAGTTTTAGTTAAAAAAACATACCTTTAACAAAGTAATTTATGTCAAAAAGTTGGAAATTGGATTTACTTCCTGTCTGTCCAAATACCCTTGCATGCTGTTTATTTAGTTTAAAACCAGTGAACTCCCATTATCTGCTGCACACTAAACATAGAGCATACTGTATACACGCAATATGAGAGATATAATATATTAATATATGACATGTATAATAGTATAAATATAATTAGATACAGATAACAATAAAAGAACAAACACAATGTGGTCACAACAGAAGTTGTAAGAGTTTCAGACCATCTGACCCACAACAGGCCCTGTTCCAGGAGAGTTAATTTTGTAAATCATAAACAACCTGACCCAAACAAGATAAAAAATTTTACCTCACATTCACAATCAAGTTTGTACAGCTTTCTATTGACACCACGAATGTATAAATACGTCTATAATTAACACAGTCAAATAATTAATGTTACATTTCAGACAACAAACACTAACCAAGCAAGTCATGACAATCAGCTCAACTACTGAAGTGAATTAACAACAAAATAAAGTCAAGTCCACTGATATGTCCCATCAAAATACATTATAATACGATTCCAGACCAATCACAAAACTCCCATAGGCCACAAGGAAAAGTTACGAAAAACCTTCAAAACAAGCTAAACTACATGAACCAAAGCATTCAATCAACACTATAAGTGTATGACTAATGTTCGGCCACAACAATAACAAAGACATGTCGCTGTTTAATGAATAAAATCACTCATCAATTAGGACGAGCTATTCAGTTTAGCTTTAGCTCATAGGGAAACTCAGCGCTGCGATCTTAGTCAAACAAAAGAAAAATACAGACCAGACTGACTCACCGTTTAGTTTAATAAATAAGGACATATTTGGAATCAATCGGCTGGGTTGTCACAAGCTGTCAAGCATTTTTCTTCTCAATAAGTATCCATTTGGAGAGGTAGTGCCCTTAGTGCCAGTAGGGGTAGCTGCTATAGCTTCTTAAGCTCCACCACAAGTAAACAGTTCACCCTCCACAATAAAAGCTGTGCTTGGGTCAGGAGTAGAGCGTCACAGCAAACACACTTTGTCCAAATACTGTTTCACATCTCCACTCACTAACGTTTTCGTCTCGTCTCGTCTTGCCGACAAATACGCCCAGACGTCTCGTCTCATTTTAGTCATCAAAGAGCCGTATAGAGGTCGTCTACGTCTCGTCTTGGAAAGAAGGTGCGTCAACGCATTAATTTAGTTATTGTCTTTGTTAACAAAAACAACACTGTAATATAACTTTTTGTTGAGTGTAAAGTTTACACTACTCAGTTTATTTAAATACCTTCAACATTTGGTTTTACAGTGTTTATACATCAAGAAGCACAAACTTCCAAACACGTTTTAGTAGTTTTTACTTCAATCTGATTCTGTTTGTATTACATACATCTCCTTATAGCTTCTTTCATATCAGCTATAAAATAGCAGTTCCTAATGTTTTTTTCTTTATTCTAATTAAATCAAAAGGTTGTTCTGATAGTCACGATCTGGGTTTTATTTTCATTTCTTTCATTAGGCGTGCCTGTGGCGAGCACATGCAGTGAGGAAGTCTTTATTTTTCATACATGGTTCCACTCAGACATGGGCTACTACTGTGACCTTATCTATTGTTTCTCAAGTGTATATTGTAAGCAGCTTTGGAGGCTTTATAAAGACTTAGCCGACAGGGCTGCCGTTGCTCTAGTGGAACATTTGGACCTCTGGCAAGTGTCAGATTTTCAGCTGCACATTAAATCTCTTAACCCCCCCCCCCCATATCCTTTCTCTTCCTCTCTCTTTTTGCTATGCTAACAAGCTGGCTGTGATTTATTTTTCATGTGTGGCATTGGTAGTCACTATTTTTTCCCCTCTTTTATTCCTCGAGCCTGTAAACTCTATTGCCAGTGGTTTGCCCAGTGCCCAGCCCCCCCCCCCCCCGAGGGGGCATAGTGGAAAAGGAGCCAGAGCAGCTGCACATCACCCCAACTGGGCAAAGTCCTCCAGATGCACTGTCATGGGGAGGCCAGAGACGCTTTGATTAGCATGTCTGTCGTTACTGGCCTGCTTGAATGTCACGCACCGCGAGCCCAGTTGTCTAATGCTTTGGCCGGCCAATGGGGCCACTCCCTGCAATCACTGATATGCCTGCTTGTTCCAGTTTGGAGGAGAGGAGGCCAGAGAGACCGCCGAAGTGCCAAACGATTGTCCTCTGTAAATAAAAAGCAGACATCTTTCTTTTTTGATCTCTATGTGCGTGCTTCACTTTCAGATGCTGTGGCGCAATCACATTTGAAAGCATTTTGCGCTACAAACACAACAAGAAGGGGGGGAGAAGACCAATCAAAACAATAACTGTGGTTCCTTTTGACAAAGCCCTTGGCTCGCAGTTGTCAGAAGATGTAAGCTGACTCATTCACACAAGAAGGGCATGTATCCCTGGGAGCGAGGGGCAAAAAGCTATGATGAATCCTCCCCTCTGTGCTCGCCGCTCTCCACTGAGCCTGCATGGATTAATTACATGACTAGTAGCTAGTTTAGTCCCATTATTATTTTTTCTTCTTCTTATGAATAATTTCACTCTCCTCCTCTGCTTAGATTTTATTCTGCTCAGGACTTTTCAGCTTCACTCTGTGGAAATAAGAATGCATTGATTATTTTCCATCTAGCAAATATCCCACCAGCTGAGGAATAACATGCCTTCCCCCTAATTGGTTTGTTTATCTTGAGCAACAGACTCCGGTTTTGTTTGGACTCTGGCTGGCATCCACACACACCGCGCCGCTCCTCAGCGTGATTACTCACCTTGGGAGGAGGCTGCCGTGGCAAGGTTGATGTTCCCCACATAGACATCAGGCTGTCATTCTCGCCGCTTATGTGACATCATTTGCCAAGACAGATTTGTTACAGGAGGAATAAATTCAGGCCTAAAAAAGGGATTGATTTAAGGACAGGCTGCAAGTGGAAAGAAAAAAAAAGAGAGGCGACAGGAGGGATGGGGGCTCGGAGACACATTTCACCACTCAGAGGGCTCGGGCCAGATCCAAATAAGCTGCCAACAGAAAGACAGATTCTGGCTTCATGTATAATTGATAAACTGTATGTTCAAGGTGTCAGCTTTAAAGAAGGGAGCTAGGACTATATCAGGAAGCTATTTTTCCTCTCTGAGGCGAGCATCATTTTTATTTTGTCCTCCCCCGTTCTCTGGCTTATCTTCTCAGTTCAGAAAGCCCCGTTGAAAATGATCGTTTGCTTTGAAGGCGACGTTTAGGAAGTGCAGCATTAAAAGCACATCCTGTTCTTGTGCCTATTAGGAGAGCTGGTGTAGGGCAGATAGCCATCTGCAAAGTTGACTGAACATCCCAGAGTTATCAGGATTAGCCATCTCACTCTTGACACCTAGCACATTAATATTAGCTATGGGAGAGTCTATCCTGCTGAAAGCAGCATAAAAGGATTAATGCAGCTCTTATCCTTTTGGAAATAATGCCCTTTATTGAGCGGATCTGCCACTGTAGAGGCTAATGATGACATTGAATGGAGCCAGAATAAGTAATGGTGTATCATCCCATGTCATGCAGCCAGAACAGTCGCTATTTGCATTCCAACAGCTCAAACTGTATTGATCGCACTGAAGGCTTTCGGTTGTTTTTCCTCCGCAGCAGAGAGGGTGTTACTCAATCATCGGCGTCCTGTAGATAATGACAGTCCTCTCCCAGTGGGTCCAATGACATGCTTCGTTCATCGCGGCGCTGTACGCCGAGATCTCACCTCTGAGCACTTTGAGCCGCAGCGATTACTGTACGCCGAGCACAATATGTCAGCGTTCTTGTCTTTTCACGCGGAGACGGTGGGGTTAATGTGGCAGCGGCCCTCTCGCTTTAACACGAATCAGTTTATTTCCTGCCATTCAGCTGTTGGAGTCTTAGAAGTACAGTTTGTTTCACAAAGCCTGGACTTTGCACCCCGTCATTTCCTTTACACAATATAAGCACTCTGAAATTTGGTTTCCGATTGTATTTCTTTGCAAGTGTGAAAATAAATTGTAAAAAATGCTGTCATTCATGTGGATTTTGATACTTGGTTCTAAATAATGCAGGATGAGGAAACTGGATTCTGTGAGAGAAAGTCTCCTTGAACCTTTGATTTGATTTGATCGCAAAGAGGTTAAACAACTGTAATAATAAATCTGTCAACATTTTAATACAATGTGCCATTTTGTTTGGGCGTTATGACACTGAGCGGCAGACGAGTGGCCATCAGGGCCACCTGAGAACATTCACTCTGCTCACTCTGTCAAATTGCCTCTTCCTCTTGTATAAATATATTCTTTAGCTGACAAGATACTAACCTTATCACTCAAAGCTGATTTTATCTCCCCTCCCAAAGACTTGTAATGATTTGTTTTAAATGTGCTCTCCTTCGGTGGATTTAATGGGAATACTGCACGCTCGTTTCAGCGATGCCTCCCTGTTTTTCTTAATGAGCTGATAAAGCCCCAATTATCGAGGCAAATCCCGGTTTCTGATTTGCATTACCGCCTCTTGTCTCATCACACGCAGCGGAAATGTACATGATTGAGGTGCTGAGATGCTGGGCTGCCCGTGTGTGTTGCCGTGCACGCGTAGAGACACAGGAGATGGACAGATTAGATTAGATACAGTACAGGCTGCACAGCCTGGGCCGTTTGTGCGTAGAATGTGATTTACTGGTGAGGCTCCAGCCCACTCTGGGCTCCTGTGATGGGTGAGGGGACAGACTGGCAGTGACAGTGGGGTGGTAATGCCTCTGAATGAGGAGGAATGGCCCCCTGTTTGCTCTCTGAGCACATAGGCCCTGTCCAACGCTGCAAAATGAATTCTTCTTCACATCTGTGTTGTTTTATTTTTACCCCCACCGAACCTATAGCTATTTATAGCTTCGCCAATCTGAGAAGAAATGATAAAACAGCTACCCTTTAAGAAACCCGGTCTTTGTTTGATTAAGAACCAGCAGCTTGTTGTGTCTCTGCCCATCAGATGTTCAGGGACGTAAAAAGATTTTAGGCAACTACTCTCTCTAAGTCTACCTCTGGACATGTGATCAAAGATGTGGGCATATCAACACCTCTGAATTACATATTTGTTTTCACGCAGGCACATATCTGGCCCCCTCGGCCTCCTTTTTTCATCTCTGAAACTGAAACATCATGTCTAGAACTTTGGCATGGGGAGCTCTGCAGCTCATGAAAAATGCATTAACTTCAGCTCTTTTTTTAACTCCTCTCCTCTGATACTCTTGTCATATCATATCCATGTCATGTCAGTGTGTATTAATTATGTAGCAGGCACAGTTGAGCAGACAATATCGATATATCTGAACTAGACATCTTATGTATATCACTAGATATACGTTGACGACTTAATCTAGTTGTTTTGTGGGTAAATAACTTATTTTCCCTCCGTCTGCCTCTCCCTTGGGCTCTGTTTAATTTATTTCTTTACAGTCTGTGGTCACTGTTTTCTGGTTCAACTGAGGTGTCCGACCCGATCACCCCACATGGGTTTTAACGTTTTCTTTCAGTTTGCCAGCTCACAATCTCTGAACATATTGCAGACAAATGGCACCCAGCAGCACCTTTGGAAGTCGTCCCAAATTGCAAAGGTAATTTATTTCTTTGCAAGCAGAATTATACATGAGTAAGGGAGGTTATAATGTAATATGAAATTGCTCAGCAGTTGCACACATGCCAGACCCTGCTGGGGTTTTGTGCTTGTGTTTTTACGAGCCCTCTCCATGAAAGCGCTCGAATGGATTCCCTCGCCAAAAATGAAAATCAGGAGGGATCGCAGCGCTGGATGCTTCCTCCTGAAATGCGTCCGTTTCCCTTCGGTCCTCTTTGTCCTTCTACAACAAACTGTCTCCCAGGAATAAAACTACAAGAAACACTTCACAGATATTAATCTCCTTCCAATGCTTCAATTGAAATTGCGCTTTTAAAAGTTGTTTCAGTAAATGCTGGTAACCCAGCTGTTGCCAAGAACTTTGTCAGGTCTGTGTCATGGTAGTGTTTAGCAAAGCGCTGATTGGTGCGGTTTGGCAGGAATAATTGGAAGTTCAAAGCTTCGATCAGTGAGTGTAGCCTGGGGATAGGTTTCTGAAGAAGCTGACACTTCAGACGTATTATGAAGCCATCATGTCTAATTTGCACAGGCCTCTTTTGTAATTTACCCCCAATTCAGAGGAACAGTCTCCTGCTCCGCAGCACAATGCACACTCGCCTTGCATTGTTCATTGGAAGAGACACTGAGTGAATGATTCCTGGAGCTCAAATGATGTGCAGCGCTGTTCCTGTCGTATTTGTTGCTGTGTAATGGTTCCTGATTTGCAGTTTCCTGCAGCACCGTTCCCCCCCCCTTCCTTTTGGTTTGGCTCAAAGTAGACAACACTGCACTGTATACAACTTTTTTTCTTTCTTTGTGCATCCAGTCCAAGCAACTTGTTTACAGCTCACTGCTGAAGCAACCGCCTGACAGATGAAGGGCCTCGAAACGTCACGTATAGTCTCGTAGAGGAGGGGAGGAAACCTCTTCAGAGGAAGGACGGGGGGTTTTCCACATGCCGCCCAGACTATCTCACACATATTGAGTTTGTCTGTGTGCATCTTTTGAAGATGCAAATGTGTCAGCCACATGTAACAAACCACCCAGCGAGGAGCCGAGATGCTCAACTGCCTTTCTCACGGCTCCTTAAATGGCTGCCAGTGATCTTCAGCAGCCCTGCGTGTCTGTGAAGCCTGCAGCTTCCTTTTTAATGGACAGATTAGTTTTTGCGGGATATCGAATAATTTGTGCACATTTATCACGCTGCACAAAAAAAATGTCTCGTTTAACCACATGAGGGGACCTAAGAGAGCTGAGCTGTAAAATTTGATGAGCTTTCATGTATTTGCAGTAGATCGTATGAAATGAGTTCCTAAAGTTGGGTTTTATTCAACTTTATGCTTGTGTTTTCATAGCAATCCATATAGAATACCATAAATTTAGCATGTTGTTAAAAGAATATTTATACACTATCTTTGGGGTGTAGGGACATCATAGCGTCCCATATCCTGGCAGGGAAGAAGTTTGTAAATCATTAATGTTTTTCTTTTCTCTGTCACCTATCAGTGCCCTACCCAGCTACTCCTGCAGGGTAACAAGTCATGTTTTAGCCTTTGGTAACAGAATCTAAAGGTCGGGGGGTGATCTATCCTGTCTTGTTGCGGTGCCCCCCCCCCCAGTTGATTTTACAAGGCCCACCCAGCTTGTCGAGCAAACTGATTATCAATCAATCTCTGTGAAATGTTTATGATGCCTAATTAAAGTTGTGGTCTCTATTGTCTGAGTCCAGGAAGCCCTCGTTTCCGATGTCCTATCAATATTCCTCCATTGATTTCCAGCTGAGGTGAGTCCAAATGCTCTTTCCACACATGCTGATTTGCATTCGCCACCATGTGTGAGAGATGACATGCAGGCTGCCTCTCCTTCTTGTTTCCAAACCTACTGTCTTTCTCTCTTTTTTTTAAACTTTTTTTCTTGAACTTTATTTTTTTTTCCCATAGACGGAAAGGTTTCTTGATTCCTAGCATGCCAGAGAAGGGTCCCTCTGAGGATTACATTGGCTAAGCCCTTATCACTCCAGGAAATTCAGTGCCTGCTTTAAAAAAAAAAAAAGTGGTAGGAGTAGAAAATCAAGGGGAAGTGTTATTCTTTTTAAGTTTCTCCCTATTCCCATGGAAAGTTATTACGGGTTTGAAGAAAAGTCCTTTTTTTGGCACTCAAGTTTTCTCGTAACTGCATTTCATATTTCATCCTTCCTCCTCCATTTCTTCTTCTTGGATTTTTTATTTTTTTCCAAGCGGCTGGTGGAATTTTAGAAGTGGAAAATGTGAAGGCAGGTGCTTGAGAGAAGGAGAGGGAGAAAGACGAGGAGGAGGAGGGGGGGGGGGGGTTAGGGAGGGCTGTGCTCACTGGGAAGCGATGTTAAACATCCAGGGGAAATGTTTGTTATTCTAATGGGATACCACCATGGTAACAGCTTTTAGAGACTCCCAAGGCTTTGTGTGGAGTGTATGCGCGCATTCATCAATCTCGCCTAATTTCTTTGGGGATTAGCAAATATAATCAGCCCCTTTCTCCAAGTCCTCACCTGTTTATCGACAAGAATATTACAGTGAAATTTAGCAGAGAACGGCTCTGTTGGATATGAGGAAGGCAATACACGGGCCATTAATATAGATCACAAACTGAAGTGCACCGCTGAATGGATTCAAAAGTCATTAGCTTTCTTTTCACACTGAATGACATCCTAGACAGAATAGCTTACATACCTATTTGCTTTAAAAAAAAAAAAGATCCTTGGAACCAAAACCAAAGTACTTTTTCTCACATTACATTCAATTTAAACATGTTCCAGAGGGAATGAATTATGTTATTTTGAGACCTAATATCTTTATAAGGATTTAAAAGCAAAGGAGTGAACTCATTTACACGACTCGATGAAAAATAAAGAATGAAAAGAAGACCCTGACTGATGGCGAGCTTTCGTGTTTAAAAGGCTCCTTTAACTTGTAAGCCCCTCTCAGTTCTTTACCTCCTTCTCCCTCTCCCTCTGCAGATTTCCTTAAGTGGCTTATGTGAATTGCAGTTGCCACATTGAGGCAGGGAGGATGCAGAATACATTCCTCCCTTAGTCGTGACCGGCTAACGGTGCGTTGAACTCGTACATGTTGTGATGGAGAGGGTTTCACACGCAGCATTTGCAGCTCTGTGGGAGTGTAGCCTAACCTAAAGCTAAGCCTCCAGCTGGAACAGCCTTCCATCAAACTCACAACACTGCTCTCTTATCTACTGGCATTTCTTTCTGATACAAATAACCAAGACATGATATAGTTGGCTACATGTCATCCCTGGCATGCTACTACATTTTCTCTGCCCCTACCCCCCACCTTAGTGAAATATAATGCTTTTAACTCACCAGATTTTTTTTCCCTGGCTATTTTTTCCATCTGTAGCAGAGACAGAGACCACTATGTTTGCTCATCTTGGCCACAGGCCAAAGGCTCTTTCTGATATAATCCCCACCATCGATCAGACTTTGTTTACTCTAACATGGTTTCTCTCCCCTCCAGCAATTAGAAGCCAACCTTCCACCTCCTGCTCCTCAGACTAGCTTTATACGTTTATTTTTCCCTTAAGTGGTAATTTTTCATGTTGCAGCTAAAGCTCTAAGAAGTGTGGGTGTATATTGGGTAATTGATATTCTTCAACCAGCCTGGCATGCGAAGATACCAAATTTCTCTTTCTTTGTCTTTGAAAAGAAGAATTCTCCAGTCACCCCCTCCAAAATAAAATAAAAAAACTGTACTAAAAGTACATTATTGAGGGATGATTTGCGCATTTTCTATACAGCACTCCACACCCTGTCCCTTTCATTTTGGCTGCACCACTTAGAAATGTCAAGTACTTTGAAATTTTAGAAATTGGTAGTGGTGAAAGCTGAGGCTGACTCTCTCTCCCTCCTGAAGAGCTCTTGTCATGATAAATCAAACAGTAGAGTGACTGGTATTTCATGTATCTTGGCCAAAGAGGTTCATATTTGAAGATATTTGGTAATGTTATGATCATAAACATTCGGTTTTGGTTCACCGCCCAGCGCCTGTGTCAAATGATGAAGTAAATCAGGTTCCAAAACACTGAATTTATTGCGTAATCCCCTGTGATTTGGTTTTCCTGGTATAAATTTCACGTGTTTTGCAACATAATACACCTTCAAAATTTCAGTCAGTGGATTAAAAACAAGAGTTTATTGTTTTAATTTATGTTTTGTGCCACTCATAATTTTTAGCACAAGTGTAAGGTGTTAATTTCCCTGTTCACCGTAAATAGTTTGGGTATTCACAGTTTAAGTAACTTACAGTAAAAACCGCAACGTTGAAAATAGATACATTTCCCCTTTGCTGAGGTGGAAAACTTTGTAATAAAAGCCGAACAAGAGAGTGCAACAGAAACAGGCTCCAGGAATAAATCATAACGTACATGAAGACTTAAACATCCACTGAACTTCCGCTCCACTGGAGAGATGATAAATTGTGGCAGGAGAAAACATCAGACCTGTAGTCAAGTTTCCATCCCAAAGCAGCTCAAATCAGTGAAAGAAAACAGATCTGCTTCTCCACTCACCGCTGCTCCGTTGTATTATACAAACACATCAGCACGTTTCAATCTGATTTTCTTCAGCGCGTTTGTTCATTTGAGGTCAGATTGTTCCATCATTATCTCGTTGCTCCTGTTTAATGTCTGGAAGATAAATGGCACCAACAGTTTGAAGCGATGCCATCTTTTATAAATTGTATTTATTATATTGGTCTGTATAAATTACCAAAAGGCTACAGGATTTCTTTAATGAGTCAAAATGGTGTGACTATTATGTTATAATGACTATAGAGTCAAATAGCCAATCTTTTTAAATCAAGAGGCCAAGGTGATTGAATTAGTCAGGTTTCTGGGTGGATTACCATCAAAACTGGGGATCAGAAATGCTTTCTTTCCTTCTCACATAATTGACAAGTTTGCAACTTACGTAAAGCAAGAAAAAAAGCTGAAATTCAACACATTGACAGGAATTACTAAGTCTGTAACTGAAACAAATTAAAAAATTCCTAATTAAAAATGACCTGACATAAACAGATTTTGATTTATAATGACAACACACTTTAATAAATCCGTTAGAAAACAATCCAGGCAGCAGATATGTGTACCAACACTCCGTTTCAGTAACACAGTAGTGAGATGAAAATTGATTTTCTAATATTTAAATAAAACATAAGTTAGCCCATTTGTTTCTAGAATGTTGGACAAATTGATCTTTATTTCTTGCTATTTTAATGTGGTGCTGCTGCATTTTAAAAATCTTGTTGCTAACAGGTAAACAACACCGCTAAGCAGCAGGAATGGCAGCAGAAGAAGAGTTATTACTGAAAAACGAGTACTGGAGGTTCTGTTTACACACAAGTAGCTACACTTTTAAAAGTGTTTTGCTACATTTTGAAGTAGATGTGTGAAAAGCCAAAAATATTTGCATCTAATAGTTCAATAGGTTGAATTTTATTTGTGCAAAAGACATAAGAAACGGATGCATCTATATTTAATACCAAAACTGCATCAGTTGCTCTACTGAACCAATCAAATCATGCACATTTATGAGTTGATGCAACCTAATAATTCTTCTACATTAAATGAAACAGACGTATAAAAGTTTAATCAAATTAACTGAGAAAAACGACTTTAAGAAATGCAGTAAGTTATAAAAAGTACTGATTTTAAGATTCTGTACATAAAAAATGACATGGAAGATAAAGTTCCAGCGTCACTTTTTAAAAAAACTTTATTTAACAAAGAAATATGAGTAGTACAGTTTTAAGGTATGTTGGTGAATATCCTGTACTACTAATGTAGCTTTAAATGACGTTAATGATTTTTGCCTTAAATAGAAGAAGCAATGCTGCTATAGCTCTTCTAGTTTTAAAACAACTCAAAGTCTCGCATAACCAGACTGAATAGCCAGATGTTTAGTAATGAACATTTCATTAATGCTGCGGTTGATGGAAATGATATTCAGCAGCTGTTAAAAAGTCAAAATGAATGAAGATTTTGACATAAAACAAAAGTTCTGCACTTTTAGAGGCGCAGATTAATTTGTCATGATTTTATTTACAGTCTGATTCATTTAAACAAACAAACAAAAAAAGAGTTTTAAAAGAAATCAAAGTATTCTTGTGTATTATCCTTTCATCAAATAACTCTGTGATGTGTATTAGTTATTCTGTCCTGCAGAGAGGTGATATTGAACCCAGTGCAGTCACAATTATCAAAGGCAAGCAGCATGCCAATGCCTCTGGAGCATTTTAATTTAACATCTAACACATTTCTTCACCCTGTTACTTTTGGCAGACGGCACCAACGCCCACCAGCAGCTTCTGAATTTGGGATAATTTTTGTTTTAGGCTCAAGAAAGACTTATTTTCTGGCTGCTATTATATATACAGTTTACATTTCTGAAGCAAGAGAAGGTCTTAATCCTCTACATTACCGCTGTTTCATTTCTTTATGGGAGAAACGTATTTGTAAACAACAGTCACGAGCTATAACTTTCACTCTAACTCAGAGATGTGAACAGAAAATATGGCCAACTTTTAATGTTATTGTCATGCATTTATTTTCAAAAGTCAAAAGCTTCTCAGTGTTTTTTCGTTTCTGCAGGTTTCTCCTTTGATCACTCTGATTTTCAAGGCCTGCTGCGGTTTTTCCATCAGCTGTGATTAGCTGTGCACTGGTAGCAAAGCGCTCCTCGCTCTGCAGTGAACTGTAAAGGCAGCTTAAACTTTTAGTGATAGCTGACACCTTCACTTAATCAAAACATCCACATAAGACGAGTCTTCAAAGAACTTATTCCTAAATGTACGAGTATAGTAAACTTTCTCTGTAGTGTTTTGAGCGTCTGCCCTCATCTGTGTGCGCTCTGTGTTTCTCCCTCGTGGGCTGAATGAAAACAAAGATGATCAGAGTTGATTTGTAGCATCATCACAGCACCGGGAAGGCACAGAAATGTGGCGTGAACAAAGCTCTGAACTTTCTTAGCCTCGGCGCCACTTCTCGCCGGTTGTCATTTTATACAGCCGTTTTATTTTTTTGCATAATTCCACGGTGCATTGGCTCGGCTTGATTTGATTTAGAACCTCAACTTTCAAGGAAATTGGACTTAGGGTATGAAAGTTCACACTTCTCGCCTTGAGGCAATTGATTTCTTCTGAGCTTGATTTTAGTGTTGTAGCGAAACCAGCACTGAGTGTTGGCACCGCGTTACATGTCACACACGTCTAATGATAAATTTAACATAAGCTAATTTTTTAAGTTCAAACATATGTTTGGGGGATATTTTACTTGTTTTCTATGCTTTTTTTTTTTTACAGTGTAATGACAAAATACACCTTTTAGTCATACAGAACGTAATTTGTTTCACTGGCAAATAAATTAACTGCCAAATTAATATTAACATGGAGCATAAATTTAATTTGAGTTGGATCAAATTGTGTAAAATACATCAACACTTGTTGGTATTATCTTTCTAAGTGGCTTTAATCCAACATAAATTGTTTAAAGTGAAATAAATGAGTTTGGCATTAAAGATGTATTCTAGTAATTTTACTCATAAAACCTGTTAATGGTTTTATAACCTTCCCCTAGGCCCTGGAAGAGCTTTTCAGAGGCTGATGAAATTGTTGATAATTAAGGGTTGTTGTCTCAGATTGAGTCTGGGAACTAGAAATTAACAAAGAGCCAGCATTACAAAGTGGATTCAGAAAGGCTGAAAGAATTGGACGTTATTCAGACAAGTGGGTGGTAATTGTTAGAAAAAAAATTATAGAAATTGTAGGATCTGTGATTTCTGACTGAAAGCCTGCTTCACTTATGCTCGTTCTATCTTGTTTTCTGTGTTATTTAATTGAAGCGTAGAGCAGCTTTGCATCAATCACAGCAGAAACTACCATATAGATGAGCAATTAACATATTTAATTTCTATTTGTAGTCAAAGCAATACAAGTCTGACCATTTGAATTGCCGGTAGCTTGTTTTGTATTGAACTTTAAGACTCAGCTAAACGAGATTTTTTAAAAGTATAAGTTGGTTTTATTAATTGTTCTATAATAATGTGAACCAAATACATTTCATTTCATTGTTTTAAGCTCTTCCATGGTCGTTTTTAAACCTGTTTGGTCCCTGTATGACCAAAGCAAAATCCTGTATGTGGTGCTCATGGGTCAGATCTCAAGGTGTTACCATGGAGAAGCGGGTGTTTGGTCTGGGAACCCTAGGGATGATGTAGGTCTGTTAGCGTCTTAAAGCCACAACCTTCAGTGTGTGTTGGGTCAGTTGTGCTGGTTTCAAATTTGAGGTCATAATTCTCTTTTTCTTTCTATATTGGGTCTTTGCTTCAAAGAAGTTCAAGTGTTTCAGTGTCTTGTTCACGAATGATGGTAGGATCCAGCAAAAGATGGACTAATTAATTGGGACTTCAGTTGCAGTATTGAGGACTTTTATTCAGTCTGTTGTGGTCAAGAAGAACCTTGAGCCAATAGGCAAAGCTTGTGATGTATCTACATTCTAACCCTCACCTATGGTCGTGAGATCTAAATCCAGTGGCGTAGGTTTGCTCATGACATTGGTGGGGACCAGGATGGGACATGCGCGGGGGGGTTGAGCGTTTGCTGAAACAGGAAGTGCAGATTAAAGCAATCCGTCCTGGTCCGGGGACTGGCCCAAAGTTACCAGCACCGGAAAAATGCCTGATGTCCAGTCCTCATCCAGACCCAGAGCAGGTGTAATTGGCGTAAGCGGCATTGCGCAAGGGGCTCACGCCAGTTGGTCCAGACACGTATGCCTCCTTACCCTGGACACAGGTCCATCCGCTGGGCTGCACATATTACTGGTGGCGATGCAGTGCTATTCTGCAACCTTGGATCGAATTATTGGTGGGGACAGTTCAGTGATTGCTGGGTGTTGGTGGGGACACATCACCTCTGTCCATGCCAAATCTACGCTCGTGTAGATCATAGCTAAAAGACTGAGATCCTGAATACAAGCAGTTGAAATGAGCTTTTTTCAGAGACCGTCCAGGCTCAGTTTTAGAGATCAGGTGAAGAGCTGTCTCATCTGGATGGAGCTCCTAGTGGAGCTACTACTCTTCCCAATCAAAAGGAGTCAGCTGAGGTTGTTCAGGCATCTGATGAGGATGCCTCCCAGTCTGGCTTTTCTGGGATGTCCTACTGGGAAGAGACCTAGGGCAAAACACAGAAATTGGCATTGGGTTATATCCTCTCTGGCCTGGGAATTCCTCATGATCCCCCAAGAGGATCTGGAGAGCATGTCCAGTGAGAGACATGTCTGGGTTTCCTTCCTGGACCTCTGCAATCCATCCTTGGATAAGTGGTGGAAAAGAGATGGATTACTCACAAAAATATAAGCTTTTAAAACTCAGTTACCATTGACCGTTTCATAATCACAGTGAAGTTTTCAGTTACAAAACAAAGTATCATATCAGAAATAAAGTGTAAGTTATCAATTGTTCCACAGCGGTCACACTCTGAAACACAAATGAACACATCCACACGTCTGAGTAACCCTGTGGGAAGCTGCTATGTTGGTGGATGTTATGTATCAATTCACTTTCTGCTGACTATTCTCTTGTGTGATGATGATTTGAACTAATCACACCCACACGTTGTCATTAACTGGTGTCTATGCCTAAAGGTTGCTGCCAAAAAAGTCCCCAACAGCCGAGTTATAAGAAATGAAGGAAACTCTGCTGCTTGTTTAAGTTACGACTGTGACAAATGAGATTGGTCTATTCATACGAGCATTCTGCATTATTTTAATTTGCTTTAAAGATACGCAGAAAAAAAAAAAGATGCCAGTTCTGCCAAAAAGTAGCAGTTTTGTTTGCATCTGCTGCAGCTTTTTATTCTCTCGGCTCATTTTAAATTCTAATTTTGTGATTAGGCAAAAACCGCTCGAAAAGCTGTTGATAGCTCTTGGTGTTTTTCATCTGGGGCTCATCATTTTACACTTTCAGCTAGATGATTTTTTAAAAACGAGCATAAATAAATAAAAAGCTCTTTTTGTGCCGCATGTTCCCCCTGTATGGCTGGTGCTAAGCACACAGTCAGAAGTTATTATTAGACTCAATTTAAGCGGCCTCGTGTCCTCTGTGGGCATCGTGCTCCTGCATTGCGTTTGACAGCCTTCACACAATATTGTGCAAGGGCGCTCCCTTAGCTTCTCATGCTGCTTAAATGTAATATGGCAGATGGATAGTATTTGCAGGGAGAGCGGGGGTCTCACCCTCCTTCTCGCTGCTTTTTCTTCTGTCGTCTCTTGCCAGTACCTCAGACATTTCAAGGGGGAAATATGTATCAAATTAACTCTTAGCAGCAGGGCCTCCGAGCTCCCTGCCCTTGTCTTTTCAGCAATCAGAGCTTTGTTATTTTAGTCTTTCAACCAAAACCAAACTGGATCCAACGGCCTCAGCAATTACCTGTAATTTTCCAACCTGGTGCGCCGGCTTTCACCGGAGCAACTCGGAACAGTGAAAGATTGTCTCCTCAGTTCCTAATTTTAGTGTTCACGTTAAGTGCAATAATTCATTAAGATCAGCAGAGTGGCACATTTGGAAATGTTTGCTTTCCTGCGGCAGGAATGTCTGCCGAGCTTCGGTTTTGTCCACGCACATCCCTCCGAGTTTCTGGAAGTAGACACCCCGCAGCAGTGTCGACACTCTGACACTGAACCTCTGCTTTATGCGTCTGACCCATAAATTAATACGCCCCTTCAAGCCAACTCTAAAGGGACGACTCTGAAGTCTTGACATCTGTTTTCACATAGTTTTTAAAAATATATTCCTTTTCCAAACTCCCCGTCTTGTCCTGAAATTGTGTAAAGAACTCCAGGATGCCAACCGAAGGTATGTGTGTTTGTGTAAGCCAGAGTGATGTTTCCCCTTCAGAGGTACTGAAGGAGAGACTGCTCACACTAAAATGCTAATTAAGTGCAGTGTGGCAGACAAGGACACTTGAGTGTGTGTGCATTATCTAATTTTAACTCTCTGCTAACCAAACAGTTGGCTAATCTTTTAATAATGGAGGCAAACGAGAGTACAAATGTAGAGTTACTTTAGAATATAAAGCAGAAGAAAAAAAGCAGATTGGATTTGTTTTTTATGTCTAAGATTACATCGTTTTAAATGGGGAGAAAAAAAGCATTTCTTCTGGCTTTGTTTCTTTCATTCCAACTCTTCACAGAGGTACCATGTGGTATGTGTAAAGGAGAGACAGTTTGTGCTATGCAATGAATTATTTTGTGGATTAGTATTGGCATTTAAATGCTCTTGGCTTTAAATCTTGTCTGTTTTAGATCTTAAGTACATTCCTTGGCATCCCGCTCTCCCTGCTCAGGCCGGCCTCTTCCCACAGCCAACACATTTTTGAAACTGTAGAGCCTAACAGGAGTGAAAAGGGCATCCATTCAAAGAGACCCCGACGCTGATCCTGAATTACTTTTAGTGCGATACCTCTCAAATTAAACCAGCTTCTTTAAAGCTGCAGTGAGACCTTAGCGTCAAGTTGAGGTTGAAACCTTTTTTGTTTTTTGCTGTCAAGTAGCTTCCACCATTACTATACAGAGTGGAGGCCTCTGAGGTTAATGTAATTACAATCTCTGATGGTTTTACAAATTGCAGGCTGGTAGTGTGACACACCCTCCCTTCGAGTGCTGCTGCGGTTGGCTCTAATGTCTTGTTTTATGCACACTGATTAATACGACTCTGGCCAGGTGTATTGGTTTTCAGCATGACCTTCAGGCTAAATCTCTATTTTTCACTTGCTGCACAAGGAACCGTTACGACATCAGGGAAAAATATCCCCAAACATAAAAACAGGATAATATTTAAACCATAGAATATATTGAGGGGGGAAATATTGCAGCAGTTTGTAAGTGATGGCTCTGCCCAGTTGTTAAAACCAGCGTTCGTGGCACGTTTACGCCGCCCTGGAGACTTTTCCCGAAGCGATAGCCCCCTTTCCTCATCTCTGGGCGGCCTTTAAAAGCGCGATCCTCCCTTCTGTTTCCAGTACGGCTGGCCTCCTTCCAGCCCCCTCAGAAGAAGTGGATGAATTCCTAGATGTCTGATAAGCTTCACTAGAACATGATTCCTAATGGAAGGGAGAAGAAGAAGAAGAAGAGGCAGATGCTATCGGCGTGCTTGAGTTGCCTCGCAGCCAGATCAAACATCCTAAAAGTGCAGCGAATGCTGAATCACGTCGCAAGGTTGCTACACATTTATCTTCTCTGTTGGTTTAATGGAACTTGTTTCCAAATAAAAGCAACTGGTTGTTTTAATGTAAACAAAACATCATTAGCATTGTGAAAATCTCAGAAGCCTGCTAGTTTTTCTTTAGAAAAAAAATGGAGTGGTTTTCATTCTTGCAATATTTTCCCTCCATTCAAGGCACTTTGTGACACCATTAATCACTTACTTCTGTTTGTTTGTCCTCTTTTCCTTTTCCTGTTTCTCGAGCCAGAGACAAACACAGATCTCTGCCACCACCCCCCTCTCATGTGCGAAAGTCTGAGTGTTTGTGTGTAAAACAGCAGGACCTTCTGGATCTTGGAGTAAAATATATCTCGCAACACTAGCGTAGCATGCCAGAGGTGCCTTGATGGAGATGGAGTCATACTGAGCTAATGAAGCTCCAAACCTCAGCTATCGATCCAGCTCACAACAGTGCTCTACAGAGATAACTGAGCAGGAGAGCAGTGTGTGGCATCACGCACACTCTGATCTGCGTGACATCTAATTCTGTGTAATGAACCTGGTAAAGCAGAAGAGCATGATGGGGGGTTGTCTAATGTAATGACAGTGATAGTCTGGGCGGCTTTTGAAAAGCTTTGAAACGCTGCTGGTTAGCTCACAAGGCTGTCTCTAAAACAAAAGGGGCACAGCTAGAACAAACACCAAAACCGTAAAAGGCTATAATATAGGTAATATATGATCAGCAGATCACTGGGCAGGGATTCAGTTTATCTTTAGAGTGACAATGTATTAGATATATATTATTGGCCAGTATTACATTTTCAGGCTAATCAGTGATCTGCCAATTCAAAACTAAAAAAATCTGACTTTTTGGGGGGGGGTACGTAAATGCACCATTCCCAGGCAGCAATAAATGATCTAACATATTCTGTTCCATCATCACTAACTCACACTAGCTAAAACAGTTCTTCCATGTGGAAAATATTTCTTCCAGAATCAAATAGTTTTCAAGTTAGTCAGATATTGAAAAAAACTATTTTGGTGATTTTAGTTATTTGACATTTTTTTCATTGTTTGTTTGTTTTGGATAAAAACCAAAATCTAATCTGGACATTCACACTGAACTCATACCCAGATAAATAAACAGCAACATTTTTTTCTTTAAGACCACTGCTGATGCCTCCCCCTCCCTTGGCGTTGTGTTAACACACGCCTGTATGCTCCAGACAAACAGAAAGATAAACTTGTGCTTTTAAAGAGGTTTAATCCTTAGCTAGTGATCAGATCATTTAATGTAGCATCTCAGTGCTTCTACGTCTCTTAATTATGACAGAGGTAAGGCCCCCCCCCCCCCCCCCCCCCCCCCCC